>OX155892.1:105836888-106143888 GCA_944588485.1 Phosphuga atrata
TAAAATTTTCTGCAATTCTGAAATAAATCCACAATTTTCTGAATAATTTTCAAAAAAAAATCCAGAAAAATTGTCCAAATTTATAAAATTTTCTGCAATTCGGAAATAAATCCACAATTTTCTGAATAATTTTCAAAAAAAAAATCCAGAAAAATTGTCCAAATTTATAAAATTTTCTGCAATTCTGAAATAAATCCACAATTTTTCTGAATAATTTTCAAAAAAAAAATCCAGAAAAATTGTCCAAATTTATAAAATTTTCTGCAATTCTGAAATAAATCCACAATTTTCTGAATAATTTTCAAAAAAAAATCCAGAAAAATTGTCCAAATTTATAAAATTTTCTGCAATTCTGAAATAAATCCACAATTTACTAAATAATTTTCAAAAAAAAATCCAGAAAAATTGTCCAAATTTATAAAATTTTCTGCAATTCTGAAATAAATCCACAATTTTCTGAATAACTTTCAAAAAAGAATCCAGAAAAATTGTCCAAATTTATAAAATTTTCAGCAATTCTGAAATAAATCCACAATTTTCTGAATAATTTTAAAAAAAAAATCCCAGAAAAATTGTCCAAATTTATAAAATTTTCTGCAATTCTGAAATAAATCCACAATTTTCTGAACAATTTTCAAAAAAAAATCCAGAAAAATTGTCCAAATTTATAAAATTTTCTGCAATTCTGAAATATATCCACAATTTTCTGAATAATTTTAAAAAAAAAATCCAGAAAAATTGTCCAAATTTATAAAATTTTCTGCAATTCTGAAATAAATCCACAATTTTCTGAATAATTTTCAAAAAAAAATCCAGAAAAATTGTCCAAATTTTATAAATTTTCTGCAATTCTGAAATAAATCCACAATTTTCTGAATAATTTTCAAAAAAAAATCCAGAAAAATTGTCCAAATTTATAAAATTTTCTGCAATTCTGAAATAAATCCACAATTTTCTGAATAATTTTCAAAAAAAAATCCAGAAAAATTGTCCAAATTTATAAAATTTTCTGCAATTCTGAAATAAATCCACAATTTTCTGAATAATTTTCAAAAAAAAATCCAGAAAAATTGTCCAAATTTATAAAATTTTCTGCAATTCGGAAATAAAATCCACAATTTTCTGAATAATTTTCAAAAAAAAATCCAGAAAAATTGTCCAAATTTATAAAATTTTCTGCAATTCTGAAATAAATCCACAATTTTCTGAATAATTTTCAAAAAAAAATCCAGAAAAATTGTCCAAATTTATAAAATTTTCTGCAATTCTGAAATAAATCCACAATTTTCTGAATAATTTTCAAAAAAAAATCCAGAAAAATTGTCCAAATTTATAAAATTTTCTGCAATTCTGAAATAAATCCACAATTTACTAAATAATTTTCAAAAAAAAATCCAGAAAAATTGTCCAAATTTATAAAATTTTCTGCAATTCTGAAATAAATCCACAATTTTCTGAATAACTTTCAAAAAAGAATCCCAGAAAAATTGTCCAAATTTATAAAATTTTCAGCAATTCTGAATAAATCCACAATTTTTCTGAATAATTTTAAAAAAAAATCCAGAAAAATTGTCCAAATTTATAAAATTTTCTGCAATTCTGAAATAAATCCACAATTTCTGAACAATTTTCAAAAAAAAATCCAGAAAAATTGTCCAAATTTATAAAATTTTCTGCAATTCTGAAATAAATCCACAATTTTCTGAATAATTTTCAAAAAAAAATCCAGAAAAATTGTCCAAAATTTATAAAATTTTCTGCAATTCTGAAATAAATCCACAATTTACTAAATAATTTTCAAAAAAAAATCAGAAAAATTGTCCAAATTTATAAAATTTTCTGCAATTCTGAAATAAATCCACAATTTTCTGAATAACTTTCAAAAAAGAATCCAGAAAAATTGTCCAAATTTATAAAATTTTCTGCAATTCTGAAATAAATCCACAATTTTCTGAATAATTTTCAAAAAAAATCCAGAAAAATTGTCCAAATTTATAAAATTTTCTGCAATTCTGAAATAAATCCACAATTTTCTGAATAATTTTCAAAAAAAAAATCAGAAAAATTGTCCAAATTTATAAAATTTTCTGCAATTTTGAAATAAATCCACAATTTTCTGAATAATTTAAAAAAAAAATCCAGAAAAATTGTCCAAATTTATAAAATTTTCTGCAATTCTGAAATAAATCCACAATTTTCTGAATAATTTTCAAAAAAAAATCCAGAAAAATTGTCCAAATTTATAAAATTTTCTGCAATTCTGAAATAAATCCACAATTTTCTGAATAATTTTCAAAAAAAAATCCAGAAAAATTGTCCAAATTTATAAAATTTTCTGCAATTCTGAAATAAATCCACAATTTTCTGAATAATTTTCAAAAAAAAATCCAGAAAAATTGTCCAAATTTATAAAATTTTCTGCAATTCTGAAATAAATCCACAATTTTCTGAATAATTTTCAAAAAAAAATCCAGAAAAATTGTCCAAATTTATAAAATTTTCTGCAATTCTGAAATAAATCCACAATTTTCTGAATAATTTTCAAAAAAAATCCAGAAAAATTGTCCAAATTTATAAAATTTTCTGCAATTCGGAAATAAATCCACAATTTCTGAATAATTTTAAAAAAAAAAATCCAGAAAAATTGTCCAAATTTATAAAATTTTCTGCAATTCTGAAATAAATCCACAATTTTCTGAATAATTTTCAAAAAAAAATCCAGAAAAATTGTCCAAATTTATAAAATTTTCTGCAATTCTGAAATAAATCCACAATTTTCTGAATAATTTTCAAAAAAAAATCCAGAAAAATTGTCCAAATTTATAAAATTTTCTGCAATTCTGAAATAAATCCACAATTTACTAAATAATTTTCAAAAAAAATCCAGAAAAATTGTCCAAATTTATAAAATTTTCTGCAATTCTGAAATAAATCCACAATTTTCTGAATAACTTTCAAAAAAGAATCCAGAAAAATTGTCCAAATTTATAAAATTTTCTGCAATTCTGAAATAAATCCAATTTTCTGAATAATTTTAAAAAAAAAATCCAGAAAATTGTCCAAATTTATAAAATTTTCTGCAATTCTGAAATAAATCCACAATTTACTAAATAATTTTCAAAAAAAAATCCAGAAAAATTGTCAAATTTATAAAATTTTCTGCAATTCTGAAATAAATCCACAATTTTCTGAATAACTTTCAAAAAAGAATCCAGAAAAATTGTCCAAATTTATAAAATTTTCTGCAATTCTGAAATAAATCCACAATTTTCTGAATAATTTTAAAAAAAAAATCCAGAAAAATTGTCCAAATTTATAAAATTTTCTGCAATTCTGAAATAAATCCACAATTTACTAAATAATTTTCAAAAAAAAATCCAGAAAAATTGTCCAAATTTATAAAATTTTCTGCAATTCTGAAATAAATCCACAATTTTCTGAATAACTTTCAAAAAAGAATCCAGAAAAATTGTCCAAATTTATAAAATTTTCTGCAATTCTGAAATAAATCCACAATTTTCTGAATAATTTTCAAAAAAAAAATCAGAAAAATTGTCCAAATTTATAAAATTTTCTGCAATTCTGAAATAAATCCACAATTTTCTGAATTATTTTCAAAAAAAAATCCAGAAAATTGTCCAAATTTATAAAATTTTCTGCAATTCTGAAATAAATCCACAATTTTCTGAATAATTTTCAAAAAAAAATCCAGAAAAATTGTCCAAATTTATAAAATTTTCTGCAATTCTGAAATAAATCCACAATTTTCTGAATAATTTTCTAAAAAAAATCCAGAAAAATTGTCCAAATTTATAAAATTTTCTGCAATTCTGAAATAAATCCACAATTTTCTGAATAATTTTCAAAAAAAAATCCAGAAAAATTGTCCAAATTTATAAAATTTTCTGCAATTCTGAAATAAATCCACAATTTTCTGAATAATTTTCAAAAAAAAATCCAGAAAAATTGTCCAAATTTATAAAATTTTCTGCAATTTTTAAATAAATCTACAAATTTCTGAATAATTTTAAAAAAAAATCCAGAAAAATTGTCCAAATTTATAAAATTTTCTGCAATTCTGAAATAAATCCACAATTTTCTGAATAATTTTCAAAAAAAAATCCAGAAAAATTGTCCAAATTTATAAAATTTTCTGCAATTCTGAAATAAATCCACAATTTTCTGAATTATTTTCAAAAAAAAATCCAGAAAAAATGTCCAAATTTATAAAATTTTCTGCAATTCTGAAATAAATCCACAATTTTCTGAATAACTTTCAAAAAAGAATCCAGAAAAATTGTCCAAATTTATAAAATTTTCTGCAATTCTGAAATAAATCCACAATTTTCTGAATGATTTTCAAAAAAAAATGAAGAAAAATTGTCCAAATTTATAAAATTTTCTGCAATTCTGAAATAAATCCACAATTTTCTGAATAACTTTCAAAAAAGAATCCAGAAAAATTGTCCAAATTTATAAAATTTTCTGCAATTCTGAAATAAATCCACAATTTTCTGAATAATTTTCAAAAAAAAATCCAGAAAAATTGTCCAAATTTATAAAATTTTCTGCAATTCTGAAATAAATCCACAATTTTATGAATAATTTTCAAAAAAAAATCCAGAAAAATTGTCCAAATTTATAAAATTTTCTGCAATTCTGAAATAAATCCACAATTTTCTGAATAACTTTCAAAAAAGAATCCAGAAAAATTGTCCAAATTTATAAAATTTTCTGCAATTCTGAAATAAATCCACAATTTTCTGAATAATTTTCAAAAAAAAATCCAAAAAAATTGTCCAAATTTATAAAATTTTCTGCAATTCTGAAATAAATCCACAATTTTCTGAATAAATTTTCAAAAAAAATCCAGAAAAATTGTCCAAATTTATAAGATTTTCTGCAATTCTGAAATAAATCCACAATTTTCTGAATAATTTTCAAAAAAAAAATCCAGAAAAATTGTCCAAATTTATAAAATTTTCTGCAATTCTGAAATAAATCCACAATTTTCTGAATAATTTTCAAAAAAAAATCCAGAAAAATTGTCCACATTTATAAAATTTTCTACAATTCTGAAATAAATCCACAATTTTCTGAATAACTTTCAAAAAAGAATCCAGAAAAATTGTCCAAATTTATAAAATTTTCTGCAATTCTGAAATAAATCCACAATTTTCTGAATGATTTTCAAAAAAAAATGAAGAAAAATTGTCCAAATTTATAAAATTTTCTGCAATTCTGAAATAAATCCACAATTTTCTGAATAATTTTCAAAAAAAAATCCAGAAAAATTGTAAAAATTTATAAAATTTTCTGCAATTCTGAAATAAATCCACAATTTTCTGAATAAATTTAAAAAAAAAATCCAGAAAAATTGTCCAAATTTATAAAATTTTCTGCAATTCTGAAATAAATTCACAATTTTCTGAATAAATTTAAAAAAAAAATCCAGAAAAATTGTCCAAATTTATAAAATTTTCTGCAATTCTGAAATAAATCCACAATTTTCTGAATGATTTTCAAAAAAAAATGAAGAAAAATTGTCCAAATTTATAAAATTTTCTGGAATTCTGAAATAAATCCACAATTTTCTGAATAATTTAAAAAAAAAATCCAGAAAAATTGTCCAAATTTATAAAATTTTCTGCAATTCTGAAATAAATCCACAATTTTCTGAATAATTTAAAAAAAAAATCCAGAAAAATTGTCCAAATTTATAAAATTTTCTGCAATTCTGAAATAAATCCACAATTTTCTGAATAATTTTCAAAAAAAAATCCAGAAAAATTGTCCAAATTTATAAAATTTTCTGCAATTCTGAAATAAATCCACAATTTACTGAATAATTAAAAAAAAAAAATCCAGAAAAATTGTCCAAATTTATAAAATTTTCTGCAATTCTGAAATAAATCCACAATTTTCTGAATAATTTAAAAAAAAAATCCAGAAAAATTGTCCAAATTTATAAAATTTTCTGCAATTCTGAAATAAATCCACAATTTACTGAATAATTAAAAAAAAAAATCCAGAAAAATTGTCCAAATTTATAAAATTTTCTGCAATTCTGAAATAAATCCACAATTTTCTGAATAATGTTAAAAAAAAAATCCAGTAAAATTGTCCAAATTTATAAAATTTTCTGCAATTCTGAAATAAATCCACAATTTTCCGAATAATTTTCAAAAAAAAATCCAGAAAAATTGTCCAAATTTATAAAATTTTCTGCAATTCTGAAATAAATCCACAATTTTCTGAATAATTTTCAAAAAAAAATCCAGAAAAATTGTCCAAATTTATAAAATTTTCTGCAATTCTGAAATAAATCCACAATTTTCTGAATAATTTTCAAAAAAAAATCCAGAAAAATTGTCCAAATTTATAAAATTTTCTGCAATTCTGAAATAAATCCACAATTTTCTGAATAACTTTCAAAAAAGAATCCAGAAAAATTGTACAAATTTATAAAATTTTCTGCAATTCTGAAATAAATCCACAATATTCTGAATGATTTTCAAAAAAAAATGAAGAAAAATTGTCCAAATTTATAAAATTTTCTGCAATTCTGAAATAAATCCACAATTTTCTGAATAATTTTCAAAAAAAAATCCAGAAAAATTGTCCAAATTTATAAAATTTTCTGCAATTCTGAAATAAATCCACAATTTTCTGAATAATTTTAAAAAAAAAATCCAGAAAAATTGTCCAAATTTATAAAATTTTCTGCAATTCTGAAATAAATCCACAATTTTCTGAATAATTTTCAAAAAAAAATCCAGAAAAATTGTCCAAATTCATAAAATTTTCTGCAATTCTGAAATAAATCCACAATTTTCTGAATTATTTTAAAAAAAAATCCAGAAAAATTGTCCAAATTTATAAAATTTTCTGCAATTCTGAAATAAATCCACAATTTTCTGAATAACTTTCAAAAAAGAATCCAGAAAAATTGTACAAATTTATAAAATTTTCTGCAATTCTGAAATAAATCCACAATATTCTGAATGATTTTCAAAAAAAAATGAAGAAAAATTGTCCAAATTTATAAAATTTTCTGCAATTCTGAAATAAATCCACAATTTTCTGAATAATTTTCAAAAAAAAATCCAGAAAAATTGTCCAAATTTATAAAATTTTCTGCAATTCTGAAATAAATCCACAATTTTCTGAATAATTTTAAAAAAAAAATCCAGAAAAATTGTCCAAATTTATAAAATTTTCTGCAATTCTGAAATAAATCCACAATTTTCTGAATAATTTTCAAAAAAAAATCCAGAAAAATTGTCCAAATTTATAAAATTTTCTGCAATTCTGAAATAAATCCACAATTTACTAAATAATTTTCAAAAAAAAATCCAGAAAAATTGTCCAAATTTATAAAATTTTCTGCAATTCTGAAATAAATCCACAATTTTCTGAATAACTTTCAAAAAAGAATCCAGAAAAATTGTCCAAATTTATAAAATTTTCTGCAATTCTGAAATAAATCCACAATTTTCCGAATAATTTTCAAAAAAAAATCCAGAAAAATTCTCCAAATTTATAAAATTTTCTGCAATTCTGAAATAAATCCACAATTTTCTGAATGATTTTCAAAAAAAAATGAAGAAAAATTGTCCAAATTTATAACATTTTCTGCATATCTGAAATAAATCCACAATTTTCTGAATAATTTTCAAAAAAAAATCCAGAAAAATTGTCCAAATTTATAAAATTTTCTGCAATTCTGAAATAAATCTACAATTTTCTGAATAATTTTCAAAAAAAATCCTGAAAAATTGTCAAAATTTATAAAAAAGCAAACTTTTTAAGAACATTTAGAAAAAAACATTCTGATTTTTCATTATTAACATTTTATTTTGTTTCAGAATTTCACAAACAATTTCCAAGACAAAACCCCAAGCAAAACATACACAAAACCGCAATCCAAAATCCATTTATTATTTCACAATCGCCTTAAAATCGCACAATTACTTCCTCCCCGCGCCTCCGCGCCCCGTTCCGAACGATATAATTTCAACCGTTTTTTTCTCCGTCTTCTTGCTGCTGTTGTTGCATTTTCCGGTTGCCATCAATTATATAAATCTGTTGCGTTACAAACTTGCCCGTGAATCGTGATCGCACCGATTTTTCTTTTCCGATTGCCATTAAAATATACACAACGCCAACAATAAATAAACAATTTTTTCTCCCGTTCACTCAAACATAAACTCTTATTAGAATCTCAGGAATTTACAATACTATCGTGGTTTTGCTTGTCGTACTCTCAAATCTAGTCAACACAAGAGTGGACAGACAAGACCGAACATGCAAAACTGGAGAGATTAGACAAGACACACACGACTGGACAGACAAGACTGGACGGATAAGACTGGGCAGAATAAACTGGACCGACTAGACTGAACATACTAGACCGGACAGACTATACTAGACTGGACAGACGAGACTGGACTGGACAGACAAGATTGTACAGACAAGATTGGACAGACAATAGTACCTCAGGCAATACTAGTGATAGTGTAATACTGTCTAGACTGGACATACTAGACCGGACTGACTAGTCTGGACAGACTAGACTGGACAAACTAGACTGGACAGACTAGACTGGACAGACAAGACTGGACAGACAAGATTGGACAGACAATACTACCTCAGGCAATACTAGTGATACAATACTATTCAGACAGTTGAAAGACAAGACCGAACAGACAAAACTGGAGAGATAAGACGGGATGGACAAGACTGGACAGACAAGACTGGACAGACACTAAACAGGGACTAAACTCGACAGATTAGACTAGATACTGTAGTCTTTACAAACTAGACTGGACATACTAGACTGGACAGACAATATTAGTCAGACAACACCAGTGAGACAATACTAGTCAGATAAGTCGGGACACACAAGACTGGACAGACGGACTAAGCAAACAAGACTGGACAGAAAAGGCTGGATAGACAAAACTAGGCAGCCCCTAATTAGACAAACCAAACTGGACAGACAAGATTGGGTAGGCAAGACTGAACAAACAAGACTGGACAGATATGATTGGGCAGACAAGGATGGATAGGCAAGATTGCACGAACAAGACTAAAAAGACAAGATTAGAACGATAGTACTAGACTACAAATTTCCCTTTTTTTTGAGCCTTGTAATTTTTTGAAATTTCAGTTTGAGAGTCTATAGTTTGAGAACTAGGCTATGTAGAATACTGCAATTAGTCTGATTCCATACCTCCATCTATTTGTTCGTAATTGGTGCTAAATTTGTTGAATTTGGTAAGTCTGCCCTTTTTTTGTTGCAAATTTAGTCAACACAGATTTTTGTAGTTATGTTTTATATTAAGGCAGCTACTATGAATCGTTTCAGTTGTAAACAGACAGACAGACTTACAAATTTGAAAATTTCTGTGCCAATTCTAGAAAGTCTAAGAAATATTTTAAAGGAAATTTTGTTGGAAAAGCTTGAAAATTGCGGGAAATATCAAGAAACATGTCTGGAAATTTGAATATTCAGGCAGCGACTAGCAATCGTTTCAGTTGTAAACAGACAGACAGACTTACAAATTTGAAAATTTCTGTGCCAATTCTAGAAAGTGTAAGGAATATTTTAAAGGAAATTTTTTTAGAAAATTTTGAAAATTGCAGGAAATATCAAGAAGCTAGTTAGGAAATTTGAATATTAAGGTAGTGACTTGGAATGGTTTCAATTGTAAACAGACGGACAGACTTACAAATTTGAAAATTTCTGTGGCAATTCTAGAAACTCTAAGGAATATTTTAAAATGAATTTCGTTGGAAAATCTTGAAAATTGCGGGAAATATCAAAAAACTAGTTTGGAAATTTGAATATTAAGGCAGCGACTTGGAATGGTTTCAATTGTAAACAGACGGACAGACTTACAAATTTGAAAATTTCTGTGTCAATTCTAGAAAGTCTAAGGAATTTTTTAAAATGAATTTCGTTGGAAAATCTTGAAAATTGCGGGAAATATCAAGAAACTAGTTTGGAAATTTGAATATTAACGCAGCGACTTGGAATCGTTTCGGTTGTAAACAGACGGACAGACTTACAAATTTGAAAGTTTCTGTGCCAATTCTAAAAAGTCTAAGGAATATTTTAAAGGAAAATTTGTTGGAAAAGCTTGAAAATTGCGGGAAATATCAAGAAACAAGTTTGTAAATTTGAATATTAAGGCAGCGACTAGGAATCGTTTCAGTTGTAAACAGGCGGACAGACTTACAAATCTGAAAATTTATGTGCCAATTGTAGAAAGCCTAAGGAAAATTTTAAAGGAAATTTTGTTGAAAAACCTTAAAAATTGCAGGAAATATCAAGAAACTAGTTTGGAAATTTGAATATTAAGGCAGCGACTTGGAATCGTTTCGGTTGTACACAGACGGACAGACTTACAAATTTGAAAATTTCTGTACTAATTCTAGAAACTCTAAGGAATATTTTAAAGGAAATTTTGTTGGAAAAGCTTAAAAATTGCAGGAAATATCAAGAAACTAGTTAAGAAATTTGAATATTAAGGCAGAGACTTGGAATCGTTTCAGTTGTAAACAGACGGACAGACTTACAAATTTGAAAATTTCTGTGCCAATTCTAGAAACTCTAGGGAATATTTTAAAGAAAATTTTGTTGGAAAAGCTTAAAAATTGCAGGAAATATCAAGAAACTAGTTAAGAAATTTGAATATTAAGGCAGAGACTTGGAATCGTTTCAGTTGTAAACAGACGGACAGACTTGCAAATTTGAAAATTTCTGTGTCAATTCTAGAAAGTCTAAGGAATTTTTTAAAGCGAATTTCGTTGGAAAATCTTGAAAATTGCGGGAAATATCTAGAAACTAGTTTGGAAATTTTAATATTAACGCAGCGACTTGGAATCGTTTCGGTTGTAAACAGACGGACAGACTTACAAATTTGAGCATCTCTGTGCCAATTCTAGAAAGTCTAAGGAATATTTGAAAGGAAAATTTGTTGGAAAATCTTGAAAATTGCGGGAAATATCAAGAACCAAGTTTGGAAATTTGAATATTAAGGCAGCGACTAGGAATCGTTTCAGTTGTAAACAGACGGACAGACTTACAAATCTGAAAATTTATGTGCCAATTGTAGAAAGCCTAAGGAAAATTTTAAAGGAAATTTTGTTGAAAAACCTTAAAAATTGCAGGAAATATCAAGAAACTAGTTTGGAAATTTGAATATTAAGGCAGCGACTTGGAATCGTTTCGGTTGTAAACAGACGGACAGACTTACAAATTTAAAAATTTCTGTGCCAATTCTAGAAACTCTAAGGAATATTTTAAAGGAAATTTTGTTGGAAATTGCAGGAAATATCAAGAAACTAGTTAGGAAATTTGAATATTAAGGCAGTGATTTGGAATCATTTCAGTTGTAAACAGACGGACAGACTTGCAAATTTGAACATTTCTGTGTCAATTCTAGAAAGCCTAAGGAAAATTTTAAAACAATTTTTATAAGAAAATCTCGAAAATTGCGGGAAATATCAAGGAATAAATTTGGAAATTTGAATATTAAGGCAGCGACTTGGAATCGTTCCAGTTGTAAACTGGCGTCTGTAATTTCTAATTTGGCCAAGACATTTTTTTGCAGATTTATCCGATACTTTGAAAATTTCGCTAACTTTGCTCACTAACTAGACTAGGTAGAATATTCTAGTTAGTCTAATTCTATTCCTCCATCTATTTTTTGTAATTGGTGCTAAATTTGTTGAAATTGGTAAGTCCGTTCGTTTGCAATTGCAAATTTAGTCATCTCAGATTTTCGTAGTTTTTTTCCAACATTTTAAAAATTTAACCGATTTGGATTATGAATAGTTTGGGAACTAGACTAGCTAGAGCAACGAGATTAAATGTCGTCTATCAATCTGATCTGCTACTTTAAATTTATAATAAATTTGTAAGTTTCAGTACACGCGTCTATCTGTAATTTCCAATTTAGTCGAGACAAATTTTGGAAATTTATCCGATACTTTGAAAATTTCAATAGCTTTGCTCATGAACTAGACTAGGTAGAATATTCTAGTTAGTCTTATTCTATTCTTCCAACAATTTTTAGTAAGGGATGCTAAATTTGTTGCAATTGGTAAGTCCGCCGGTTTATAATTGCAAATTTAGTCATCACAGATATTTGCAATTTTTTTCCAAGAATTTCGAAAATTGAACCGAGTTTGATTATGAATAGTTTTGAAACTAGGCCAGCTAGTGCAACGAAATTAATAGTGGTCTAACAACCTGTTCTTCTACTTTAAGTTTCTACTAAATTTGTAAGTTTTGATACATGCGTCTGTCTGTAAATTCCAATTTAGTCAGGTCAATTTTTTTGCATACTCCACCTGCGATGGGGATGAGTGAACTGAGTAGCTCTGAGACATCACTGCCGGTCCCAAGTCCGGAAAATGGAGGAGGGTTGAGCATAGGGCTAACAACGCGATCTTGTAAAAAGAGATACTGTTATGAAAAGCAACGATTCACCTCGGAACAGGACGGACACAAGACGACGGCCATGGCTATGTAAGAAGGATATGAGTATTAGAACCCTGAATGTACTAAATTGGCACAGGCTAGTAGCAGCGCAGAGGACGATAGAACAGTTAGAGAAAATCGGGATGGATATCACGGCAATACAGGAGATCCGATGGACGGACTCAAGACACCAGAGGATTGGAAAATCTGCTGTATTTTATAGCGGAAGTCGAAACCAACGCCACGAATTCGGAACTGGTTTTGTCGTGCGAGAGGAACTGATAGGATCTGTTATTGAGTTTAGACCTGTGAATGAACGTATTTGTCAAATCAGATTTGCAAGCAAGTGGTATAACTATTCGATGTTATCCATACACGCCCCAACTGAAGAAAAAGACGACCTAAGTAAGGAATGCTTCTATGATGAACTAGAAAGAGCTATAGACGGCATACCCAAACAAGACATGGTAATGGTAATGTTGGGAGACTTCAACGCTATAGTAGAAAGAGAGGGGGCCTTTAGGCCAGTAATTGGCAAACATAGCCTGCATGAATACTGTAACGATAATGGAACCCGACTAGTGGACATGGCAGCATTCAACAACCTATTGATAAAACCAACAATGTTCGAACACAAGAATATCCATAAGCAGTCCTGGATATCCAACGATGGAGTAACAAGGAATCAAATCGACCATATATTGGTTAATGCAAGGTATAGCAGCAATGAAACCGACGTAAGAAGCCTTAAAGGCGTGGATGCTGATAGTGCTGATATATTATGTCTAAATTTTGCTTGTTTATAACCGACATGCGACATACTCAAGTCCCGTAACATCCTGTATATATTATATTTCGTCTAATTTTTCATTATAATCTACATAATATGTTGATAATCTACATAATAATACTATACTATAATTTACATAATGTACATTATATGTTGTAGATAATATGATTTAAGTATATTATACTTAAATCACGTTCGCCCTTTTTTTTTGGTAGTCAATTGCCCAAAAAGCAGTAAATAAGTGTAATACTAAAATAAAGTTTTCTTTTTATAAGTTTAAAAATATTCGCGTTATTAAAAAAAAATACCCTGTATACCTTTATACAGGGTATATAGGTATACAGGCAAAATTGAGCAGTTAAAACAAATAGTGAAGTTCCAGAACCCCTAAACACTCATAGTGAATGGGGGATGTATGGTAATAAAATATAGGGTAGAATTCCATCGTACGACAGCGACATCTGGAGGTTATGCTTGCAGCGGTACTAAGATGGTCGTGATTTCATGAGGGCCACTTGTCAAGTTAACTGAATGTGCTTGCTACGTCCTCCACAAAAAAAGATACCTTACTTACAAGTTTGTACGGAACCCTCGGTGCGCGAGTCACAACTCGCACTTGGGCGTTTTTTTTTTGTTAGAGCTAAGGTGCGAGCAAGAATATCTATCAACCCCCCTACATGGAATACTGAAACTTTTAAAGACGACAACAAAAAATAAGAATACCTGAGGAGTCTCACAATTGGAGACAACATCCAGACAAGAGGATGTTGCGAAAATATGGACGAACATAGAGATGTCAATAATCGCAAGTACACAAACGATAGTGGGGAAAAGAAAGGCTAAAGGAAGGAACTCGTGGTACGACAAGGAGTGTGAAGAGAAGATAAGCGCAAGAAACATAGCCAGAATGGACGCGCTGCAAGATGCAAATGAAGACATTAGAGATAAATACAGACAAACAAGAACAGCAGCACGGAGAACAATTAGAGTCAAAAAAAGAGCGCACGAACAAAAATGCTAGAAGAACTGGAAACAAGGTATTGGAACAAATAGTCAAACTAGGACATTTTTTCAAGAAGTGAGAAACATTAAAGGAGGCGTTTCTTAAAACAGATAACGGAGGAGTAGTGACAGATAAAAACGAGGTGTTGGAGACGTGGAGAAGCCACTTCGACCAATTACTGAACGCGCAGCAGGATCAAGGAAGAGGTACGGTCACATACTACACCGCAGATCCACTGGTCGAGAAGCCAACCCTTGAAGAGGTAACGAAGGCGATCATGAGAATAAAGAATAACAAAGCGCCGGGTAAGGACACAATACCGGCACGGTGTCTCAAATATGGAGGAGAAACTCTTATCAAATACTTCCACACCCTCATACTCCAGATTTGTAAGGAAGAGAAAATACCAAATAGTTGGAAAGAGAGTGTCATCGTGCCCCTACACAAAAAGGGCGACAAACTACAATGCTCAAACTATCGGGGAATATCATTGATAAATACGGGATATAAGGTCTGGTCTCTGGTACTACTCGAAAGACTAACTTCCTATGTTGAACACCGGCTAGGCGAGTACCAATGTGGGTTCAGGAAAAGAAGATCAACAGTAGACCAGATCTTCACATTACGTCAACTAATGGAGAAGTGCTGGGAGTACGATAAAGTCATACATCAACTCTTCATCGACTTCAAACAAGCGTACAACAACGTCTTGAGGGTGGAGCTGTGGAATGCTATGATGGAACTGGGAATTCCGAGTAAACTTGTCAGCTTAACAAAGATCAGCATGGAAGGCTCCAAAAGTGCAGTACAGATCGGGGGCAAGTTGTCAAACGTTTTTACGATAAATAATGGCCTGAAACAGGGAGACACCATCTCCCCACTCCTCTTTAATACAGCTCTGGAAAAGGTAGTGAGGGAGGCAAAAACGGAGACACTGCTATTTAGAAATCGGGGCCCGCGTCTTATATTGGCCTTTGCGGATGACATATACATCATTGGAAACGCAACCAGGAACGTTAAAGAAGAGTTTAAAAAAAAAAGAATCTGCAGCGGAAAATATGGGCCTAAAAATAAATGAGAGTAAAACCAAGTACATGACCACATCAAGGACTAAACGTAGGGATAGGATAGGACAAAATGTGACAATGAACCAATACAACTTCGAAAGAGTCCAGGAATTTAAATATCTAGGTGCCACTATCACGTCGGACAATGATATGACCAAAGAAATTAACAACAGTATACAAATTGCCAATCGATGTGGTTTTGCATTGCAGAGAATAATTAAATCAAAAAATGTATCTCGGACGACAAAAATAAGAATACACCACTCCATTATAAGACCGATTATGACTTACGCCAGGGAAACCTGGACAATGACAAAAAAAAAAGAAAACAGACTGAGAGTTGCAGAGAGAAAAATACTACAGTGTATACACGGGCTTAGAAGGGATGAAACTACACAACAGTACCGCAGTAGGAAAAACAGGGAAATAGAAGAACTATAGGACCAACCAGACATTGTAAGAACGATAAAAGCGAAAAGACTGAGATGAGCAGGCCATGTAAAGAGACAGGAGGATGGACGAGTTGTTAGATTGGTATGGGAACATGCCCCGACCGGTAGAAGACCACTAGGAAGACCGCGACTACGATGGAGAGACAACATAGCATCAGATCTTAGATCCCTGAATATCATGGCAGCGGAGGAGCTAATGATGGACAGAGTCCAATGGAGGAGAGTTGTTGAGTCAGCCAAGACCCACCATGGGTTGTAAGAGCTACAGAGAGAGAGAATTTTTTTGCAGATTTATCCGATACTTTGAAAATTTCATTAGCTTTGCTCACTAATTACACTAGGTAAAATTTTACAATAGGTAAAATAGTCCGCCCGTGGACGGCCCGTGGTGAAAATTGGTAAGTCCGCCCGTTTGTAATTGCAAATTTAGTCGTCACAGATTTTTGTAGTTTTTTTTTCCAAAATTTTGAAAATTATACCGAGTTTGATTATGAATAGTTTTAGAATTAGACTAGCTAGAGCAACGAAATTAAATCTGGTCTAACAATATGTTCTTCTACTTTAAGTTTCTGCAGAATTTGTAAGTTTCGGCACATACATCTGTCTGTAATTTCCAGTTTAGTCGAGACAAATTTTTTGCAGTTTTATCCGACATTTTGAAAAATTTTTTGAAAATTTTCTTGAAATTTCACTAGCTTTGCTCACTAGCTAGATTAGGTATAATATTCTAGTTAGTTTAATTCTATTCCTCCAATTATATTTTGCAATTAGTGCTAAATTTGTTAAAATTGGTAAGTCCGTCCGTTTGTAATTGCAAATTTAGTCATTATAGGTTTTTGTAATTTTTTTTTCAAAATTTTTAAAATTTAACCGAGTTTGATAATGAATAGTTTTGAAACTACACTAGCTAGAGCAACCAAATTAAATGTGGTCTATCAATCTGTTCTTCTACTTTAAGTTTCTACTAAATTTACAAGTTTCGGTACATGCGTCTGACTATAACTTCCAATTTAGTCGAAACAAATTTTTGCAAATTTATTCGAAAATTTCACTAATTTTGTTACAATCTCCCTGCTTTAATCAAACAGCTAATTTAGTGCGGACAGATTTTTGCAGTTTCATTCAAAATTTCACAAAGTTTGACTGTCAACATTTTTGGAACTAGATTGGCTAGAGCAGGAGTTCCCAAGGTGCGGCCCGCGGGCCAAATGCGGCCCGCGAAGCCCGTGAAATCGGCCCTCGATATCGATACGATATATTATTTTTTTATTAAAAAATAAATAAGTAAATAGTAAAATAAATAATAAATATTACAAATAAGATACAATAAAATATTTTAATATTTAAAAATTATAAAAATTCAAACAGCTTTAATATAAGCGTTTGAATTAATAAAATATTGTTTACTTTATATTTACAAAATTATTTTAGTATGTCTAGTCTAGTTATTACACATTTGTATAGAATATAGTAGAATATAGTAGAATATATATAATATAGTAGTCTGAAATAGATACAGAACTGTTAATCATTTAAGACATGCAATTTAAAATGATAGAATTACAGGAAAATATCGATGCTAAGAATTATTATCGGAACAATTCCTTAATTTGATTTATATAAAGTATTCATATAAAGTATGATTTTTATAAAGTATTCATGCGTTAATTATCCGAAAATACGAAAACATGCTCAACAAATGTTTTTATTATTTAGGAGCACATATATTTGCGAAAAAACTTTTTCAATTATGAGCAAAAATAAGTCGAAATTAAGATCAAAATTGAGTGATAATCATTTACAAGCAGTATTAAGAATACATTCGACGGGGTCGTTCATTAATTACGTAATGTTTTTTAGCAACTTTTTTTGTTTTAATAAATATATAATTCAAGATTTATATGTATATTAAATTTAGTATACTAATAAAATAAAATAAGAAATAATTAAATATATTTAAAACAAAAAAAAATAATTATGAAAAAGTAGTTATTGTTTTGAGATAAACTTTGGGAACCCCAGGGCTAGAGCAACCAATTTGATTGTAGTTTCTCTTGCTGCTGTAAATTACTACCAAATCTTTAAATTTTGTTGCAACCGTATGTCTGTAATTGCTAATTTACTGCGGACAGATTTTTGCAGTTCATTCAAAATTTCACAAAAAGTTGGAGTGTCAACATTTTTTGAACTAAATTAGCTAGAACAACCAATTTGAATGTAGTTAGTCTATTTGGCCCACTGCTTTAAATTTCTACCAAAACTGTAAATTTTGTTACAACCGTCTGTCTACAATTGCTAATTTAGATTTTTGCAGTTTTATCTTAAATTTTAAAAGTTTCATTTTATCAATATTTTTGAAACTGGAATAGTTACAGAAAATTAATTAAATGTAGTCTGTTCGTCTTTCTAGTTTGTAAATTTTGTAATTCTGCAATTATCTATATAGTCAAGACAGATAGTCAAGTTTATATGGATTTTTGAAAATATAAATTTAAAAATTGTGACATAAAATGAAGTTGTGCCAAAAAAATGTGTGCGAAAAAATCTAGCAAAAATATTGCAATGGTTAATTTATAATTTTGAACTTTATACAAAGCTGAAAGTCTAGTTGTGATCATTTTTAAATTTAAATAATTTGGGTTTTCTGTTATTTCAAAAGATCTCAATGATCAAATTTAATGACTTAAATTCGAATCTAGAAAAATGTTTAGAGGAATTTTAATAAATTTGGGTTACAAGATATTAAAATATAAAATAATTTGATTATATTCGTATATTCTTATAAGACATTTATATCCGTGTAAGACAATTATATTCTTATGAGCCAATTTTATTCTTATAAGACAATTTTGTTCTTATAAGCCAATTTTATTATTATAGTATTATATTCTTATAAGACAATTTTATTCTTATAAGCTTTATTCTTTTACGAGAAAATCTGAAATTTCTAACTTTGAAAAAACTTCAAATCAATCATCCTTCAAACTTTGAAAAGTTTTAAGGATGATTTGTTTGAACAAATCCTTCCAATTTAAAACCAATTTCAACATAAATTGAGTAAAACATTTTTTTTATAACAAAATTACGGTTTGTATGAAAATTTGTATTAAAGTTATTATAACGTATGTGTGTTTAAATATATGTTATAATTAAATTCAATTTTTAAAATCTTAAATGTATTCTTGTAGTAAAACAATAAGCAATTGTAAAATATTACAAAAACCAAAATATAATTTTTGTTAAATTTTTAATAATTTTTTTTTTGACATTTAAAAATTTACAGAAAAAAACGTTGAAAGTTTAATTACGGAAAACTGGTCATTACATAACTTGTTCAAGAGGAATTTTCGTTCAGTAGAATCTAAACTTACCCCAAAACGCATCACCACTCAATAACCAAAATTAAAGAACAAAATAATTAACAAAAGCACCGAATGAAAAACTTCACAAAACTCGTCCAAAAATAGTCTTGGCTTTTGCGCAGCGAAAAACCTTGAGTGTTTCTGATAGTATTAGGCCGTAGTAGTAGTAGTAGTAGTGATAGTAAAGTAGTAAATAAAGGCAACCACTTGACGCGCGCGCGTCTCAGAGTGTGCGGTAGTCACGGACCGACTGAACGACGAAAAGGCGCGCGCGTGTTGCCTGCCTGCCTGCCTGCCTGTCTGCCTGCCTTCCTGCCTGCCTGCCGAACGGACCAAGCAGAACTCGCACGGCTCTCCGACCGATCGGTTCCTTCTGCTGCTGCCGGCTCCTCGGGAATGCGCCCGACAGGTGCACACCGCCGCCACAAATACCATTACCTCACCAAAACGCCCACCAAACAATCATTATTTCCATCCTTTCTAATACTCCTCTCGGCTCCGTTTACACGCAAGTTTTACTCATCATCGGCCTTTGCCACTTCCTGCTTGAATATTCAATTTTTGCACGTTTTAAACTATAATTTCCGGAAACGGAAGTACATGTATAGTGTGTATTTATCACTAAATATTGTCTTTAAACATTCATTAGATTTTGCAGTTTTGTTTTACACTCTTATCAACACTAGAAGTCCCACCTATCTAATCTTACAAATCTATGCTTGTCTACTTAATCTTCATCAAACCTGTTTGATCTTTCTAATCGGGTCTTATCTATCTAGTCTAGAATTATTCAAGACTAGACAAACAGCTAAATTGGACAGATAAGACTAAACAGACAATACTAGACATACAAGAGTAGACAGACAAGACAAAACTAAGCAGACAAGACTGGTTAGACAAGACTAGACAGACATGACTAGACAGACAAGACCAGACAGACAAGACTAGACAGACAAGACTAGACAGACAAGACTAGACAGACAAGACTAGACAGACAAGACTAGACAGACAAGACTAGACAGACAAGACTAGACAGACAAGACTAGACAGACAAGACTAGACAGACAAGACTAGACAGACAAGACTAGACAGACAAGACTAGACAGACAAGACTAGACAGACAAGACTAGACAGACAAGACTAGACAGACAAGACTAGACAGACAAGACTAGACAGACAAGACTAGACAGACAAGACTAGACAGACAAGACTAGACAGACAAGACTAGACAGACAAGACTAGACAGACAAGACTAGACAGACAAGACTAGACAGACAAGACTAGACAGACAAGACTAGACAGACAAGACTAGACAGACAAGACTAGACAGACAAGACTAGACAGACAAGACTAGACAGACAAGACTAGACAGACAAGACTAGACGGACAAGACTAGACAGACAAGACTAGACAGACAAGACTAGACAGACAAGACTAGACAGACAAGACTAGACAGACAAGACTAGACAGACAAGACTAGACAGACAAGACTAGACAGACAAGACTAGACAGACAAGACTAGACAGACAAGACTAGACAGACAAGACTAGACAGACAAGACTAGACAGACAAGACTAGACAGACAAGACTAGACAGACAAGACTAGACAGACAAGACTAGACAGACAAGACTAGACAGACAAGACTAGACAGACAAGACTAGACAGACAAGACTAGACAGACAAGACTAGACAGACAAGACTAGACAGACAAGACTAGACAGACAAGACTAGACAGACAAGACTAGACAGACAAGACTAGACAGACAAGACTAGACAGACAAGACTAGACAGACAAGACTAGACAGACAAGACTAGACAGACAAGACTAGACAGACAAGACAAGACAGACAAGACTAGACAGACTAGACAGGCAAGACTGGACAGACAATACTGGACACATAAGACTGGACAGACAAGACTGGACCATCAAGACGGAACAGACAAGAATGGACAGACAAGATTGGACGGACAAGACTGAACAGACAAAACTGGACAGACAGGTCAGACAAGACTGAACAGATAAGACTGGATAATTGCTTCTCGGCCTATAGCTAAGATCAAGGTTTAAATAGGACTGGACAGACAAGACTGGAAAGACAAAACTGGACAGACTAGACTGGTCAGACAAGACTGGACAGATAGGACTGAACAGACAAGGTTGGACAGATAACACTGGACAGACAAGACTAGACTGACTAGACTAGACTGACTGGACTACACTGACTATACTGGACTGACTAGACTAGACTGACTAGACTAGACTCACTAGACTAGACTGATTAGACTAAACTGACTAGACTAGATTGACTAGACTAGACTGACTAGACTATACTGACTAGACTATACTGACTAGACTAGACGGACTAGATTAGACTAACTAGACTGACTAGACTAGACTGATTTGACTAGACTGACTAGACTTTTTTAGCACGTGCTGGAGGTGAAAATCTGCAAACAGACACCACCCGACCCGTGCCGAGTGGTAGTGTGGGGCTGCCCCCCTAAAAGGGGCGACCCACTAAAAAAAACCCACCATTCAAACCCCCCAGCCAAAACCGGAGAGAACGTGATAGAATCCAAAATTTGGCATAACTTCATCACGTTCCTCCCTCTTTCATGTCCAAAGCATTCATCCACATTCGCTCGTTGTGCCGAGGGCGCCGTTGATCGCCGTGACCACCAACCCCACACCCCCTAACATCAGAGTGTACAATAAATTTGTGCGCCTCAACCAGTTTCCCGATGCGCACCAGGTAAGACCCAAAGCGTCCATGCCCCGTAAGCGGCTGGTTGAGGTGATAATTCACCTCCCCGTGCCCACGGTTGACCCATTCGTCGATAGTCGGAATCAGTTGCCTGGTCCAGACTGCCTTTCTCGACCCCTCCCATAGTTCTTGCCATACACGCATTGTTTTTTCCCTTTCAGTTCTAGGGTCATTACCTTCCAAACTCTCACCCTTTCATGCGCCAGAAGGTCTAACGGGATAAGGACCGCCACGGCGTCGCCAGAAACAGTCCTGTATGCGCGGCACACACGCAGCAGCATACACCTTTGCACTCTCATCAGTCTCGCTCTATAACATTCAATCATGAACGCATTTATCCATGCCGGCACCCCTGCAGGAGAATGGAGTGCACGACCGCATTCATAACCCTCCTCTTGGAAGCCAACGGCCCATTCATGTTGGGCATCAGCCGTCCAAGGGCTCTCATACATGCTGTAGCCTTGCTCACCACCCGGGTGACCTGATCGGACACCCTGATTTCGCTGAAGATCTACCCCAAGGTATCTTAGATATATTCCCAAGCCGGTACGTCATCTGTACCCATTCGCACGGTCAGTTCACGCAGCTTTCTTCTCCCAATTAGCAGGACCGCCTCGTTTTGTGGGGAGCCAGAGCAAGCCCTTTTCCCCCCATCCACCGATCAATCCCACTAATCATTCAATCAGCCTCATTCAATATCGCTTTCAGACTTTCTTCCGTTCTTGCGACAGCAACCACCGCTAAGTCGTCAGCGTACCCGACTAATGTAACCCTAGTGTAACCTCAATCTCAAAACCTCATCATAAAATATGTTCCACAATATCGGCCCAAAAACCGAACCCTGTGGAACACCCGCACTCATTTTGAAGATTTTACCTTCCACTGTTACTATCTCCCTATCATTCAAGTAGCTCCCCACCATCTTTCGAAGGTGAGGAGCTACCCCCTTTAGGTCCAAAGCATCCATTATTCCGTCCGTAAAAGCATTTTTACGTCCAGGGTTACAAGCACGCAGTAGCTACGGGTACGCCATGGACCCGTATTTGCTAACCTTGCTCTCTCTATCACACGCGTTCACCGTAGTGCGGCCGCCTCTGAACCCATACTGTTCCTCTGGAAGACCCCCTGCCCTCTGGAGGTCCTCATTTTTCCTAGCTCTGATCATACTCTCGACCATCTTCGCTATCCCATTTAGTAGACAGATTGGCCCGTATTTGGCTTCCTGTCCTTCCTTTCGCTCTTTTTCAATCATCACCAGTCTCGCTCTCTTCCACTCTTTGGGGAAACTGCCATTCATTAACAGTTCATTTATCATGCTCAAGCACATGTCCTCGCACACATGCCCAAATACTTTGCACGCTTCGGGTGGAACACCATCAGGACCCGGCGTTTTTTCCCTCTTTCATAGATTAGACTTTTTCTTTTTTTTTGGGGGGGTGTTCTTTTTGGGGGGCATCTTGGCACTGCTCTAAGCATAACTTCAAGATGCCGGTTGTTTTTCAATGTTGTCTATGATGTACCTTACTTCCCCCATCCAGTCATGCTGATTAGGGGTTCTGGTTTAGCCGGTAGTCTTTCAGCAATCTGCCTTTTCTTCTCATCCTGCTCCTTATAGCTGATTATTTCAGATATTGTTTCTTGGACTACGTTCCAGTTGTTTTCCGATTCTAACATGAAGAGTATAGTGGATCTAAGTTCTAGGTCCTTTCGTAGGATGGTCCCACCTACTACATATGTAGATGGTGTGCATCACGCAGTCCTCTTCCCCGCAATATACGCAGCAGCTATCAACAGCTCTGCCTATCTTGTGTAGGTAATCTCAAATGCATCCTGACTAGGCTAGACTGACTATACTAGACTGTCTAGACTAGACTGAGTAGACTAGAGTAAACTGACTAGACTAGACTATACTGACTAGACTGACAAGATTAGACTGACTAGACTACTTTATAACATAACTACCCTATCGTGTTCCAATATTTGTTAAAGAGCAAACTAATTATAGTATATTCAGAAGACGTCTTAAAACGCATTTAATAGCAAAATGCTATTATAGTATTAAGGAGTTTATGGAAAATGAACGTTAATGTGAAATTAGTGTTACTACTTTTCCTCTTTTATTGACATGTCTGATATGTATGTATGTACATCTGAAGATTAATAAATTTTGAATTTGAACTAGACGGGCAAAAGTAGACATACAAGACTAGGCAGAAAATTGATTTTATTTATAAACCGTTTGACTGCTACGCGGCGCAAAAACGCTGCGTTCATTTGTCTCGTAAACCGCGAATTTTCGTGCGTTTTTGCAAGAAGTTTTTTGTCCAACGGTTAAACTAATTTTAATATCTGATCATCTTAGATTGAAACTCCTTTTAATTTTTTTTACATTTTGTTCTTTTACGAGTTGTTTCAAACTATAATTCCGGAAACTGTCGACGTACATTGGTCTTTTATATTTCGAAATTTCGATTACCAAAATTTGAATATTACATATTATTATTCATGATGACGGGAATCCATTTCGTAATTTGAATCCAGTGGACGAAATCCACTCTCCGGCATTAACGACAGCTTACGGAAAAATTTAATCTAAATATCTTTTTTTTTTTTTTGTTGTTGTTTAGTAATTCGATTTGATAATCATCTGCGTGCATCATATTTTGTGGTCGGTACGTTGTTATCAGGCTGAGTTACGAGAAAATAATTGAATTATTCCGATAATATGCGGGTAATTTAAATAATTACGCCGCGAGCGACTTTATTTGACCGCTCCGACGGAATAAACATTTCCGTATCGAATTTATACACACTCACCGACTTCTACCAACCACACCACTTATAAATTACAATTCTCCTCCGACCAACAATCCCTCACTCTCCAACTGGAACACACATTTTCACCTCTTTGTTCCAAACCAACAGATTACTTCAAATTGATAAGATCCGATCATAATTCACGTTCCTAGTAAACGCGCTCGTTTTCGGTTTCAACGACTCCGTTAATTCAGTCTCATTCCGTGTGTTGAATCAATTAGGGATTAGATAATACGAGTTAGACTCGCCAGTTCCGTTTCAAATTACGATTCGTTAACCGGAGCAATTCGTCGGGTCACACAAAATAGAAATTGTTGATGGATTCAATTATTTAGTTCTAATCCGAAGAATTGTTTTCGAAAGGTTATTTTTTACAAGACTAGACAGACAAGACTAGACAGACTAGACAGACAAGACTAGACATACAAGACTAGACAGACAAGACTAAACAGACAAGACTAGACAGACAAGACTAGACAGACAAGACTAGACAGATAAGACTAGACAGACAAGACTAGACAGACAAGACTAGACAGACAAGACTAGACAGACAAGACTAGACAGACAAGACTAGACAGACAAGACTAGACAGACAAGACTAGACAGACAAGACTAGACAGACAAGACTAGACAGACAAGACTAGACAGACAAGACTAGACAGACAAGACTAGACAGACAAGACTAGACAGACAAGACTAGACAGACAAGACTAGACAGACAAGACTAGACAGACAAGACTAGACAGACAAGACTAGACAGACAAGACTAGACAGACAAGATTAGACAGACAAGACTAGACAGACAAGACTAGACAGACGAGACTAGACAGACAAGTATAGACAGACAAGACTAGATAGACAAGACAAGTTTTTTTTTCTTTGAGGGAGGAAAAGTTTTGGAAATTTTGACGTTTTGTTTGCAATTTTTTTGGGGAAAAATTCGATGCCTCGATTATTTTTATTTAACTTATTATTATTACGGGATTTATTATCATTTTTGTTTTGTCGTTTCAAGTGCTTGTTATTATTACTTTGGGCGTTGCCAATTGATAAATGTCAAACTTTTGGCCGGATTTCCGTTTAATTTCTTTGTAATTATTACCATTATTATTTTAATTCCAGTTTTTGTTATTACTTTTATTAATGTTTAGCAACAACGAAGTTTGTCAGGTTTTGACAGTCTAAATTTTGAAGAAAAAAAAAATTAAGTTTCACAGAAAATAATTTTTTTTTAATAAAAAAATCAAATTTTGAAGAGAATTCAAAAACCTTCTGAAAAATAACAGAAATGTCAAAACCAAAAGACCAAAATGTCAAAATAAAGGAAACTTCCAAGATTACCAACCTAAAATAGTTTTATAAAAAAAAATAATAATTTGTGAATATTTGACAGTAGTCCAAAATTTTGACAAATTATAATTTTTTTATTATAAAACCATTTAGGTTGGTAATCTTGGAAGTTTTATTTATTTCGACATTTTGGTTTGTTTTGACATTTCTGTCATTTTTTATAAAGTTTTTGTTTTCTCTTCAAAATTTGATTCTTTTCTTAAAAAAATAGTATATTTTACAGCAAGAGATGAAAGTGGCGTTTTTTTGGTGAGGTGGGAGTTTGCTCACGAGCGCCAACGAGTTAGCAATCACACCGAACCAAAAAAAACACTCATCTCGAGTAGTAAATGCAATTTTTTCTACTGATGTTCTAATTGACAACTATTTATAACAGTCACATAGACAATGCCTACTCAAAATTGAAAAGTTTTAATAACATCCACTTTGGGACAGCTTTACTAATTAAATCAAGGGAGGGACACGGAAATCTTCTGTTACTCTTTAGCACACAGCGCTCAAGATGCATTGTGTGAGCCTTTCGCTACGTCAAAGCAAGTAACGAGAAAGGTCAAGACTTAATATGTCAGGGGCTGAAGGCCACAGTTTTATGTACTAGTAAAGTAACATAAGATAGTTGTAATTTGTGTAACCTCACTCCTTAGGTAAAACGAGAAACCTCACCTTTATTGGAGAGTTCTTCAGCAGTTGTACACGATACTACAATTGGTCCGGAGACGAGGAACTGCTGAAGAACTCGCCAACAAAGGTGAGGTTTCTCGTTTTACCTAAGGAGTGAGGTTACACAAATTACAACTATCTTATGTTACTTTACTAGTACATAAAACTATGGCCTTCAGCCCCTGACATATTAAGTCTTGACCTTTCTCGTTACTTGCTTTGACGTAGCGAACGGCTCACACAATGCATCTTGAGCTCTGTGTGCTAAAGAGTAACAGAAGCTTTCCGTGTCCCTCCCTTGATTTAATTAGTAAAGCTGTCCCAAAGTGGATGTTATTAAAACTTTTCAATTTTTCTACTGATTTCGGTTGTAGAATCCATAATTCGACTTAATAAATCCAATTCGAAGCGAACTGCCAGTAAATGTCAATACAAATTTAATTGTTGGTTTGGTCGTTTCCATGGTAATATATTGCATTCTCATAGAAGGTGATACTTTTCAAGTCAAATGTCCTAATTTTATTTCGGTTTTTTAAATAGTTTCAGGCTCGTTTTACGTTTGTACATATAATATTTCATTGAAATTGATGTAATTAATAAGAAAGTCCATGCAAATTTGGTGTTTAGTGTTTTAATCGAGAAAATCATAAATTTAAAATGCTCATTTTCGTCTCTAGACGTGAAATTTTCATCCCTAGAATGAAAAAATGACACTTACATGTAGTAAGCCGTGGAAAAAATGCCATTTTCACATATATCAGTAGACAAAAATTATTTTCCCTCAAAAACCCAAAAAAAAATCCTAATTTAATTTTTTATTTTTTTAAACAAAATAACCATTTTGACAGTTGGTAGCACTTCTTCTTTATTTTGATATTTTGGTCACCTTTTTGTCCCCATAAGTTGATGCTTTAAGAATCGCCGGGAAATCGAGAAAAGCCGTACCAACTGACACCTGTCAAAACCAAAATTCCAACAAACGTCAATGACAACTGTCAACGTTTCTCTGTTTATTATAAATAAAAAGGAAATCAATGCTAGAGTTATAATTAAGGAATAAAAGTAAATAGAAAGATTTAATTAAATCAAAAATGAGAAAAAAAAATTGAAAAAAAAACTAAATTTTCTTGTGTACCTATGCTATGTAAATATAAATAATCACGTATGTAGAGACCACACCCCCTATGTATATGTGTAGTTTTGTTTTGTATTTGCCGACTAGACAGACAAGACTAGACAGAAAAGACTAAAAAGACAATGCTAGACAGACAAGACTAGACAGACAAGAATAGACAGACAAGACTATACAGACAAGACTAGACAGACAAGACTAGACAGACAAGACTAGACAGACAGGACTAGACAGACAAGACTAGACAGACAAGACTAGACAGACAAGACTAGACAGACAAGACTAGACAGACAAGACTAGACAGACAAGACTAGACAGACAAGACTAGACAGACAAGACTAGACAGACAAGACTAGACAGATAAGACTAGACAGACAAGACTAGACAGACAAGACTAGACAGACAAGACTAGACAGACAAGACTAGACAGACAAGACTAGACAGACAAGACTAGACAGACAAGACTAGACAGACAAGACTAGACAGACAAGACTAGACAGACAAGACTAGACAGACAAGACTAGACAGACAAGACTAGACAGACAAGACTAGACAGACAAGACTAGACGGACCAGACTAAATCATTTTTCAAACTTTAGACGAGGTATTTGGTGGCGGGTAGTTTATAAACGACGTGTAAATTACAGTCTCCCGGCTCGCACAGTCGAGCTCGGCTCTGCCGAGCTCGGCTGGGGCGAGCCGGGAGACTGTAATTTACACTTCGTTTATAAACTACCCGCTACCCATATATTATGTATAGACAGACAATGCTGAACAGACAAGACTGGATCAAGTGTCTAGTCTAATTCAATATTGTTTAATCTTATGTATTCTTGCCTAATCAGGTTAAATTTTGGTTAGTCTTTGACTTGTCGTCGACAAACTACGATCTAAAACGTTTATTTTGTTGAGTTTAAACGTTTATTTTACGCATGTCGTCCGAAATGAGTGTTGTAGAGATTTGAACGGAAGGAACGAATTGTGCAGTGGTGTTGATGTTGATAAATGGCGTAAGCGCATGGAGTAGACACGCAAGTGAAGGGAACAGACGGGGCAAGTATTTATCAGTAATTCGAATGGTTTGCAGCAATCCGGGGCTATTAGTCGTCGTCAATAGGATGAGGATAAATCGGGTCGGTTTTTCATCCGGAGGTAATTTCAGCTGTTGATAAATGCAGGCGAGTAACAAAACCGCACTAGCCGGCTAGCTAGACGACGATGCCAGAGACTTATGACCCTATTTAGAAGACTAGTCTGCGTACACACAACCGCCGAGCGACAGGTGGGACTCACGACCCTCTCGATCATTTACATTTCGTGCCGTCTCTCTCTCTCTCTCTCTCGACTCGACTAAAAATTGCATTCATTATAAACTTCTTGCGAATTAATTTCGATTTCTCTCGCAACGTTTGATCCATCTGCTCACGCACTAATTACTACTCGTTCTTATATTTACGCCAAACTCTTCTAGACTACCAGTACCTATGACCTAGTAATCCGGTTCAGATTTGATACAAACAACTTAAACTTACTTTATTTATTTTACGCTTATAGAATATAGTTTATAGTTAAGTCCTCGCTTTAAACAATAAAAAGACAAAAATAAATCGGAATTCTCAAAAAAAGTCTAAATAATTAAAAAAAAAAAGAAAAATTCGCACGCTAACACATTGCAAAATGTTCATTTTCATTTCTCATGGAATACAAAAATAATTTAAATTCTACTTAGTAATTAACTAAAAACAATTCGTATATTTTGTCTAGTCTTGTCCGTCTAAGCTGTGCAGTCTTAGCCGTCTAGTCTAAATATCTGGTCTAATCTTGTCCGTCTAATCTTGTCCGTCTAGTCTTGTCCGTCCAGTCTTGTCTTGTCCGTGTAGTCTTGTCCGCCTAGTCTTGTCTGTCTAGTCTTGTCTGTCTAAGTCTTGTCTGTCTAGTTTTGTCCATCTAGTCTTATCCGTCTAGTCTTGTCCGTCTAGTCTTGTCTGTCTAGTCTTGTCCGTCTAGTCTTGTCCGTCTAGTCTTCTCCGTCTAGTCTTGTCTGTCTAGTCTTGTCTGTCTAGTCTTGTCCGTCTAGTCTTGTCCGTCTAGTCTTGTCCGTCTAGTCTCGTCCGTCTAGTCTAGTCCGTCTAGTCTTGTCCGTCTAGTTTTGTCCGTCTAGTTTTGTCCGTCTAGCCTTGTCCGTCTAGTTTTGTCCGTCTAGTCTTGTCTAGTCTTGTCCTTCTAGTCTAGTCCGTCTAGTCCTGTCCGTCTAGTCTTGTCCGTCTAGTCTTGTATGTCTAGTCTTGCCCGTCTAGTATTGTCCGTGTAGTCTTGTCTGTTTAGTTTTGACTGTCTAGTCTTGTCCGTCTAGTCTTGTCTGTCTAGTCTTGTCTGTCTAGTCTTGTCCGTCTAGTCTTGTCCGTCTAGTCTTGTCCGTCTAGTCTCGTCCGTCTAGTCTTGTCCGTCTAGTCTTGCCCGTCTAGTATTGTCCGTCTAGTTTTGTCCGTCTAGTTTTGTCCGTCTAGTCTTGTCTAGTCTTGTCCTTCTAGTCTAGTCCGTCTAGTCTTGTCCGTCTAGGCTAGACGGACAAGACTAGACGGACAAGATTAGACAGACAAGACAAGACTAGACGGACAAGACTAGACGGACTAGACTAGAAGGACAAGACTAGACGGACAAGACTAGACGGACAAGACTAGACGGACAAGATTAGACAGACAAGACTAGACGGACAAGACTAGACGGACAAGACTAGACGGACAAGACTAGACGGACAAGACTAGACGGACTAGACTAGATGGACAAGACTAGGCGGACAAGACTAGACGGTCAAGACTAGACGGACAAGACTAGACGGACTAGACTAGAAGGACATGACTAGACGGACAAGACTAGACGGACAAGACTAGACGGACAAGATTAGACAGACAAGACTAGACGGACAAGACTAGACGGACAAGACTAGACGGGCAAGACTAGACGGACTAGACTAGATGGACAAGACTAGGCGGACAAGACTAGACGGACAAGACTAGACGGACAAGACTAGACGGACTAGACTAGAAGGACAAGACTAGACGGACAAGACTAGACGGACAAGACTAGACGGACTAGACTAGAAGGACAAGACTAGACGGACAAGACTAGACGGACAAGACTAGACGGACAAGATTAGACAGACAAGACTAGACGGACAAGACTACACTAGACGGACAGTCTAGTCTTGTCCGTCTAGTCTTGTCCTTCTAGTCTAGTCCGTCTAGTCTTGTCCGTCTAGTCTTCTCCGTCTAATCTTGTCCGCCTAGTCTTGACGGTCTAGTCTTGTCAGTCTAGTCTTGTCCGTCTAGTCTTGACGGTCTAGTCTTGTCCGTCTAGTCTTGTCCGTCTAGTCTTGTCCGTCTAGTCTTGTCCTTCTAGTCTAGTCCGTCTAGTCTTGTCCGTCTAGTCTTGTCCGTTTAGTCTTGACGGTCTAGTCTTGTCCGTCTAGTCTTGTCCGTCTAGTCTTGTCCGTCTAGTCTTGTCTGTCTAATCTTGTCCGTCTAGTCTTGTCCGTCTAGCCTTGTCCGTCTAATCGTATCCTTCTAGTCTAGTCCGTCTAGTCTTGTCCGTGTAGTGTTGTCCTTCTATTCTAGTCCGTCTAGTCTTGTCCGTCTAGTCCTCTTCCGTCTAATCTTGTCCGTCTAGTCTTGTCCGTCTAGTCTTGACGGTCTAGTCTTGTCCGTCTAGTCTTGTGTGTCTAGTCTTGTCCATCTAGTCTTGTCTTTCTAATCTAGTCCGTCTATTCTTGTCCATCTAGTCTTGTCCGCCTAGTCTTGTCCATCTGGTCTTGTCCGTCTTGTCTTGTCCTTCTAGTCTAGTCCGTCTAGTCTTGTCCGTTTAGTCTTGTCCGTCTAGTCTTGTCCGTCTGTCTGTGTCGTCTGTCTAGTTTGATCTGTCTAGTTTTATTCGTCAAATTTGATCTGTCTAGTCTTTCAAAAAATATCTGTTAAATCTTCTAAACTATCTATTAATTGATAATTGAATTGGTTCAGATTTTAATTGTAATAGGTGGTGTGTCCGGAGGGGTTGGCTTCGTTCTCGAGGTCGAGGTAGGGCATGGCGCTGGAGTAGATCTGCGAGGATCCGTTGGACAGCATGCAGGAGGACTGGCTGGTGGAGGGCTGGATGGCGGTGGGGGCCGGCGAGGCGGGCGGCGACGGGCTGTCCACCAGGGTGATGACGCCGCCCGGACTCACCGGGTAGCCGGAGCTCGAGACGGAGGATGGACCCGGCGTGATCGACACCCGCGACTGGTTACTGCTCGATGAGATACTTGTAGTGTCTAAAAAAAAAAAAGGAAATTAAAACGAGCTGGATGTTGCCCTAAACAATCGTGTCTTTGAGCTTGCCAATGTTTGTATTACTGTCTATCGTGCGCTCGGGCCGGCGAGAGAATGCAGCTGTACTGCGGTTCTCTATACTCGGGCGGGCAAGAGAATGCAGCTGTACTGCGGCGAGGTATGAGGGACGAGGTACGCGCCGAGGTATGAGCGGCGAGGTACGCGCCGAGGTGAGGGGCGAGTTACGCGCCGAGGTATGAGGGCCGAGGTACGCGCCGAGGTATGAAGGAAGAGGTATGCGCAGGTTAGTTTGTGTTATGAAATATGCGTTAGTTTTTGAAACACAAACAATTAAAGACCGCGCGCTCGGAATAATGTGGGGGTATGCGCACCCTTTCGCATTCTCTCGCCGGCCCGAGTATAGTAGTTAAACATTTAATCTATAGTTTCCACAGCCACCCGATGGAGTAATAAACTTGCGTGATCTTCACGTGATTTTCGGGGGATGATTGCTTATTGGTCAGTGCAAACGCTTTCGAAGCGTAAATCACGCAGCCGAAACTTTAAACCAGTCGACCAGGCTGGTTGTATGCCACTTGGATTTGACGGTTTTTGAAACCCGGTTTTAAAAACCGGTTTTTAAAAAAAATTTGTCACATTTGAAAACCGGTTTTTAAATTAAGAAAACCGGTTTTCGAATGTGACAAATTTTCTTTAAAACCGGTTTTTAAAACCGGTTTTCTTAATTTAAAAACCTGTTTTCAAATGGGGCAAATTTTCTTTAAAAGCCGTTTGTTAAAAACTAGGTTTGAAAAACAGTTAAACCCTACTTGAAATCCTATCTTCCCAGTTAAAAATCTTACAAATGTAGGCGGAAGATTGAAAATGGACTATATGAGTCTTATGCCCGCCATACACGCAACGGTCCAGCGGAAAGGTCTACCTGTGCAGGTTTTCCTGCGCAGGTAGACCTGAGCGTGTGTGGTAATAGACCTGTGCAGTTTTTTGCGTACGGTTGACCTGCGCAAGCAAACCTGCACATGTAACCTCTCCGGTAGACCGTAGCGTGTATGGCGGGCATTACAGTTCATTACATTACAGAAAATTTTCAGTTAAATTGTTAGGTTTCCCCCCCCTGGCTACGCCCATGGCTTATGCATTATGCACATTAACAAGTGAAGATAAAAGAAGAAATTCAAACATTGAAAATTCTGTTAAATGAACTAAAAAATTTAAACACTGAAATAAATTTGAAATTATTATATGCTTTAGAACGAATTAAAGAAAGAAGACAAGTAGAATTAGCAACTCGTTTACTGTATTTGCAAAATCCACAAAACATTTCCACTTCAGCAAAGAAATCTAATCTAGTGAATTTTCTTCAAAAACCGAAATTATTAAGTTATCTGGAAAGATATTGTCTAGAATATTTCCAAATTCTTATGTGGAAACCGATCCTTTGAAGAAACTACTACAAATCGAAACTACTCATCAGAGTAATGCTTTTTTAAAGGAAGGCATGGAAAAATCGATTCATTAGTTTCTTGAGGACCATGAAAAAAAACTTACAAATGCGAAGATACTGAATGATGAAATTATTGTATGAGTTTTAGTTATTTTGCGTAAGTATATAATCTTAAATTATTTTTATTTTATTTTGACTTTGATATTGATTTCGTTTTTGTTATTTTAGAGAAATTTAATTAAAAAAAATTCCCAATTCTAAAAAAAAAAATCGAAAACCGGGTAAAACCGTTTTTTTGGGAAAACTGGAATTCGAAAACCGGTTTTTCAAAAAGTCGATTTTCGTATAAACCCTAAATGCTACGTACTCTCGAGTAAGTTTTCAGTGTTTCTGTCTTCAAAGGGGGCACTGTCAACTCGTCATCACCGATTTGGCCCAAATTTACAGTATATGTAGGGCTTGACTATAAATGAAAGTGACGCAAGCGGGAGGGCCAGATGGACATTTTTACGCCGACCGGTAAGTTAGTGACAACTCATAAGACCGCTAAGTTAGCATAAATTTCAATGGCCAGTCAGCGCAGCGGTAAGACCTCGGGTTCATAGTACGAGGATCGCTGGTTCGATTCCGCTTTTTTTTATTTACAATTTTTAAAATGACTTTCTTTTATTATTATTATTTATTATTGTTTAACTTTTAATTGTAATTATTAATTTGTCAATTTAATTATTTTATTAGTAAAAAAAAGCGTCCCCACGGAATCGAACCAGCGATCCTCGTACTATGAACCCGAGCTCTTACCGCTGCGCTGACCGGCCATTGAAATTTATGCTAACGTAGCGGTCTTATGAGTTGTCGGTAACTTACCGGTCGGCGTAAAAAATGAGTTATTTTTTTAACGCTTGGCCATCTGGCCCTCCCGCTTGCGTCACTTTCATTTATAGTCAAACCCTACATATACTGTAAATTTGGGCCAAATCGGTGATGACGAGTTGACAGGGCCCCCTTGTTAGTTAAAATTAGTGATTACATTTTATCCATAAATCAGACTTTTTCAAGACTATGTTTTTTAAAATTAATATAAATTTTTTGAATAAATTTTTTTTATTTTTTAAATTTTAAAATAAAGTAAAATTTGGCAAAGCAGTGTAAATTGAATTGTAATTAAATCATGCTATTTATAACGTCAATACGAACTATCACGTGAACCCAGCGGGGTCACTCCACGGGGTCGCTGCGGGAAGTATAGTAATTAAGTTTAGGCTAATAGTTAAGACAATAATAATAGACAAGCCATGGGCGTAGCCAGGGTGGTGGGGGGTGTGTTGGGGGTTCAAACCCCCCGGTAATATGCAAAATATATACATAAATGTTATATTGAAATAACGAGTAGAGACGACTCTTTTCAAGAGAGCATGGTAGATGTGAAGTTTAGGAACCCTTGTGTGTCAGTTTAGAAAGTAAATTGGTGCAATTCTGTTACTATATTTTCCTAAAACCACCAACCTACCCTAACCCACCCCCTCCCCCACCCCCCCCAAAACTAAGTCCTGGTCTTAAAACCCCCCGAAACTAAATCCTGGCTACGCCCATCAGACAAGCCCAGATTAAACCAGACAAGTCAAAGTAAAATTAGACAAGACAAGACAAAATTAGACAAATCGAATGGATTAGAGTAGACAAGACTAGACAAGGCTGGACTATACTGGACAGTACTCGACAGGACTGGACAAGACTAGACAAGAATGTACAAGACTGGACAGGACTCGACAGGATTGAACAAGATAGGACTGGACAAGACTAAACAAGACTGAACAGCACTTGACAAAACTGGATAAGACTAGAAAAGACTAGACAAGACTGATCAAGACTAGTCCAAACTAGACAAGATTAAACAAAAATAGACTAGAAAAGGGTCGCGCAAAATGGCCTAAAAATAGATTACTTCTTCCAATGTGGCGCAGAGAAACAAAGAGGTTGGACATCCCTGGATTAGACTAATTACAAATAGGATGGACAGGCCTTCTTTGAATATGTCTATTCTAGTCAAGTTAGAATCCTGCGACGAATGCTGAAAGTGTCTTGGGTGGATCACGTGAGAAATGAGGACGTTTTCCAAAGAGCCGGTCTAGCAGAACGAGAGCTTTTCGAAAATATCAAGAAAAGAAAAATAGATTATGTCAGACACATACTGCACGGAGAACGCTACCACTTCCAACGCCTCATTCTTCAAGGTAAAATAGAAGGTAAAATAAACATATATCGTGGCTGTCAATGGACGGGGATAAAGAAATGACCTCCAAATACTACAGAATGCTGCAATTAATAGAAATGTATGATGAACGTCTACGCAAGAATCTGCACGGCACTAAAAGAAGAAAAATTTAGTCAAATACTATAGTCCATTTTTTTTAAGAATGCAGTAATTATAGTCCATTTTTTAACAATGCAGTAACTAGAAAACTGATTTACACAATGACAAATGTTCAATCTAGTTACAAAATTTGGCACTAAATTCAAATATAGTTACTTGTATAAAAAATTGGCAACTTATTAATGTTTTCATTGAATATCTTATTATTATAGATTAAATACTCCAAATGGGAACAATAGTAATAAAATACAAACAAATAAATAGAGAAAAACACAAAAAATCTAAATGATACACACAGATCAGATAACAATTGTGAATTGATATGGCAGCCATTGACAACTAACAGCTGCAAATGTATGTGAAAAGAAAGAGAGAGAAGAGGTTGAGATGGAGAAGTAAATATCGTCGGTGTGAACTCGATTTAAGCCAATCAGAGAACAAGGTCAAATAAGCCCTATCTTCCCTGTACTGGATTCTTAAAAAAAATGAACTATAGAAACCTGATTTACACTCTGACAAATTTTCAATCTAGTTACAAAATTTGGCGCTAAATTCAAATATAGTTACTTGAATATAAAATTGGTAATTTATTATTGGTTTCATTGAATATCTTATTATTATTGATTAAATACTCCAAATGGCAACAATAGTAATAAAATACAAACAAATAAATGGAGAAAAACACATAAAATCTAAATGACACAAACAGATCAGATGATAATTGTGAATTGACACGGCAGCCATTGACAACTAACAGCTGCAAATGTATGAGAAAAGAGGTTGAGTAAATATCGTCGGTGTGAACTTCTCCCCGATTTAAGGAAATCAGAGAATAAGGTCAAATAAGCCCTATCTTCCCTGTACTGTATTCTTAAAAAAAAATAACTATAGAACACTATACTCGGGCCGGCGAGAGAATACAGCTGTATGAGGGGCAAGGGACGCACAGGTTAGTTTGAGTTAAGAAATATGCGTCAGTTTTTCAAACACGGACAACTAAACACCGCGCACTCGAAATAAAGTGTGGGTGGCGGTGGCAGAACAATGTGGGTGGGGGGGCAGAACAATGCTAAACTCGACGAGACGAGATGCATTCTCTCGCCGGTACGAGTATAGATGAAATTAATTACTAGATTAAATGTTTAACTACGAGACGAAACTGCTAACTTTGAACAAACCTAGTTAAGCAAAGACAAATTTTATATCAAGTATTCACTCTACTATTATTTCTAATAAAATTTGATTTAGGTTCCGTCTTGTCTAAACTTATATAAACTTATTATCTCAGTATGATTTTGTCTAGAAAATTATCATTAATTTAAGACCTTTTTACGGTTAGTTAAGCGCATGCGCGTCCGCAATGTTTAAAAGACAGGAATATGAAAGTTCCGGCCACATTTTGTTATTTTCCCTGGTTATACGTCATAAAAGTGGCCGAAAAAAAATTCGGGCACTTTTTTGAAGTACATGGCAAAAATTGAAGCAAATATGGAAAGGTCTATTTGGTCTAGTTTTTTCATATATTGGTCTAGTTTTCTCTGTGTCTGCTCAAATTTAGACAAAAATCTTCAACGGAAATATATCCAATATTACAGAAATAAAATTTAAACAGAAATTTCACCAAAAAAAGGTTTGGATTAAAACTTTGTAGTTTGCAAAAAAATAGTTTGAAAATAAAATGCAAAACTTAAATGTAAGTCTGTAATTTTTGACTCAAGTATTGCATTTTTTTCTTCAATTATCTGTCTGTTTAAAGTCGGTTAAAATTTAGTATGAGGTACCAATATATATTGAATTGAAACACGATTTGTAATTTAGAAAATATATATATTTTTCACAAACTAGATATTCTTTCAGCATAATAGAGCAGATACATTTTTGAGAAAAACAAACAGAATTAGATAAACATAAATTTAGGTCTAGGTGATCAATTGCTATTCGTTTTCAGCTAAACAAGATTTTCACCATAAATTCAAAAAAAGAAGGTTTTCAAAACACAAATTTAACAAAAAAACCTTCCTTTTCGTTTTTTAAAAAACACATCGTGGGTGTTCTGACAAAAGTCAAAAATTGGCAAAAATGAGATGTCCAAGTCGTTTTAACGCATAGTCCAAGCCATCGTAATCTTCTAAAATGGGCAAAAAATGACCAACTCTTTGAGAACAAATTCTTTACAATTAATAGTGTCCATGTCTAGTTAGTAATTTTTGCCAATTTTTGACTTAATCACTTTCGGCAGTAAACCCACGACATTTTACACAAAAAAAAAACTCAACAAAATAAAATTAAGTATATAAAAAGAGAACAAGATACAAAAGTAATAAAGCACATTTTTTCATATTAAATTAACTAATCCTAGTAATAAACTAACTATTTTTTTATCTACGCCTGTTACGACCTACAAAATTCAACGAAAAAGAAAAGAAAAATTAAAAAAGGAACTCAAGACAACGTGTCAACTAACCTGAGAAGAACTTAATCGTGGAGTCCGGAATGGGGGTGATGGCTCTGCGTTTCGCCAAGGGCTCGTCGTCGTCAGAGTCGGACAAAGTGAGATCCACAACGCTCTTGTTCATTGCGGCGGGGTCACCTGCAATTGGTACCGGTGCTGCTTCCGTACCTTCTTTTATCTTCTCAGTTGTCGTTGATATCGCACTTCCAGCCGTTATTAATTCCACTGAAAAAATTATTAAAAAAAAACACAACTTATTAAACTAAATTAGACAACTCTGAATTAATTAATTAGTAATTAGACAAGTCTGAAAAATTCACTATGTTTTAAAATGATATATACATTTGTAAAGTTATATAAATCTACACACTTTACACGGAGTCGAGTTTCGACTTTTGAAGGTCATTCTCAAGTGTGTAGATTTATATAACCTCAAAACTTACATTGATTTTCACAAAAATTAGTGGTAGGAACATTGAATTATTCAATTTACAGCAAGTATGGATTATCACGTAGTAACTGTCGCAACCATCCTTTTCATTAAATTAGACAAATTATAGATAGATTAGATATGTACGGACTATCTAGATTAGACTACAAACCATTAAGCAAGAATAGAACAGATGATTGAGCAAGGCTAGAGAAGACTAGATAAAACAAAACAGGAACAGACAAGATGAAACAAGCCTAACGAGTCTTAACGACACTAAACAATGGGGGTCTTGGGTGTGATGCGCAATATATGGTCACCAGCGGCCACATAGCCTCTCCACGCCAACTCAACACTCGCCTACACGTGGTGCCCCTGTTACGCTGAGAAACCTGGTGGAAGGTTTGAGTAACCAATCCCAGCGGGAAACCAGGTCACCAAGCTGAATTGTTTGGGGCGTCTAGGTAGGGCTAATACCTGGCGTAACTGGGAAATGGCCTCCTAGACTGGGTACAGGTTACCTACCCTATGGACGGCATCAGAATGAGACAGGCTCTCAAAAGTACGGCTGCGTTCCTCAGCCCTAAAGATTGGGGCTACTGTCTTTGCTACTTAAAGGTACTCACTCTCACTAGTTGTTTCAGCTAGGATCGGAGCCTGTACCTGTAGCAGCAGCTCCTGTTACGCTGAGCAACCTTTTTTTTCTAGGGGGGGACAAAATACTTTTACGTACGACCCCCAGGACGCACAGCCCCGAGAAGTGTGGGGCTCACCCGGCTTGATGGTAGTGCCGGTCCTACCCACTAAAAACCCCGCCCTGTACTTCACTGCTCTCGCTATTATGGAACCGCCTTTAGGCATTACTTCGTAATAGCTTTGGTCTCATATGATCTTCCAAGTGCATTTCATTTTTGTTATCTCTTCCTCTCATCTCCTGCCTTTTCCTTCATTATATTATGGAGTATTGTTATTATAGCCACCCAGTTTACGCTGAGCAACCTGGTGGAAGGTAGCCATCAGGAAACCAGGTCAGCAAGCTAAAGATTGTTGGGGGTCTAGGTGGGACTAGTATCTGGCGTAGCTGCGGAATGGCCTCCTAGACTGGGTAGGGATCTCAGAGATGGGTGAGTGGACGAGACTCCTGATTCCAAAATTGGATCCATGGGTCACGAGAAGGCACGGACAAGTTACCTACTACCTGACGCAGGCACTTAGTGGCCACGGGTGCTTCAAAGACTACCTGCACAGTATTGGGCGCGAAGCAGACAACCAGTGCGTTTATTGTGATAAGACAGATAGTGTGTATCACACAATCTTCGAATGCCCCAGGTGGTCTTTAGAGAGGGACATATACACTTCAAAAACAAAACAAAAATTAGAAACTAGCACACTCACGGAAACAATGCTTAGGAGTGAAGAAGACTGGTCTGCAACAGAAATGGTGATAAGGGACATACTAAGCATGAAAGAACAGGATGAACGGACAAAACAACATAGACAACGAAAACTGAAAACAACCTGAACCCCTAATCACCTTGCGTGGATGGGGGATGTAAGGGGGATCAAGTAAGGTCAAAGCCAACGCCATCTTGAAGATATGCGAAAAGCGGTTCCAAGATGCCCGTGAGTTTCCAGGGGGCACTTGGCAAGTCAACTGAATATGCTTGCTACGTCCCCCATCAAAAAAAAAGACTGGGTAGGGACAGGGCCAAGTTACCTATTCTATGGACGGTGGCGGAATGAGACAGGCTCACAAAAGTACGACGGCGTTCCTTAGGCCTGAAGATTGGGGCTACTGTCTTTGCTACTTAAAGGTACTCACTCTCTCTAGTTGTCTCAGCTAGGATTGGAGCCTGTACCTTTAGCAGCAGCCCCTGTTACGCTGAGCAACCTTGTTTTTTCCTAGGAGGGGGGAAAATACTTTTACGTACGACCCTCAGGACGCACAGCCCCGAGAAGTGTGGGGCTTACCCGGATCGATGGTAGTGCCGGTCCTACCCACTAAAAAACCCCGCCCTGTACTTCACTTCTCTCGCTATTATGGAACCGCCTTTAGGCATTACTTCGTAATAGCTTTGGTCTCATATGATCTTCCAAGTGCATTTTATTTTTGTTATCTCTTCCTCTCATCTCCTGCCTTTTCCTTCATTATATTATGGAGCATTGTTATTATAGCCACCCAGTTTACGCTGAGCAACCTGGTGGAAGGTAGCCATCAGGAAACCAGGTCAGCAAGCTAAAGATTGTTGGGGGTCTAGGTGGGACTAGTATCTGGCGTAGCTGCGGAATGGCCTCCTAGACTGGGTAGGGATCTCAGAGGGGTGAGTGGACGAGACTCCTGATTCCAAAATTGGATCCATGGGTCACGAGAAGGCACGGACAAGTTACCTACTACCTGACGCAGGCACTTAGTGGCCACGGGTGCTTCAAAGACTACCTGCACAGTATTGGGCGCCACAGTATTGGGCCCCAGGTGGTCTTTAGAGAGGGACATATACACTTCAAAAACAAAAAGAATTTTAGAAACTAGCACACTCACGGAAACAATGCTTAGGAGTGAAGAAGACTGGTCTGCAACAGAAATGATGATTAAGGACATACTAAGCATGAAAGAACAGGATGAACGGACAAAACAACATAGACAACGAAAACTGAAAACAACCTGAACCCCTAATCACCTTCCGTGGATGGGGGATGTAAGGGGGATCAAGTAAGGTCAACCACAACCACAAAGCCAACGCCATCTTGAAGATATGCGAAAAGCGGTTCCAAGATGCCCGTGAGTTTCCAGGGGGGCACTTGTCAAGTCAACTGAATATGCTTGCTACGTCCCCCATCAAAAAAAAAAAAAAAGACTGGGTAGGAACAGGGCCAAGTTACCTATTCTATGGACGGTGGCGGAATGAGACAGGCTCACAAAAGTACGGCGGCGTCCCTTAAGCCTGAAGATTGGGGCTACTGTCTTTGCTACTTAAAGGTACTCACTCTCACTAGGTTTTTAGCAGGAAACCAGGTCAGCAAGCTGAAGAGTGTTGGGGTCTAGGTAGGGTTAGTACCTGGCATAGCTGCGGAATGGCCTCCTAGACTGGGTAGGAACAGGGCCAGGTTACCTATTCTATGGACGGCGGCGGAATGAGACATGCTCTCAAAAGTACGGCGGCGTTCCTCAGCCCTGAAGATTGGGGCTACTGTCTTTGCTACTTAAAGGTACTCACTCTCACTAGTTGTCTCAGCTAGGATAGGAACATGTACCTGCAGCAGCAGCTCCTGTTACCGGAGGAAGGTAACTAGCAGGAAACCAGGTCAGCCAGCTGAAGAGTGTTGGGGGTCTAGGTAGGGCTTCCTTTTTTTTTTCTATAGGGGGCATAGGAAGCACAGCTGGGTTAACTTGACAAGTGGCCCCACCGGAAACCCTGGTACTGCTCCTCGCATGATTTCAGGATGCTGGTGTATTAATATATTTAGGCATGTACCTTACTTCCCCCATCCAGTTATGATGATTGGGGGTTCGGGTTTTGTCGTTCTTTTTCTATTTTCTACCTGGTTCTCTCGTCTTGCTCCTTATAGGTAAATATATTACATATAATATTTTTAACGTTTTCCCAATTGTCTTCAGACTGCATCAAGTAGGGAACTGTCGTTCGCGGTCCGATATCTTTTGGTAGGGTGCTTCTCTCGGTGTCCCATCTATAGCACGAGTATATAGAGTGTGCCACACTGTCTTCCTCCCCGCAGTACTCGCACAGGCTGTCAGAGGCTCTGCCTATTTTGTGGAGATAGTCCCCGAAACACCCATGGCCACTGAGTGCCTTGAGTGAGGTGGTAATTTACTTCTCCGTGCTTCCTGGTGATCCATTTTTCCACGTCATTTATCAGAAGTTTGGTCCACTGTTCCTTGGTGCTTGCTTCCCAGTGCTTCTGCCATGTCCGGAGTAGGTTCTTCTTCATGCCGTCTTTTTTATTTCTTTTTTGTTGACTACTGCAACTGAGTCTCTCTGAATCCGTGAGTAGATGTTTAGCCTCTCTATGACTAGAAGCTCTATTGGCGGCATGCCCGCAATTTCCAGTGACGCCTCCCTTGACCCGGTCCTGTAGGTACTGCTGGCTCGAATTGCGAGCGTTCCCTGGACCGCTCCCAGCTTATGCTTGTTGACTTCCATGTTCATGGCTCTTGCCCATACTGGGGCAGCATATAACATTGCCGAGTGCGCCACCGAGCACCGCAGTTTTATTTCGCTGCTTCTAGGTCCTCCGACGTTAGGCATTAGCCTTTGCAACGCACACAGGGTTTTTTCGGCTTTATCGGCTGCTTTTTTAACGTGCTCCCCGAATGATAGATTTTTATTTATTTCAACCCCTAAGTATCTTTCGGCACTCTTTGGGGTGATGACAGGTCCTTCAGCTTAAATTTTATGTCCCTAATTTTCCGCTTTCCCGTTAATAGGACCGCTTCCGCTTTTTCCGGAGCCAGCTTGAGCATTTTGTTGTCCATCCACATGTCAATCAAGAGCATCGCTTTATTGGCCTTTCTCATCACACCCTGCTCGGTTTTGTCTCGTACTACAAGTGCGAGATCGTCTGCAAAGCCGACGGACTCTACGCTCAAGTTTGAGGACTCCGTCATACACTATATTCCATAGTGTCGGGCCCATGACTGATCCCTGCGGCACTACACTAAGGATCTCCTTTGTAGTACAGCCGTTGTCTGATTCGACGAGGATCCCTCTTTCAGCTAGGTTGCTGTCTATCATCGCCAGAAGGTATGGTGCGAATCTACGCCGCGTCGCCTCATCGAGGATGCCTTGCCAGCAGGCGGAGTTGAAGGCGTTGCGCACATCCAGTGTGACAAGGGCGCATATTTTCCAAATTCTCCTGGTTCCTTTTCAGGCCTCGTCGGCGATGGCCAGCACTTTCTTTAAGACGTCAATGGTTGATCGGCCTGAAGCCGTATTGGTTTCTTGAGAGGTCTTCACCGCTGTTTAGTTCCTCTTTCATCCTTTTGAGGAGTAGCTGCTCAAGCAGTTTACCTGCAGTGTCCAGCAGGCATAGTCTGTAGGACGTTGCCTCATTGTCCGGTTTTCCATATTTTTGAGCGTGCCATTCATGACACCGAGGACATAATGTGGAACGACCCTACATGCTGCCTTGACGATTTCGCGGGTATCAAGTCCGGTCCTGGAGCTCTGCCCTTACTGAGTCGGTCGCTGGCAGCTGCGAGTTCTTCATTTGTAAATTCCGGCACCTCGCATCGTGCTGGTCTCTCTCTCCGAGTTCGGGCCGGGTGAGTAAGAAACAGGGAGCGAGCGATTTTTTCCGTTTCGTCAGGGTGAGGGCGCATGCCAGAGCTTTAGCTCTCTGGCGGCTATCTGATATGCATCGCCCCAGGGGTTTTCATCGATACTCACGCAGAGGTTGGTCCAGCATCGCCTTTTCTCATTGTTGATCAACTTCCGCAGTGTTCGCCTTGCCTCTACATAATTTAATCTGCGGACTTACTCCCTAGTCTCCTCCTCTGTGGTTTTCTTTCTGGCTCTCTGGTACGCTCGCCTGGCCTGTCCACATATCTATCTGGTGTTGCTTATTTCTTCCGTCCACCAGTAGACTTGTTTCTCTCTGGTAGAGCTTTTCTTGGCCGGCAGATAGTCTTTACATATGGCCGTAAGATAATCGATCATTCCTTCGGGCGAGTCCACCACCACCAAGTTCATCAAGCGTCGCTCCAGTGCATCTGCTATTTTTTTTCCTCCTTAATGTTTTTTGTTGACTACCCCCCGTTGTGGTGCCGGCTTGCAGCTGGGCTAAAGTCCGGTTTGATACCTAGTTCCAGGAAGATGTAATTGTGGCCGCTGAAGTAGGGCTAGTATCTGGCGTAGCTGCGGAATGGCCTCACAGACTGGATAGAGACAGGGCCAGGTTACCTATTCTATGGACAGCGGTGGAATGAGACAGGTTCTCAAAAGTACGGCGGCGTTCCTCAGTCCTGAAGATTGCAGCTACTGTCTTTGCTACTTAAAGGTACTCACTCTCACTAGTTCTCTCAGCTAGGATCGGAGCTTGTACCTGTAGCAGCAGCCTCTGTTATGCTGAGCAACCTGGTGTAAGGTAACCAGCAGGAAACCAGGTCAGCAAGCTGAAGAGTGTTGGGGGTCTAGGTAGGGCTAGTACCTGCCGTAGCTGTAGAATCGCCTCCTAGACTGGGTAGTAGGGACAGCGCAAGGTTACCTATTCTGTGGACGGCGGCGGAATGAGACAGGTTCTCAAAAGTACGGCGGCGTTCCTCAGTCCTGAAGATTGGAGCTACTGTCTTTGCTACTTAAAGGTACTCACTCTCACTAGTTCTCTCAGCTAGGATCGGAGCCTGTACCTGTAGCAGCAGTCCCTGTTACGCTGAGCAACCTGCTGGAAAGTAACAAGCAGGAAACCAGGTCAGCAAGCTGAAGAGTGTTGGGGGTCTAGGTAGGGCTAGTACCTGGCGTAGCTGTGGAATGGCCTCCTGGACTGGGTAGGAACAGGGCCAGGTTACCTATTCTATGGACGGCGGAGGAATGCGACAGGTTTTCAAAAGTACGGCGGCGTTCCTCAGCCCTGAAGATTAGAGTACTGCCCTTGCTACTTAAAGGTGCTCACTCTCACTAATTGTCTCAGCTATTTGCGCCACTAATATCAGAACCTGTACCTGTAGCAGCAGCCCCTGTTACGCTGAGCGACCTGGTGGAATGTAACCAGCAGGAAACCAGGTCAGCAAGCTGAAGAGTGTTGGGGGTCTAGGTAGGGCTAGTACCTGGTGTAGCTTCAGAACAGCCTCCTAGACTTTGTAGGGACTGGGCCAGGTTACCTACTCTATGGACGGCGGCGGAATGAGACTAGCTCTCAAAAGTACGGCGGCGTTCCTCAGCCCTGAAGATTGGGCGTACTGTCTTTGCTACTTAAGGGTACTCACTCTCACTAGTTGTCTCAGTTATCTGTGCCTGTAAGATCGGATCCTGTACCTGTAGCAGCAGGCGGGGTATTACGTGCCAACCCCCCTGTTACTCTGTGCACAGTCACCCTCATTCACCATCAACCATCTCCACCCCTTCTTCACCAACAAACAGACAGGCCCATGAGCGGAGGCGGCGCACAGTGGGCTGGATTGTCGAAAAGGTGGACAAAAATAGAATGCCTCTACATATATATTTGAAATTTTTGTTGCAGCTGTTGTTTGCATCGCTGATTACGAATATGTTATTAAAATTTTCAAAAACAAAATGGCGGTTTTAATATGGCGGCCATTTTTTCGAAAAACTCATTCAATTTGTACCAAATTTCGAACCTTGTGGTTGATAATCTCGCTGATTATGAGTTATCAAAATTTTATGAAACAAAATGGCGGATCAAATATGGCGAATAATTTTTCGAAATCTTATCAGATTGAAATTGCATATATAGAAGTTTTTTTATAGAAGTCGTTAATCAGGTATCAATTATCAGGATTACAAAAAACAAAATTGCTGTTCCAATATGACGGACAATTTTTTGAAAAATTTGCGCATTAAGGGTTCTTCAGACTGTGATGATGTGTGATGTGGCATACGTCACATGGCCAATGTGTGGATGAAGAAGTTGGTGCTTGTGAATGGGCTGGTGGAAGTTGGCACATGCATTGGCGGCTACCCATAGGGTTGTCGGTTTTCTGTCCCGCTTCAAAGGAATCGGCGCATGCTCCCACATGACAAGATCTCCCTCCACACATTGACCATATATTTATGTACCTTGTATGCAGTAGGGCATCCAAACCGGTTAAAATCGAACCCGGTTAACCGGGTTTTCTGTTAAAATTTACGAAACCGTATAACCGGGTTTTTTCGACCGAAAGTCGGTTTTTATTTATTTTATTTTCTTCAAGTGGAAAATAATTTTATTTTTCTATGGTTATTCATGAAGTTATAATGTAGATTTATTTATACTAAAATAAAACGTAGGGGGTCGTCCATTAATCACGTGATGTTTTTTAGCAACTTTTGATTCCAAAGTTTTAAGAACTTCGAGCCAAGAAACTCTCCAACTTCTAGATGCGTCCTCTTTAGCTGACCAACGTGTCAAATTTACTCTCTTTAACGTTTCTCTTTCCCAATTTCAGTCATTAACTTTTGCCAGCGTTGTGTCGAATTTATAAAAATCTAAGTCTTAGATATGCAACATAACTCGTTAAAAGGGGATCGAATTCAGCTAACAGTTCCAAAATCATACAATAATTTCTGTTATTCGGATCACTGAACTTTTCATATTTCCCTCTATAGCACACAACGGAAGAAAAATTAATACATATAAGAAATTGCATCACTCAATCAACAGAGGCGGCTTTTCTTTTCGGTGGCTTTTTCGTTTGCATCACCGCTCTATATCTGTCTCTCTCAGACTCAATGCCACTACGCGTCCTATGCTCGGCTCCGTCGATCCTGCTTCGGACCAATCACTATTAGGCAAATTGTAGAAAAAAATAATTTAGAAATACGTGGTGAAACATATTACATGTTGAATTGTTTGTGTGGACCTAATAACATTTACATTAAGGTATATAAAAATGAATCTTTTTAATTTGTGTACGACAAAAAAAATGTTAACCCCAAATTTGCCGCCCCTAAAATCTGCCTCCATCTTACTCAGCCTGCTGGTAATCGATGGTGATCGAAAATTTATTTAATGCACTGAAATCGATTCAATCCACCTCAACAGATAGCGAGAGAGTTTTTTCGATCGGCGGTAATTTCTGCACAAAATTTCGATCGTCAATGAAATATGACGTCTTAGATGCGTTAATTTTCCTGAAATAATATTTTATTAAAAACAGCCCCAATTTACAGCCCCTTATTACAGCCCCAATTTATTTATTTTTATACTTAAAACCGGTTTTTAACCAGTTAACCGGTTTTTTACTTTACGAAAAACCGAAAACCGGGTTTTGAAATTTCATCGGTTTTTTGGATGCCCTAGTATGCAGCAGATGCTATATAAAAAGCAGCAACCGCTAGTTCAAGATCAAGATCACCAGACATGTTACCATTGGCTCTACAGCTTGTGAACTGAGAATTTGGCATTTGTGAGCCAATATGTAGACGCCCACTTGTGGTGTGTGAAAGAACAGCAAATGTTCGAACACACATTGGCCTGGCCGTGTGAGCCAATGTGTGGAGCCGGTTTAACAAATACGTATAGGCAGGTTTGGGCATGCAATTCGTTAGAATTCTGAATTCACACATTATTACCTACGCAATGAATATGAAACTAACCCGGGATGTATTGGGAGATTCATTATTTTTACAGTTTTTTGTCAATCCAGTGTTTTGAAAAAGGTTTTCCCTCGCAGTTGTCAGTCCTTTTTTTGAATAAGCATAAACTGTTATTTAATAATGTCAAAACGTTCAGGATTACCCTTGAATAAGTAGAGTCGATATCACACACTTCAACGTAAAATTGGCAGCGGTTACGCGGAGAATGTGTTTCGAGAAATTCTGATAATAGATTCGTAATCAGCGACGTAAAACACCCCTATTTGGAAAATATTTCGGGGGGGCGGTTTTGCAGAAATGCACCAATTTACATTCTAAAACTGACACACAAGGGTTCCTAAACTCCACATCCAGCATGCTCTCTTGAATATAGTCGTCTCTACTCGTCCCTCCTGATTTCAATATAATATTTATGTTATATTTTGCATTTTCGTTGAAGACCCAAAACCTCCCCCCCCCCCTGGCTACGCCCATGCTATATAACATATAACCTCTGTAATTTCAGATATATAGGACGAGGCATTATATTTTGTCCACTTTTTCGGCAATTCATCCCACTGTGCGGCGGTGGCAATGAGGGAAGGATCTTCGGTAACGAACAAATCCCGACGACGACGAAACAATACTAGACTACTCTGAATTGTTATAAATATTTACACACTTAACACGACTCGAATTTCGACTGTTGAAGGTCATTTCCAAGTGGATTACATTTGTAATTTGTAAATGTACTCATCAATTTTGATGAGATTGAATTTATACCAAGAGATTTTGTGGCGAGGGGATGTGCTTGTTTGTAGCGACTTATCTAGGTAAAAACTTTTCAAGTCGGACTAAGTATGAATTACCACGTAGTAACGGTCACAATCATCCTTTTCAATACTCGACTAGACAATACCTGATAAGACTAGTCTAGGCAATACAAAAGAGAGCTGTGCATACAAATACTGGTAAAGACTATTTAACTGTATCAGGGGTCGTCAATCACGTGAGTCGTTAATCACGTGATGTTTTTTTGCAACTTTTTAAACCCCACTTCCCACTCGGGGTTACGTGGTGAGATTTTAGGTTTTTGGTACACAAGTCGCGCGCCGCTTTTCGGTTTAAAAATTGGGCGTTCAACGATAATATAAATTGATGTGATATCTCACTACACCCCCCCTCACCCCATGTGATATTTCATGATTCTTTACAACACCCCCCCTCCCCATTCGAGCCTCACGTGATTAATGGACGATCACTCACTGAATGTAAAACACATGTTAATATTATTGGATTAGACTTACAAGGGGACCGTATGATAAGGAAATCACCGATTCGATTCATTTTTAGTACACGCGTAGGTGATGACCAGGAGTATAACAGGTGCAAGTAGTAAGATGCCATACTTATTAGGGTGGAGCACGGATGTATGCAAAAATATTTTTTTCGAGATTTAAAGTTGTAATACGGGGGGGATTGGTGCATTATATTAAAGTTAAAATAAATGTAATTTTTGAATTAATTTGATGAATATCTTCTGCCTCCGCACTGACCTCAAAATTTTAAATTTAATGATAAAAGTCTAGTACAGTTATGGCCAAATATTAATCTTAATTTAATGATAAATGGGGGATAAATGATACAAAATATATAATTCAGATCAGACCTTTTAAAATTTAATTTGATCGAAAATCTCTTTTTGTCTCAAATTTAGGCATTATGTTGCGTGATTTCAATTTGGCTCTTATTGCACCTAATCGTGACTTTTTTATGCATTGAGAAGTGGCAGCTATCGTCGTCAATTTTGCAGCCCGTTCAACAACTTGAGTTGGCATGGTGGCATGGAAGCCTTAAGAACAACACTTCACTCTCACCACCTGATTAAACGATAGAGTGAATTTCTTGGTCAGGCAAGTTTTTCATAATCGCTGGTTCACTTAATATTTCTTGCCAATTTATTAAATCAATATATGTTCTTCTTCTTCTTCTTCTAAATAGGCGAATCGCCTGTTCTTCGTCGATTTTGCCCGGTCCTTTTTTTATTGTACGTTGAGGTTGTCGTTCCACCGTTTTCGTGGTCTCCCGGTACTCCTTTTCCCTGACGGCGATTTGTCTCTTGAGATTTTTACAATTCGGTCATCTGACATTCTGCTAATGTGTTCGTTCCACTCTGTTTTTCTTCCCAACACCCAATCGTTGACATTGTTAATATTGCATATTCGTCTAATGTTTTCACTTCTCTCCCGGTCTCTCAATGTTTTGCCGGTTATTTTGCGAATTACTTTCATCTCTGTTGTTTCTAAGATCTGCTTAGTTTTACACGTTTCAGGTCTTGTTTCTGCTGTATATGTTAATATAGGTCTTATAGCTGCCTTATAGATGCGGGTTTTGGTTACTGTTTGTAGGTGTTTGTTTGTCCATATCGTGTCGTTCAGTTGGGCCGCTGTTCTTGCTGCTTTTGACGCCTGGTTTCTGACTTCGTTTTCAATGTCTCCAAAGCTTGATATTTCTATGCCCAAGTACTTAAATTGCATTACTTGCTGGATGATTTCATCGTCTACCGCTAACTTACATCTGATTGGTGTTTTTGATGTAGCCATGCATTTTGTTTTTGATGTTGCTATTGTCATTCCTAGCTTTTTTGCCGTGATGTTAAATTGAAATAGTAATCTCTGAAGATCATCTTCATTTTCCGCCACCAGTACCGCGTCATCGGCATAACATAATATCTTTACTTGTTGTTTTCCCATTTTATAGCCTTTTAGTTTTCGAACGTCTTTTATGATTACATCCATTACTATGTTGAAAAGTAATGGGCTCAAGGAGTCCCCTTGGCGGATACCATTCTGCACAGGTATTGGTTCCGTGAATTCGTTGTCGATTTTGGCTTGTATGTGGTTATTTGTGTATATGTTCTCAATGGTTTTAATTATGTTGTGTGGTATTTGTCTGTCATGCAGCAGATATATGATGTCTTCAAGACGGATTCTATCGAAGGCTTTCTCCAGATCTATAAAACAGAGGAATGCGGGCTTATTGTATTCGATGGACTTCTCTACTATTTGTCTTATTACAAATGTGGCGTCTGTACATGACCTCCCTGATCGGAATCCTTGTTGTTCGTCCGATACTGTGGTTAGTTCATTTATTTTGTTTGTTATAATCTTCGTTGTTAATTTTAAGGTAGTCGATAGTAGGTTTATTCCTCTGTAGTTTGATGGCATCTTTCGGTCTCCTTTTTTAAATAACAGGATTGAAATGCTAGTTCGCCATTCATCGAATGGACATTCAGAATATATGTTGAAGCATTGAAATTTTTAGGCAGCACTATAGACGACGCAATCGCTGCAGCTGCTCTATCTGATACATCATACCTGTCGCAGGTCTTCGATAAAGTAGGAAAATCGACGCATACTTTTTATTCGGAAAACTTTTGTTTATGGTGTTAGTGAAATTATCTGAACTACTACGACTTTCAGACGCTGAAGATACCGGAGAAGTACAAACTTCTATAACAGATAACGAAATAATAAGGCTGTAGTTGGGCGGTTTTCTCATTCCTGTTTCCTCTTTAGGGTCTTTTGCTTCTTCGTAAACTTACGTCGATTCCACCTATTATCATACTTCGAGAGGTTCTTTGGTCAATTAAAAAAGTATGTTCTTGTTTGGGAACCTTTTTTGGGAACCTTTTATCCTTGCGGCAGAGGCTTACATTGAGGGAAATCTTTACACTTGCATGGTGCAATATCAAAAAGTACCTTACTACTTTGTCGAAAACTTTCTAACTTTTCCGGAGAGAGCTTTTTGACCGACTTGAGTAGGTTTTTGCATTTTAAAGGGTATGCTTTTAACATCTGTCCGACAAAGGTCGTTGTTGGTGTTACTATCGGAATAGATGAGAATTTTGCCATATATTTTAAATTCTGGATGTCACTATTGCTATTTCTGCAAATGTGGGCTGTTTTACAGTTTCCAATTGCAACTTTAGTTGACATCTTGTCCATTCATAGTGTTTTATTAGATCTTCGTAAGTAGGTAGAATATTGTCTTTTATCTCACAAATATCACCAAAAAATAGGACATTTAAGTTCTTTGCATGTTTTCAAACAAAATTGACGTTAGGTTACTTGTTAAATAACTAGCGCAAGTCTAATTCGAGAAAAAACAAATAGTCCACTGACGACGCGACAAGTGTTCTAATTGTCCCCTCCTGCGCTCCCTCACTCCCCTTATTTTATATTACAAACTTAAGATCATGCATTTTTTTTGTTTTTGTATAGAAAATAAACTGTAGTTATAATAATTTCTGGGAATAAAATACGTCTGTTCATTAAAATTTCAATTTGTCGAAAAACCATATTTTTTTCAAAAATTCAATGACGTTGCGGAGGCTATTACTATAAATCAAATAAAAAAAAAATATTTCGCTCCACCCTAATACTCACCCGTTTCCGAGAAATTAATGAATTGAGAAATTAATTATTTTTAGTGCGTTCGTCTGCATTGTACGTTAACAAAAATTCAACAAGCGAGTGGCGCAACGGTAACAGTCGCGCTTAGAAAGCGCGAGGTTGCCGGTTTTTTCTTCAAATATTTCACATTTTTTTCAAATTCATGTGTCTTGAATATTGTTTATTTTGGAATTAATTGTAATAACTGTTTTTTTTTTTTAGCGGGAAAAGGAATTTTGAAAAAATCACGCAGGAAATTTTCAATTTCTTTTTTTAATATCTTAATTTCTACGTTATCTGCATTGCAAATAAAGTATTATACAAATCTTTTGTAGAAATCTTTTGTGTCGTGCAATTAGGAACTTTTAATTTTCTTCGAAAATTAATCGAATTCGATGTCTTCGTTTGAAGACCACAGCCCACTCCTCTGAAGCATTAAATTTCAAATCCGGAAATTGGCTGGCAGCAGCTAGAGCCCATTGTTGCAAATTCTTCGTCGTGACTTGTTGGTTAGATTGACGAGCTTCCACAAACCGATCGTAAGTCCATGTATCAATTGTTGAATATTTATCTTTCGTGGATCCACCTCTCCTAATGTGTTCCTCCCATATTTTCAACTGATGCATTGTCTTAAGACGGGTACATCCGTTTTTTTGCAGAGTTTTCAGGCTCCATTTTGGGTGCTCTTTCGCCACATTAACCACCTTTATTTTATAATCAAGCGGAATGTTATCCCTTTCGATTTTCGACCTTTTTTCATCTGGATGGTATTCGTCGTCTGATTCCAATGCAGATTCGTCGTCTGATTCCAATGCAGATTCGTCGTCTGATTGTAATGCATATTCTTCGACTTCTTCAAACAGACCTTCTTCTTCGAGTTCTTCAAACATAATAAAATCGTCTCTTACAACTATTATAATAAACAATAAAAAAACATTAAAAAATAAACGATATTCAAGACACATGAATTTGTAAAAAATGTGAAATATTTGAAGAAAAAACGCAAGCCCGCTGGCGGGTTCGAACCGGCGACCTCGCGCTTTCGAAGCGCGACTGTTACTCGCTTGATGAATTTTTGTTAACGTATAATGCAGACGAACGCACTAAAAATAATTAATTTCTCAATTAATTAATTTCTCGGAAACGGATGAGTATGGCATCTTACTACTTGCACCTATTATACTCCTCGTCATCACCTACGCGTGTACTAAAAATGAATCGAATCGGTGATTTCCTTATCATACGGTCCCCTTGTTAGACAGATTACGTTACATTAGAGACGAATGGACCATTAGGATCAAACAAAACTGAACTGTAAGGGCACATACGCACTAAGCGGCAACCCGCAACACGGCTAACCGCGCGGTTGACCGTTTTATGCGGTTGAACTTGCGCGTTACGGGTAGCCGCAGTCGCTACCGCAGTATCCGGAAAAGAAATCATTTAAAAAATGGACGTGGAAGAAGTCACAGCACGTCTTCTTCTTCTTCGTGGTGATACAGTCCCATTTGGACCTGGGTCTCCTCCCACTATCTACACTTGTGCTTGTTGTCTTAATCTTACACAAGTGTAGGGAGTCCTTACAGTTTTAAACGTGGTTGGCGAGCCACTATTAGATGAGGTTTCGAGTCAGATTTTTACTGTGGTGACTTTGGCAGAGCCATCTACAGGAGAACGGTGGCTTATTTTTACCATGTCCAGAATTTGAACCGGTGACTTGCGGCTCCGAAGTCTGACTACTAGGCCACCACCGCCTCCTATTAGTCTATTACGTCTACGCTGGTTATATAAAAAAAACCGGCCAAGTGCGAGTTGTGACTCGCGCACCGAGGGTTCCGTACAAACTTGTAAGGTATCTTTAGGAGGACCTAATTGTATGCAACCCATATGCTTCTGGTGCCTGACAATACCACGCAACACATTAGTGTATTTTCATAAGTTTCTAATAGTAAATTCGCATTTTTCTTGTAATTAAACTTTATATTTACGGTTTTCAGATTTTTCCCTTTACATGTGCTGTAAGACACCGCTCGTTGCTAAATTTCATGATTCTAGGTCAACGGGAAGTACCCTATAGGTTTTGGTTCCCTTGTGAAATCGCAAAATATGCGACATAAACGGTCATATCTTTTGATCGCGTTGACTTACAAGTTTGATTTTTTAACAGCTGAAAGAGACCGCAGACCCGAGTATTTGATACAAATTTCAACTTGTTACCTCTACGCGTTCCTGAGAAAAATGGTCTTGACAGACAGACTGACGGACGGAGAGACAGACAGATGGACAACAAAGTGATCCTATAAGGGTTCCGTTTTCGGTACGGAACCCTAAAAACAAAAAGAAAAAAAGAAAATCAATATAATCTTGATAGTCCGACACATATGCCACCAGACAACCGCCGGATTATAAAAAAATCCCGGATTATCATGATCAAAAACAGAATCGTCAATCAAGTTAAAAAGCAGTGTGTTGGTCAGACCTTTTTCCAAGAACAATCCCAATCCTGGATGGTGTTGTTTTTGCTTTGTTCTGTGCACGAGGTTTATTGCGAGGGTTATTCGTTCGGTGCTCGGAGCAACGTAAAGAAAAGACACATGTTTCCAGAGCGCCGGATTACAGAACGTGCCGCATTAACTAACCGCCGGATTATCAAGATAATACTGTACTGGGTACATCCTTTATTGCAAACACGAGAAGAAAGGAAGCAGTTTGAAATATTTTTCGAAGAACTTAAAAATTACGAAGATAATGAACATGACGATTCCTTCACTCCAAATTCTTTTACCGAACCTTCCACGACAACGGTCGCATAAAGGTCGATTCCCATATGCGCGACACTCAGCTACGCGACGTCGTGTGACATCGCCTGTCAAATAATGATTACATAGTTTTAAATGGGCACGTCGCGTAGCTGTCAGGTAGCCATGAGAACGTGCCCATTTAAAACAATGTAATCATTATTTGACAGGCGATGTCGCGTGACGTCGCGTAGCTGAGTGTCGCACATATTTACGATTTTCAGATTTTTTCCCTTTACATGTGCTGTAAGACACCGCTCGTTGCCAAATTTCATGATTCTAGGTCAACGGGAAGTACCCTATAGGTTTTGATTTCCATGTGAAATCGCAAAATATGCGACATAAACGGTCATATCTTTTGATCGCGTTGACTTACATGTTTGATTTTTTTCACAGCTGAATGAGACCGCAGACCCGAGTATTTGATACAAATTTCAACTTGTTACCTCTACGCGTTCCTGAGAAAAATGGTCTTGACAGACAGACAGACGGACGGACAGACGGACAGACAGACAGACGGACAACAAAGTGATCCTATAAGGGTTCCGTTTTCGGTACGGAACCCTAAAAACAAAAAGAAAAAAGAAAAGCAATATAATCTTGGATTATAAAAAAATCCCGGATTATCATGATCAAAAACAGAATCGTCAATCAAGTTAAAAAGCAGTGTGTTGGTCAGACCTTTTTCCAAGAACAATCCCAATGTGTTGGTCAGACCTTTTTCCAAGAACAATCCCAATCCTGGATGGTGTTGTTTTTGCTTTGTTCTGTGCACGAGGTTTATTGCGAGGTTTATAACGTAAAGAAAAGGCACGTGTTACCAGAGCGCCGGATTACAGAACGTGCTGCATTAACCAACCGCCGGATTATCAAGATAATACTGTACTGGGTACATCCTTTATTGCAAACACGAGAAGGAAGCAGTTTGAAATATTTTTCGAAGAACTTAAAAAATACGAAGATAATAAACATGACGATTCCTTCACTCCAAATTCTTTTACCGAACTTTCCACGACAACGGTCGCATAAAGGTCGATTCCCATATGCGCGACACTCAGCTACGCGACGTCGTGCGACATCGCCTGTCAAATAATGATTACATTGTTTTAAATGGGCACGTCGCGTAGCTGTCGCGTAACCATAGTGAGAACGTGCCCATTTAAAACAATGTAATCATTATATGACAGGCGATGTCGCGTGACGTCGCGTAGCTGAGTGTCGCGTATATGAGAATCGGCCTTTACCCTGAATATAACACGTTTTGTATTTTACGCCTTTTATGTTGCTCAAAAGTAGATTGGGAAATTAAAAAATTCTTTTAGAAAAGGCAAAGTTTAAGAAGTTTAGAAGGCACGCGTGAGAAATATTTCGCGTGCCATTAAAATTTTGCTACGTGTCTGTTTGCTACTGTGGCACGCGTGCCATCGGTTCGCCACCACTGTTTTAGACACTATAGATAAGGTCAAAAAGGTTAGACAAAGCCAAACAAGAACTTAAAAGATTAATTATGACCAGACATGACGCATAATGCGCATAGCAACCGCGCGAATAACCGGAAAGGGGCCGCAGCTCTCCAAGGGACCGTAGCGGTTAACTGATAGCCGCATCGCAATAAGAATGAAAGTATAATCGGCCGTTGATTAATCGGACGACACGTCCAGTAATCCGGCGGTCTGGAGACCGCTAGTGCACTTCCCTCCCACCACTCTTTCTTATAATCCGGCGGTTGTTTGGTCCCATATGTGTCGGATTATCTAGATTATAATGTATAGAGTTATATGCATTTTGTTGTGTAGGGCCAGCCGTGCGGCTGACCGCATCGTGGGTAGCTTAGTGCGTATAAGCCCTAGTACTAAATAAGAACGGAACCGATTGAATTATACAAATCTAGACAAGACTAGACCAAATAGTCAAGTGTCACAGATTTGTTAAACCATTCTAGAATGTTTATTTATCTCTAAACTAGAATAGACTAGACGACAAACAAGACTTAACAGATAAGACTACAAGACAATATTAGACAGACAAACTAGACTGACAAAACTTGACAGACAAAACTAAACAAACAAGATTAGACAGACCAGGCTAGATAGACAGACATGAGTCTCATATTCGTTACGTAGTCTGAATTTTGTGCGTTTCTTCAATTTCAGGGTGTTAATATATACAGGGTGTTCTTACCGATATCGTCGGAAATGATCTCCACAGAATCGTCCAGCGTGTTGACCTTCTGCACCTTCGCTGGCGGAGGTTTCTTGGTCTCGCTGTGAATGCTCCACGAGCCGTCTTTGTGTAGCTGAATCTCGGAGATGTCCCCATTTAACTGCGGCGAGCACAAAACTTCTTGAAAATACCTGAAGAAAGAAAAAAACGGAATAAGTTCCAGTTTGGGTTAAATTCTCGTTCTTTCTTACCCGTCAATGTCCAGGTCTTCGTATAGAGCGGGTTTGTCGCAGACGGGACAGTTCCAGGTGGGCTTCCGCTCGTTCATCTGGAGGTAGAGAGACGCGTCGAAGCATTGAAGGTGCTGGCACGTTTTCGCCCGGCAGGGGTTGGCCATCCGCATTTTACCCAGCGGACACATCAGTGACACGCGCAGCGAAGTCGTCGCGATCTCGCTGTCGGCGTCCTCGTTCAACTTCTCCTTAACTGAAACAGACATTCGACGTCAATCAATTAGCAACGGTTTCCATTCGTTCAATTACTTATTCCCCTCGTGTGGTCGCTGTGTTTGGGGCCGCGCGTCTTCATCCTTTGCAGCAAGTCCGTGGAGTTCCTCTTGTGGACGAGCGCGACAGTAATTGCGTAAGCCCTGCCGTAGTCGTGGGCCCACGTCACGTGGATTATGTTTGGTGTGGTTGGACTCAATTTGATCAATTGTGTTATGTTCACGGGCCTTGGTGGCCTTTTTGGTTCCACGCCCGGTTTATTTGTCGGAATTGGATTCTAGAACAAAACAAAAAGAAGATTTAGATGTAAATTAGATCTAAATTGCTAGGTTTTTGAATTATTACTCTTCGCTATAATTTATACTCACTGGTAAAGCACACTGTTTATTATTAACTTTAACAACGACGCCCGGCGGGAAGAAGTCCTCCTGCTTGCAGGACGTCTCCATCAAGCAGAACCTCATCTGTATCTGCTTGATGAATTCGGCGCGGCCGCCGTGCCGCAAGTCTCTGGAGGACGCGATATCTGTCGCTTGTTGGGGAGTCAGGTGGAAGTAGAAACTGCACTCTTGCTGTCGGGAATTGTTCTGGGGGATCAGCGTCGACGGTTTCACCAGCTCTGAAAGGATGTCGAAAAAGGGGAGGCGTTTGAACTCGACGTCGGGGTGGATGGGGTAATTCGTGTTGGGCAAGAGATTCGGCTGGGCGGGGGTAATTCCCCGGGGCGCCGCGGCGTACGCTGCGTACTGCTGGTGGTACATGGCATTCTGGTTGTACATTGTCGCAGATCGTGTCTAAATAAAACAAAATACTCTTTGAGTTATCTTTTATAAGCTTGGAGCAGTTAGAATTTGGATTTGTTAAAGTAAGGCCTAGGCTGCACTACGGCTCAACCGCCGCGGTTTTTAATCGCGTAATTTTGTGACTCAAGTAAGCTAATACAAGCGGCCTCACTTGCGGTTTTTTCCCGCGACTGACTTTTCCCATAACGTACTGTGTATTTCTCAAGCGATTACCTCTCGCGGGAAGAAACCGTAGTGCGGCCTCGGCCTAAATCTTGATTTATACTGATTATTAAATATTCAGATTCATTAGACAAAATTTAGAGCAATTTTTTAGTGAGACCGTGAAGAAAACCAATCTTTAAATCTGATTTAAATTCTGAAAGAATCAGGATAGCTCAAGACAAGTAAATTAGTTAATCCAACAAATAATTTAGAAGAAGCTGCAACAGTCACATTACTAGACAATCGACAACTTGATTTGTAGTTTTAATAATATGAAATTAATGATATTATCCATTTAACGCACACTTTTCCTGAAATTAAATATTACATGCTTATCTAACATATACACATTGAAGGGTTAGTTAAGACGTAAATAACAAACTACATAAAGGACATAAAAATTGTTTAGTACTTGTCTTACAGAAAGTTGTCTTGCATCAACATTGTAAGGCAAGACAGTTGCCCTGGGCACTCCTCCCTGATGCTGAGGCATATTTGGTGAAGGCGTTCCGGAAGGCGTAGTGGCTGGAGACGGTGGTTGAATTTGATTCAGTGCTCCACTCTGTCTATAAGCACAAATGTTTAACTGGTCGTTGGTGGATGTTCCTTGAACTTACTGTATGGTTTTGTATAAGTCTTTGATTTTCTGTTGGATGGGGTGCGATCGGACCCGTAATAGTTCCAAAGCGCGCTGTTGCAATTCAGTTTTTCTACCTGTCTTGTTGCGACCGGCGAAGCCCAATAACATTTGTAGCTCAGAAACGCGGAAGGTTACTAACATATTCTGGAAAGCAAAGAATGGTTTGTTTGATGTAAAGAGATAAATGGCGAAGTTTGTTTTTTGGTGTTGGTTTTAATTTTACCCGGAGTTCATCTATGTTTTCGGACATTGCCTCTTATAAGTCAGGTGTCCAAACGCGTGTTCTCCTTCGCTCATTTAAACCTTGTTTTATAAAACACCTTGCTTTTGACATAAACACGTTTGTTTTTTGTTTGCTGGGCACAAGCTGTCACTGGTGGTAGAAATGGGTCCCCCTATCACATTTTAGTGGGGGGCTCGTATATAAACGGAACTTACTTAGTACACTACATTAAAATAAGCTTAAAAAACTATGAAATCTCTTTTAAAAAGTTTCTTTTCGGTTTGGATGGCAAAAAAAGAACCGCAAAACCCAGCCAAAACGACAACTATGATTGAAAACTACCAATTACACAAAATGGCAACCCTGGATTTTCACTTGGAAGGCCGTTAAAGTTACTAACTGTTTTACAACAACACCAACCTAAATACTAAAATTTTAAAATAAAGGAATTAGTGATACAGACAGGCCCGTAACTGGTGGCGCCTCTCTGGTACAATTTGAACTTGAAACGTACAGTGGCGGGTACACAGTTTGGCACTGAACAAATGATCCTTTCAAAATAAGGGTTAGATTAGAGCAGAAAAACCCAGATCACATATCTGGCGATAGCGCGACCTCTTTATCCGAAAAAACATAAAATATTACACTTTCTAGTTATAAAGCAGGCCCTTCACAAAATACATTCAAATTATGGATTAGTGGGAGAGACAGGCCTGTAACTGGTGACGCCTCCATGGTACAAATTGACACAAAATATATTCAAATTATGGATTAGTGGGAGAGACAGGCCCGTAACTGATGGCGCCTCCGTGGTACAAATTGAACTAACATAAATTTACAGTGGCGGGTTCAAAGTTTGATACTGAACAAATTACTCTTTTCAAAATAAGGGTTAGATTAGGTTATATACGGAGCAGATAAATCTAGACCACATATCGCGCGGCATCGCGACCTCTCGATCCGAAATAAGAAAAAATATTACTCTTTCTAGTTATATAACAGACCCTTCACAAAATATATTCAAATTATTTTTTACGTCTATGTCTTTCCACTACAAGGCGCATGCGCAAGACTTTCTAATAGATCTGAAGTTGCAGCCGGGACTGTCTCTCCTTCTGTTCCAAAATTATTTTTTACAACGCCAATGTCTTTCCACTACAAAGCGATTGCGCAAGACATTCAAATAGATGTGAAGTTGCATACGTAACCGTCTCTCCTACTCTTACAAATTAATTCTAAAATAATATGTGATATGTGATGATAATTACCATCAGGATGTGATATTTTCAAGGTGTTATTATGCTGCTGTGATATTTTCGTATATTTTGTTGTCCGATATTTTTGACCGTGTTAATTTAAAATGTTAACAGTAGACAAGATACACGTCGAAAATATCACAGCAACATAATAACACATCGAAAATATCACATCCTACAGTCCATTTTTTTAAAGAATGCAGTAACTATAAACCTGATTTACACTATGCAAAATGTTCAATCTAGTTACAAAATTTGGCGCTAAATTCAAATATAGTTACTTGAATATAAAATTGGTAATTTACTAATGATTTCATTGAATATCTTATTATTATTGATTAAATACACCAAACGGCAACAGTAGTAATAAAATACAAACAAATAAATGGAGAAAAACGCAAAAAATCTAAATGATACAAACAGATCAGATGATAATTGTGAATTGACACGGCACCCATTGCCAACTAACAGCTGAAAAGAAAGAGAGAAAAGAGGTTGAGATGGAGAAGTAAATATCGTCGGTGTGAACTTCTCCACAATTTAAGCCAATCAGAGAACAAGGTCAAATAAGTCATATCTTCCCTGTACTGCATTCTTATAAAAAAATGGACTTTAATTATTATTATCCTGACATATTATAGTATGTGATGATTTGGTAACGTGTTGTTTCCGTAGTACGTAGTTATGTCGTTGTGATATTTTTCGACGCGTTGTTTAATCGCACGATGAAATGTTCAAGAACCATTTTGAAATACTATTTTTATACGACATGTAAGAGACATTATATTAATTATAAATTACCAAGCACCAAGATGTACGAACGTACACGAAGTATGTACACCAAGAAGATAGATACGTACACCAAGAAGTACACGAAGCAATAACAATAAAGTCCAATAACAATAAAGTCCCTAGATTTGGTGTCCGGATAATACAACGAGCGACTAAAGAACGCGTGGAAAATATCAGCGACATACGCTACGAAAACAACGCGCTACTTAAACATCACATCCTAAATTATGTGAGGATAATAATGATTAGGATGTGATATTTTCGACGTGTTATTATGTTGCTGTGATATTTTCGACGTGTATTTTGTCGTCTGCTGTTTGTGGATGGATCACAGGATGGATGCTCTGTTAAAACAACCAAGCGAAAACATCACAGTGACATAACCACGCAAAAAATTTCACATCCTAAAAATAAAGTCAATAAAGTCCTAGATTTGGTGTCCGGATAAAACAACGAGCGACTAAACAACGCGAGGAAAATATTAGCGACATAAGTTACGAAAACAATGCGCTACTAAAACATCACATCGCGGCGAAAACATCACAGTGAGATAACCACGCAAAAAAATATCACATCCTAAAATATATACGATATGTAAGAGATATTAACTAGAAATTAGCACCCAGATGTACACGAGGCACTAACATTAAAATCCGAGATTTGGCGTCCGGATAAAACAACAAGCGACTAAACAACGCGTAGAAAATATTAGCGACATAAGCTAAGGAAACAGAACGCTACTAAAACATCACATCCTAAACTATGTGAGGATAATAATGATTAGGATGTGATATTTTCCTGGTGTGACATTTTCGAAGTGTTTTATGTTGCTGTGATATTTTCGACGTATATTTTGTCGTCTGCTGTTTGTGGATGGATCACAGGATGGATGTTCTGTTAAAACAACAAAGCGAAAACATCACAGTGACATAACCACGCAGAAAAATATCACATCCTAAAAATAAAGTCAATGAAGTCCTGAATTGGTGTCCGGGTAAACAACGAGCGAATAAACAACGCGTGGAAAATATCAGCGACATACGCTACGAAAACATCACATCCTAAATTATGTGAGGAAAATAATGATTAGGATGTGAGATTTTCCTGGTCTGATATTTTAGAAGTGTTATTATGTTGCTGTGATATTTTCGACGTGTATTTTGTCGTCCGCTGTTTGTGGATGGATTACAGGTTGGGTGTCCTGTTAAAACAACGCGGCGAGAATATCACAGTGGCATAACCACGCAAAAAAATATCACAACTTAAAAATAAAGTCAATAAAGTCCTACATTTGGTGTCGGGATAAAGATAAAACAACGAGCGACTAAACAACGCGTGGAAAATATCAGCGGCACAAGACACGAAAACAACGCGCTACTAAAACATCACATCCTAAAATATGCGAGGAAAATAATGATTAGGAATTGATATTTTCCTGGTGTGGTATTTTCAGTTATTATGTACCTGTGATGTTTTCGACGTGTATTTTGTCGTCTGCTGTTTATGGATGGACAGGTTGGATGTCCTGTTAAAACAACGCGGCGAAAACATCACAGTGAGATCAGTGATACAGACAAGCCCGTAACTGGTGGCGCCTCCGTGGTACAATTTGAACATGAAACGCACAGTGGCGGGTACACAGTTTGGCACTGAATGAATGATTCCTTTCAAAATAAGGGTTAGATTAGAGCAGAAAAACCCAGATCACATATCAATCGATAGCGCGACCTCTTTATCAGAAATAAGAAAAAATATACAAATCGAAAATATCACATCCGAATTATTATAAAGGTCGATTCCCATATGCGCGACACTCAGCTACGCGACGTCGTGCGACATCGCCTGTCAAATAATGATTACATTTTTTAAATGGGCTCGCGCTTTAAACGGGCTAAATGGGTCGCGTAGCCATAATGAGAACGTGCCCATTTAAAAGATTCATCCACGCAAAAAAATATCACATGCAAAAAGTAGAGTCCTAGATTTAGTGTCCGGATGAAACAACGAGCGACTAAACAACTCGTGGAAAATATCAGCGACATGTTACGAAAACAATGCACTACTAAAACAACACATCCTAAAATATGCGAGGAAAATAATGATTAGGATGTGATATTGTCCAGGTGTGAAATTTTCTACGTGTTAATATGTTGTTGTGATATTTTCGACGTGTATTTTGTCGTCTGCTCTTTGTGGATGGATCACAGGTTGTCAGGATGTCCTGTTAAAACAACGCGGCGAAAACATCATAATGAGATAACCACGCCAAAAAAATATCACATCCTAAAATATATACGATATGTAAGGGATATTAATTAGAAATTAGCACCCAGATGTACACGAAGCAGTAACATTAAAGTCAGAGATTTGCCGTCCGGATAAAACAACGAGCGACTAAAAAACGACGCGTGGAAAATATCAACGACATAAGCTACGAAAACAACGCGCTACTAAAACATCACATCCTAAAATATGTGAGAATAATAATAATTAGGATGTGATATTTTCGAAGTGTTATTATGTTGCTGTGATATTTTCGACTTGTATTTCGTCGTCTGTTTGTAGATCGAACACAGGATCGATGTCGCGTTAAAACAACGCGGCGAAAACGTCACAGTGAGATAACCGCGCAATAAAATATCACATCCTAAAATATATATGGTATGTAAGAGATTTTATTTAGAAATTAGCACCAATATGTACACAAAGTAGTAACAATAAAGTCCTAGATTTGGTGTCCGGATAAAACAACAAGCGACTAAACAACGCGTGGAAAATATCAGCAACATAAGCTACGAAAACAACGCGCTGCTAAATCATCACATCCTATACTATGTGAGGATAATAATGATTAGAATGTGATATTTTCTTGGTGTGATATTTTCGACGTGTTATTATGTTGCTGTGATATTTTTGACGTGTATTTTGTCGTCTGCTGTTTGTGGATGGATCATAGATTGGATGTCCTGTTAAAACAACGCGGCGAAAACAACACAGTGACATAACCACGCAAAAAATATCACATCCTAAAAATAAAGTCAATGAAGTCTATGATTTGGTGTCCGGATAAAACAACAAGCGACTAAACAACTCGTGGAAAGTAACAGCGACAAAAGTTACGAAGACAACGCGCTACTAAAACATCACATCTTAAAATATGAGAGGAAAATAATAATTAGGATGTGATATTATCCTGGTGTGATATTTTCGACGTGTTATTATGTTGCTGTGATATTTTCGACGTGTATTTTGTCCCCAGCTGTTTGTGGATCGAACACAGGATCGATGTCGGGTTAAAACAACGCGGCAAAAACATCACAGTGATATAATCTCGCAAAAAAATATCACATCCTAAAATATATACGATATGTAAGAGATATTATTTAGAAATTAGCACCAACATGTACACGAAGCAGTAACAATAAAGTCCGAGATTTGGCGTCCGGATAAACAACGAGCGATTAAACAACGCGTGGAAAATATCAGCAACTTAAGCTACGAGAACAACGCGCTGCTAAAACATCACATCCTATACTATGTGAGGATAATAATGATTAGGATGTGATATTTTCCTGGTGTGATATTTTCGAAGTGTTATTATGTTGCTCTGATATTTTTGACGTGTATTTTGCCTCCGGCTGTTTGTGGATGGATCACAGGATGGTGTCCTGTTAAAACAACGCGGCGAAAACATCACTGTGAGATAACGCAAAAAATATCACATCAGATACGATATGTAAGAGATATATGATATGTAAGAGATATTGTTTAGACATTAGCAAGAGATGTACACGAAGCAGTAACAATAAAGTCCTTGATTTGGTGTCCACATAAAACAACGAGCGACTAAACAACGCGTGGAAAATATCAGCGGCACAAGCTACGAAAACAACGAGCTACTAAAACATGACATCCTAAAATATGTTGGGATAATAATAATTAGATGTGATATTTTCCTGATGTGATATTTTGTTCGTGTTATTATGTTGCTGTGATATTTTCGACGCGTATTTTGTCATCTGCTGTTTGTGGATGGATCACAGGATGGATGTTCTGTGAATTGGATGTCCTGTTAAAACAGCGCGGAGAAAACATCACAGTGAGATCAGTGATACAGACAGGCCCGTAACTGGTGGCGCCTCCGTGGTACAATTTGAACTTGAAACGCACAGTGGCGGGTACACAGTTTGGCACTAAACGAATTATTCCTTTCAAAATAAGGGTTAGATTAAAGCAGTAAATCCCAGATAACATATCGAGCGATAGCGCGAACTTTTTATCCGAAATAAGAAAAAATATCCACATCGAAAATATCACATCCTAATTATTATTAAGGTCGATTCCCATATGCGCGACACTCAGCTACGCGACGTCATGCGACATCGCCTGTCAAATAATGATTAGATTGTTTTAAATGGGCACGTCGCGTACGTGTCGCGTAGCCATAGTGAGAACGTGCCCATTTAAAAGATCCATCCACGCAAAAAAAATATCACATGCTAAAAATAAAGTCCTCGATTTAGTGTCCGGATAAAACAACGAGCGACTAAACAACGCGTGGAAAATATCAGCGACATAAGCTACGAAAACAACGCGCTGCTAAAACATCACATCCTATACTAGGTGAGAATAATGATTAGGATGTGATATTTTCGAAGTGTTATTATGTTGCTGTGATATTTTCGACGTGTACTTAGATTAGATTAGATTGTAGATATGGTGGTGACGACTTGTACTGCGATCTTTATAGATCTATTGTACCCCACCCTCCTCCTCCAAGTGTTGGTGTACTTGCCCATTTAGAGCGCCTCCTCTAATCCTGATTCCTTTAGGAATCTCAGGATCTGGGTGGGATTCAAGGCCTGCAGCTCCTCTGTGTTCAAGCAGTGAGCCCCAAGGTACATCTGTCTCTTGCGGAGTAATGCTCCGCAGTCTTTGAACAGATGTATGGGGGTTTCCTCTGCTGAGCCACAGAATCTGCATCCATCATCCTCCTCTAGGCCTAGGGCCTTGAGATGTTTCCTAAGTCTGCAGTGTCCCGTCAGGGCTCCTGTCAAAATTCTGAGCTTGTTCCTGCTTAGTTTCAGGCAAGCTTTTGTTCTCTTCTGGTTAAAAGATCCCAGCATCACTTTGGATTGCCTTAGCCCTGGAAGTTCTTTCCAGGTTTTCATCCATTTGTGTGTTCACGCTCATACCGCAAAAGAGTTCCGGACCTATAAAGGGGCTACTGGATCCCTTGTTTGCTAGGTGATCGGCTTCTTCGTTTCCGTCTATACCAGTGTGTCCTGGTACCCAGTATAGCGTTACTTTATTATCCCTGCCAAACTTGTTCAGCTTCCCCACACAGTCCCATACCAGTTTGGATCTGATGGTGTATGAGCTAATGGCCTTGATGGCTGCTTGACTATCTGACAGGATAGCAGACGTGTACTTTGTCGTCTGCTGTTTGTATTACAGGATGGATGTCCTGTTAAAACAATGCGGCGAAAACATCACAGTGACATAACCACGCAGAAAAATATCACATCCAAAAATATATACGATATGTAAGAGATATTAGTTAGAAATTAGCACTCAGATGTACACGAAGCACTAAGATTAAAATCTGAGATTCTGTGTCCGGATAAAACAACGAGCGACTAAATAACGACATGGATAATAATGTTTAGGATGTGATATTTTCGAAGTGTTGCTGTGATATTTTCGACGTGTATTTTGTCATCTGCTGTTTGTGGATCGATCACAGGATCGATGTCGTGTTAAAACAACGCGGCAAAAACATCACAGAGGAATAACCGCGCAAAAAAATATCACATCCTAAAATATATACGATATGTAAGAGATTTTATTTAGAAATTAGCACCAAGATGTACACAAAGTAGTAACAATAAACTCCTAGATTTGGAGTCCGGATAAAGCAACGAACGATTAAACAACGCGTGGAAAATATCACAGCGACATAATAACGCCCTACGAAAACAACACACTATATATAACACGCTAGTCTGAGATTTGGCGTCCGGATTAAACATCGAGCGACTAAACAACGCGTGGAAAATATCAGCGACATAAGCTACGAAGACAACGCCCTACTAAAACATCACATTCTAAAATGCGACTAAGCAACGCGTGGAAGTTATTATCAACAAACATAACACCGCGCTACTAAAACATCATATCCTAAAATATTCAAGGATAATAAAGATTAGGATGTGAGATTATCCTAGTGTTGTATTTTCGACGTGTTATTATGTTGTGATGATATTTTCGACGTGTGTTTAGTCTTCTTTTATTTTTACGGTGATAATTTAAGGTGTGACGTTTTCCTAGCGTATTATTTTCGTAGTGCGTTGTTATGTCACTGCTATGGTTTCGCGCGTTGTAATGTCAGAACGTGAAAATTGCACGTACCCTGAGTAGAGGCTACGGAAATATTTTACATTTTGTTTCAAAAAATATATTTGGATGGTACTCGTAAAAGTTAAGCTGTTAACCACTAATTAACGTTATTAAATAAATGAAACATGTTATTTTTGAAGGGAATGTAACAGCATTAGTTGCAAACAATGTTTCTGTAAATTTACATTTTCTTATCTCGTTTATTATATGGTAATTTCAATAACGTATTTTTCCTTAAAGCAAAAGTACTGTAAAGATGAATACAGAGACAAGAAAATGCATTAAAACAATGGAAAAGAAAACGAAATTGGAACAAAATTAATTAAAAATGGAATGAAACTAGTGCTATAAACATATTGAATTTTTCAATGCAGTTAAAAATTAGAACAGGAATGTTTATAACATATAAATATATGTATACTTACATTCTGCATTCATTATTTGGATATAATTAGCCATTTTGGAATTTTTTCGCTTAATAAGCAAACATGAAACCTCCATTTAGATTCAACAAAAAACCAACTGATAAAATCCACAGACCTACAATTTTTTGTCCAAACTATCGAAACGCTTAAATGTATTTATTTACTCTTTAAAAACGATTTTATCGTTGAAAATTTAAAAAGGATTTTTATCTAAAATGTTGTAAAGCCCGCGTATTCTAAACTTTGAACAGAATTGTACCAATACTGAGTAAAGTAAACTTTCCACCCTTGAGACCGTCGTAGAAGCAGGTACTCGGGGGGTGTGAAGACAGGAAAAGATGTTCAAAATGGCAGTCCCAATCCAACAGCAACAGTCTATTCTCAAATATATCTAGTTTAAATTAAAATATGTAATTATATCAAAATAACCCATCAACTAAGACAACAAAACAAGAAATATTCGCGATAGTTTGCAACAAAAACATCGCATAGAATTTTTTTTAAAATAGTGCAATTTTACGTAAAACTAAAAATTACTTAAATTATTAAATTACAAAAAACTAAAATTGAAAATTCATTAATATTTTGCAGATTTCAACTATAAAAAGTTCTATTGACAATACCGACCGTGTTACAAGCAATATTTTGTATTGCTCATGCGAGGGGATGTATCTTACAAGTTTGGGATTCAGGGGAAATAAAAAAGATGGAATAAAAAATGAAGATTTTGCTTTTTCAATTGTTCCCGGTGGTGTGGATTCGTCATAAGAACTCTCCTCAGTCTCCGGTATCAACATAGAATTTACTCCTATTTTAAAACATTTTCTTTAATTTTTATTTTGTAATGATACAAAATTGAAAACATGTCACGTTCACGTCACTTTTCTAATATTGAGGTCTTGATTGTGTTTATTTTATTTATTTAATTGCTTTTTTTTAATGTAACCTAGCCATATTAAATATTTATACGTGGTAATACAACGAGAAGTGGCATTTCTCGTACTAGAAAACGTGCGCCAGGTAATACTCTTAATCTAACGTCTTGGCAGTTGTGTAGTGATGGTCATGAATGTGGGCCTCCATCAGGCCCCCTAAAGTGTATTGATCCCCTGCTTGATGGTATCTCGCCATCGCGATCGATGGCGAGATACCAAATATTCAATATATTTTTAATGCATGAGTAATAAAATATACTATAACAGAACGAAGTTTAGAGAAAATATACACATGCAACATCTAAACAAATTATTAGTTAACAACGCTCAGCTGATTTTTTGCATTTATATGCTAAATCACTTCACGTCACATTTTTAAATTTTAGGGTTTGATTGTGTTTATTTAGTTATTTAATTATTTTGTTTTTAATGTAACCTAGCGATATTGAATATTTTCGTGCGTTACCCAAGTTACGTGGTAATACAACGAAAAGTGGCATTTCTCGTCCTAAAAAACGTGCGCCAGATAATACTTTTAATGCATGAGTAATAAAATATACTATAATTAGAACAAAGGTTAGAGAAAATATACACATGCAACACGTAAACAAATTATTAGTTTACATCGCTCAGTTGATGTTTGCATTTATATGCTAAAATGTGCTAATATTAGTGATTTTCATATTCTGATTTTATATTTTGTTTCCAATTGTCCCTCCCGAACATACGGCTATATACTTGACAGATACAAATTTTATTTTTAATTATAACTATTTTTATTCAATTGGGAAACTTTTGGGAACATTTACGAATATAATTTTATTATTTAGGACTGATTAGTTATCATGTAATTAATTAATCTTTTTTGAACGTATAGTTAGCAGGTCAGAAATTAAATCAACATTATTTTTACGTTATTTGATAGTAATTTATTTGGGAATCACGTTAAACACGGATTTAGCATTTGGGACAGCACAATTAATTAATTACACCTATTTTTTGGTTCGTTATTTTAGTCAACAGAACACCTGGCAACTGACGTCATTGACTGGTATATGGCGGCAAAATTCAAACGTTGCCAGGTGTTTTGTTGACTGTCCCAAATGAATGTTTAATTGTACTGTCCCAAATGCTAAATCCGTGTTTAACGTTATTCCCAAATTCTTCAAATTTGTTTAATTGTACAAAATGTTTAATTGTACTGTCCCAAATGCTAAATCCGTGTTTAACGTGATTCGCAAATAAATTACTATCAAATAACAAAAAACTAATTTTTTTCTAACTTTCTGACATATGACATGGCGGAAATTGACACATGCTCACAAAATAATTCTATGAAAAAGTCTATTCAGGTCAATTCACTAAACCGTTCAATAGTTATTGCAATTCAAAGTTGAACAGTTTTTATACGGCGTCTTATGAGCACAGTATATTCTGGCATAAAAATGTCACAAAAAGAGATGGCAAAATTTCCAAAAAAATCATACGTGGAGCTTAATAAAATTGCAATAATTGTTGCAAGTTTCAACGCGATTCGGTACACCGTTTATGAGATATTGATTAAAGCTCGTTAAAATAATGTTGATTTAATTTCTGACCTGCTAACTATATGTTGAAAAAATATTAATTAATTGGACGATAACTAATCAGTCCTAAATAATAAAATTATATTCCTAAATCTTCCCAAACAATTTCCAATGGAATAAAAATAGTATTTTTTTTGTCTGTCAAGTATATAGCCGTTCGAATAGCCATATAAAATTCATCGACAAAACAGCTTGTATTTTCTATAACTCAAATTTTCGATAAATCAAATTTTCTATATTTCGAATTTTTTATAATTCGAATTTTCTATAATTCAAATTTTCTATAGTTCGAATTTTTTATAATTCGATTTTTTTATAATTCGAATTTTCTATAATTCGAATTTTCAATAATTCGTATTTTCTATAATTCGAATTTTCTATAATTCGAATTTTCTATAATTCAAATTTTCTATAGTTCAAATTTTTTATAATTCGAATTTTCTTTAATTCAAAATTTCTATAATTTAGATTTTCTTCTTCTTCTCGATGTGCCTTATCCTCTCAGGACGTTGGCCATCACATTAGCCCATCTCACTTTATCCACTGCAGCTCGGAACAGTTCAACTGAAGTCATATTCGCAGACCATTGTCGCAAGTTTTTCAACCATGAAATTCTTCTTCTGCCTGGCCTTTTTCCCTCTATTTTTCCTTCAATTATGAGTTGAAGCGCTCTGTATTTGTTATTTCTCATTATGTGTCCAAAGTAGCTTGTTTTTTTCTGTTTGACAGTATTCATTATTTCTGTTTGTTTCTCCATGCGGTTTAGGACCTCGATGTTGGTAGTATGGCTTGTCCAAGGAATTCTCATCATCCTGCGGTAGCACGACCTTTCAAAGGCCTCCACTCTCCTTTGCGTTGTTTCTGTTAGTGTCCACGTTTCCACACCATAAAACAGTGTGCTAAAAACATAACACCTCAGAACACGGAGACTGGTTTTTAGGTTGAGCCTGAGATTACACAGCACATTGCGCATGTTGTTAAATACTGCTCTTGCCTTTTCCACTCTAGCCTTTATCTCAACCGAATGGTCCCAGCTATCATTGAGCACGCAGCCCAGATATGTAAATTTCCTCACTCTTTCCAGGGTGTTCCCGTTTACAGTTATTACAGCGCTAGCATCTGGATTTTTACTAATTACCATTGTTCTGGTTTTATTTATATTAAATTTCATGCCATATTCTTCGCAGACGGTAACTACTCGGTTCATTAGCCGCTGCAATCCTTCTTCGCTGTTGCTCATGATCACCGTATCATCCGCGTATCGCAGATTATTCAAACATTCGCCGTTGATAATAACACCATCTTTTGCGTCTTCCAGTGCTTTTTTTAATATTTCCTCCGAATATACACTAACAGTAGAGGTGACAGAATGCACCCTTGTTGTACTTCTTTCTTTATATTGACAATGTCTGTTGTATTGTTTTTTTATTATTACTTTGGCAGTTTGATTTCAATATAGGTTTGAGATGATACTGATCTTCGTATCATCTTAAACCTATATTGAAATCAAACTGCCAAAGTAAGAATAAACCCCCTAGCCCTGCTTCTACACCCCCATACGCCAGCACCTCAACAAGTTTGTCGTGGTTCACGAGGTCAAACGCTCTGCTAAAGTCTATGAAACATAGGTATACATTTGTATTGACTTCTCTGCATCTTTCAATAAGTACTTGTAGAGCGAACAGAGCTTCTTTGTACCTAGTCCCTTTTCAAAGCCGAATTGAGTGTCACCTGTAAGTTCTTCTAATTGATTATATATTCGTCCATGAATTATCCGGAGGAATAGTTTTAGAGCGTGGCTCATTAAGCTAATGGTTCTATATTCCTCGAGTTTTGAGTAGGGCTTTTTTGACAACAGAATAAAAATAGATGTTAACCATCAAATTTTCTATAATTCGAATTTTCTATAATTCGAATTTTGTGTAATTTGAAATTTCTATAATTTGAATTTTCTATAATACGAATTTTCTATAATTCGAATTTTCTATAATTCAAATTTTCTATAATTCGAATTTTTTATAATTCGATATTTTTATAATTCGAATTTTCTATAATTCGAATTTTCTATAATTCGAATTTTGTATAATTTGAAATTTCTTTAATTTGAATTTTCTATAATTCGAATTTTCTATAATTCGAATTTTCTATAATTCAAATTTTTTATAATTCGATTTTTTTATAATTCGAATTTTCTATAATACAAATTTTCTATAATTTGAATTTTCTATAATTCAAATTTTCTATAGTTCAAATTTTTTATAATACAAATTTTCTATAATTCGAATTTTCTATAATTCGATTTTTTTATAATTCAAATTTTCTATAATTCGAATTTTCTATAATTCGATTTTTTTATAATTCGAATTTTCTATAATTCGAATTTTGTATAATTTGAAATTTCTATAATTTGAATTTTCTATAATACGAATTTTTTATAATTCAATATTTTTATAATTCGAATTTTCTATAATTCGAATTTTGTATAATTTGAAATTTCTTTAATTTGAATTTTCTATAATACGAATTTTCTATAATTCGAATTTTCTATAATTCGAATTTTGTATAATTTGAAATTTCTTTAATTTGAATTTTCTATAATTCGAATTTTCTATAATTCGAATTTTCTATAATTCAAATTTTTTATAATTCGATTTTTTTATAATTCGAATTTTCTATAATACAAATTTTCTATAATTTGAATTTTCTATAATTCAAATTTTCTATAGTTCAAATTTTTTATAATACAAATTTTCTATAATTCGAATTTTCTATAATTCGATTTTTTTATAATTCAAATTTTCTATAATTCGAATTTTCTATAATTCGATTTTTTTATAATTCGAATTTTCTATAATTCGAATTTTGTATAATTTGAAATTTCTATAATTTGAATTTTCTATAATACGAATTTTTTATAATTCAATATTTTTATAATTCGAATTTTCTATAATTCGAATTTTGTATAATTTGAAATTTCTTTAATTTGAATTTTCTATAATACGAATTTTCTATAATTCGAATTTTCTATAATTCGAATTTTGTATAATTTGAAATTTCTTTAATTTGAATTTTCTATAATTCGAATTTTCTATAATTCGAATTTTCTATAATTCAAATTTTTTATAATTCGATTTTTTTATAATTCGAATTTTCTATAATACAAATTTTCTATAATTTGAATTTTCTATAATTCAAATTTTCTATAGTTCAAATTTTTTATAATACAAATTTTCTATAATTCGAATTTTTTATAATTCGATATTTTTATAATTCGAATTTTCTATAATTAGAATTTTCTATAATTCGAATTTTGTATAATTTGAAATTTCTTTAATTTGAATTTTCTATAATTCGAATTTTTTATAATTCGAATTTTCTATAATTCAAATTTTTTATAATTCGATTTTTTTATAATTCGAATTTTCTATAATACAAATTTTCTATAATTTGAATTTTCTATAATTCAAATTTTCTATAGTTCAAATTTTTTATAATACAAATTTTCTATAATTCGAATTTTCTATAATTCGATTTTTTTATAATTCGAATTTTCTATAATTCGAATTTTCTATAATTCGATTTTTTTATAATTCGAATTTTCTATAATTCGAATTTTGTATAATTTGAAATTTCTATAATTTGAATTTTCTATAATACGAATTTTTTATAATTCAATATTTTTATAATTCGAATTTTCTATAATTCGAATTTTGTATAATTTGAAATTTCTTTAATTTGAATTTTCTATAATACGAATTTTCTATAATTCGAATTTTCTATAATTCGAATTTTGTATAATTTGAAATTTCTTTAATTTGAATTTTCTATAATTCGAATTTTCTATAATTCGAATTTTCTATAATTCAAATTTTTTATAATTCGATTTTTTTATAATTCGAATTTTCTATAATACAAATTTTCTATAATTTGAATTTTCTATAATTCAAATTTTCTATAGTTCAAATTTTTTATAATACAAATTTTCTATAATTCGAATTTTCTATAATTCGATATTTTTATAATTCGAATTTTCTATAATTCGAATTTTGTATAATTTGAATTTTCTATAATACGAATTTTCTATAATTCGAATTTTCTATAATTCAAATTTTCTATAATTCGAATTTTTTATAATTCGATATTTTTATAATTCGAATTTTCTATAATTCGAATTTTGTATAATTTAAAATTTCTTTAATTTGAATTTTCTATAATACGAATTTTCTATAATTCGAATTTTCTATAATTCAAATTTTCTATAATTCGAATTTTCTATAATTCGATATTTTTATAATTCAAATTTTCTATAATTCGAATTTTGTATAATTGAAATTTCTATAATTTGAATTTTCTATAATACGAATTTTCTATAATTCGAATTTTCTATAATTCAAATTTTCTATAATTCGAATTTTTTATAATTCGATATTTTTATAATTCGAATTTTCTATAATTCGAATTTTGTATAATTTAAAATTTCTTTAATTTGAATTTTCTATAATACGAATTTTCTATAATTCGAATTTTCTATAATTCAAATTTTCTATAATTCGAATTTTTTATAATTCGATATTTTTATAATTCGAATTTTCTATAATTCGAATTTTGTATAATTTAAAATTTCTTTAATTTGAATTTTCTATAATACGAATTTTCTATAATTCGAATTTTCTATAATTCAAATTTTCTATAATTCGAATTTTCTATAATTCGATATTTTTATAATTCGAATTTTCTATAATTCGAATTTTGTATAATTTGAAATTTCTATAATTTGAATTTTCTATAATACGAATTTTCTATAATTCGAATTTTCTATAATTCAAATTTTCTATAATTCGAATTTTTTATAATTCGATATTTTTATAATTCGAATTTTCTATAATTCGAATTTTGTATAATTTAAAATTTCTTTAATTTGAATTTTCTATAATACAAATTTTCTATAATTCGAATTTTCTATAATTCAAATTTTCTATAATTCGAATTTTTTATAATTCGATATTTTTATAATTCGAATTTTCTATAATTCGAATTTTGTATAATTTAAAATTTCTTTAATTTGAATTTTCTATAATACGAATTTTCTATAATTCGAATTTTCTATAATTCAAATTTTCTATAATTCGAATTTTCTATAATTCGATATTTTTATAATTCGAATTTTCTATAATTCGAATTTTGTATAATTTGAAATTTCTATAATTTGAATTTTCTATAATACGAATTTTCTATAATTCGAATTTTCTATAATTCAAATTTTCTATAATTCGAATTTTTTATAATTCGATATTTTTATAATTCGAATTTTCTATAATTCGAATTTTGTATAATTTAAAATTTCTTTAATTTGAATTTTCTATAATACGAATTTTCTATAATTCGAATTTTCTATAATTCAAATTTTCTATAATTCGAATTTTCTATAATTCGATATTTTTATAATTCGAATTTTCTATAATTCGAATTTTGTATAATTTGAAATTTCTATAATTTGAATTTTCTATAATACGAATTTTCTATAATTCGAATTTTCTATAATTCAAATTTTCTATAATTCGAATTTTTTATAATTCGATATTTTTATAATTCGAATTTTCTATAATTCGAATTTTGTATAATTTAAAATTTCTTTAATTTGAATTTTCTATAATACGAATTTTCTATAATTCGAATTTTCTATAATTCAAATTTTCTATAATTCAAATTTTTTATAATTCGATTTTTTTATAATTCGAATTTTCTATAATACAAATTTTCTATAATTTGAATTTTCTATAATTCAAATTTTCTATAGTTCAAATTTTTTATAATACAAATTTTCTATAATTCGATTTTTTTATAATTCAAATTTTCTATAATTCGAATTTTCTATAATTCGAATTTTCTATAATTCGAATTTTCTATAATTCGAATTTTCTATAATTAAAATTTTCTATAATTTGAATTTTCTATAATTCGAATTTTCTATAAATCGAATTTTCTATAATTCAAATTTTCTATAATTCGAATTTTCTATAATTCGAATCTTCTATAACTCGAATTTTCTGTATATATACAGCGTTATGATAAAGGAAGGCATAAAATTCATAAAAGGCACTATGTTCATTTAAAAAAAAAATGTAAAAACATGTCAAACAGTTTATTTTATTCCGCGTCTTTTAACATAAGTCAAAAAAATAAAACGTCAAATTTTTTAAACGTTATGACGTCATCAATATTTTTTTTAAATAGGAAGCTAGTTTTTTTCTTACATTATTTGATAAAGCTTGTTTTTCTGCATAAAAATTCGAAAATTCGAACTAAAGAAAATTTGAATTATAGAAAATACGAATTATAGAAAATTCGTATTATAGAAAATTCGCATTATAGAAAATTCGAAATATAAAAAAATCGAATTATAGAAAATTCGATTTATAGAAAATTCGAATTAAAAAAAAATCGAACTATAGAAAATTTAAATTATAGAAAATTTTAATTATAAAAAATGTGAATTATAGAAAATTCGAATTATAGAAAATTCGAATTATAAAAAAAATCGAATTATAAAAAATTCGAACTATAGAAAATTTGAAATATAGAAAATGCGAATTATAGAAAATTCGAATTATAAAAAAATCTAATTATAGAAAATTCGAATTAAAGAAAATTCGAATTATAAAAAAATCGAATTATAGAAAATTTGATTTATCGAAAATTTGAGTTATAGAAAATACAAGCTGTTTTGTCGATGAATTTTATATGGCTATTCGAACGGCTATATACTTGACAGACAAAAAAAATACTATTTTTATTCCATTGGGAATTGTTTGGGAAGATTTAGGAATATAATTTTATTATTTAGGACTGATTAGTTATCGTCCAATTAATTAATATTTTTTCAACTTATAGTTAGCAGGTCAGAAATTAAATCAACATTATTTTAACGAGCTTTAATCAATATCTCATAAACGGTGTACCGAATCGCGTTGAAACTTGCAACAATTATTGCAATTTTATTAAGCTCCACGTATGATTTTTTTGGAAATTTTGCCATCTCTTTTTGTGACAATTTTATGCCAGAATATACTGTGCTCATAAGACGCCGTATAAAAACTGTTCAACTTTGAATTGCAATAACTATTGAACGGTTTAGTGAATTGACCTGAATAGACATTTTCATAGAATTATTTTGTGAGCATGTGTCAATTTCCGCCATGTCATATGTCAGAAAGTTAGAAAAAAAAATAGTTTTTTGTTATTTGATAGTAATTTATTTGCGAATCACGTTAAACACGGATTTAGCATTTGGGACAGTACAATTAAACATTTTGTACAATTAAACAAATTTGAAGAATTTGGGAATAACGTTAAACACGGATTTAGCATTTGGGGCAGTACAATTAAACATTCATTTGGGACAGTCAACAAAACTCCTGGCAACGTTTGAATTCTGCCGCCATATACCAGTCAATGACGTCAGTTGCCAGGTGTTCTGTTGACTAAAATAACGAACCAAAAAATAGGTGTAATTAATTAATTGTGCTGACCCAAATGCTAAATCCGTGTTTAACGTGATTCCCAAATAAATTACTATCAAATAACGTAAAAATAATGTTGATTTAATTTCTGACCTGCTAACTATACGTTCAAAAAAGATAATTAATTACATGATAACTAATCAGTCCTAAATAATAAAATTATATTCGTAAATGTTCCCAAAAGATTCCCAATTGAATAAAATAGTATATAAATATTAGAATATAAATAGTTATAATTAAAAATAAAATTTGTATCTGTCAAGTATATAGCCGCCCCGAACATCCTTAAAACGAAATTAAAAAATGGTGCTCTGATAAAACGACGCGCGATTAAAGATGCGACTAAACAACGCGTCGAAAATATCGCAGCGACATAACACCGCGCTACGAAAACATCACATCCTAAAATAAGACGGTCAAAAATAATAGACCGTTTTTACGGTTAGTTAAGCGCATGCGCCAAGTTTGAAAGGTCGGAATATGAAAGTTTCGGGCACATATTTAGTTATACGTCAAAAAGTGCCCGAACTTTTTGACGTATAACATGGCGAAAATTGACGCACAAAAAAATTTCAGCTATGAAAAGGTGTATTGACGACAAAATAAACGTAGAAAATGATCTAGTGACAAAATTTTTAGTCGTTTGTTGTTCAAACGATTACAACTTTACACTAATTACGGGGTCAGTTTAATAGAAAAATCGATTAGCAGATGCAAATTTTAATATTTATTTGCTTTTTGCAGGCGTTATTATGTTTTAACATTATTAAGAGCGCCAACATAAAATTGTACAGACATTTGGCAAACTGGATAGTGGAGATTTATCTTCCGATATCTTCAACGATTTCTTTATTTCCAATTGCAAATCTAATGATGAGAATTTCTTATTTCCAGATCAAATCAACAAAATCGTTGAATTCCTTGTTTCCTTTATTATTTGCAAAGATTGTCCAGTTCGTAAGTTTATTATAGTGAAGATTGAAATGTGTGATTCACATTTCAATATAAACTTTTCGGACATAACTGCATAATATGTATATGCATAACTGTATAATATATTGAAGATGTTGCCTTCGATTTTTCCATTTTTGGATACCACAGAAACCATTTTGTTCGCCTTATCGACTTCCTGGGAAGGATCGTGTGGACTTAAACACGATTTTCAACGACACGGCCAGGAAAATGTATGGGCAAAACGACACTTCATGAAGTTTGAATTGACCATGACGAGAAACCTTGAACCAAAATCTTATGGTAAACAAAAAAGCAGAAAGATTAATTTAAAACAATTTCATTTCACTTTACTTAAGGAGGTTCGAGCGTAACTAATGATGACAAAATAGTGCTTGAATTTTTCTATATATTCAATTATCCTAATAGTTGTTAAAATGCATTATTTTTATTTATAATAACATAACAAATTTAAAAATTGGTAATTATTATTTATTTAATATAATAAAGTTCGTTTATTCGTTATTTTTTACTTATAAGGTGACATAAAAAGATTTGGCAACATCAGTGTTATTAGTCGGCTGGTTGTGAAGGGATCAGAATGTTATAAGCCCAAGATGTTGGCCGAAAACCTCGAATTACCAAAAGACAAAAAATTATTGATAATGTATGTAAAAAGTTGGAGTGTATTCTATCAAATAGTTCCACACACGTTCAAAAGTTCAAAATGTTTCCATGTTTTTCTTTTCCCTCACAATCAGCTGTTATCGACGACGTTGCCAAACCATCTGTCATGTGAATTACTGTCGATAAACAAGATTCAAAACAAAAAAATTGAACTTTAATTATTTAAATAATTACATCGGGAACATCACATTGCATTAATGTTATCGTGTTTTAATATTATCTAAGTTTATTTTATATAGTTTTTTATTCCCTAAAATTGGGAAATTAATACCGAAAAAAATAAATAAAGACGTGACGGAAGCTTGTCTGCCATAGGCCCTGCGTATAAGATTTGAAATGAATCATCATTTTTGAATTTTTTTCCGGATAAACTAAACGCAGGATCACTTTCAAATTTTGAGAGGACATAAATAAAGTATTGATCTTCATGTATAAAAAGTTTCAAAGCTGAAACTTGAAAAAATATTTAACATGGGATTTGCTCGAACCTCCTTAAAAAACATGCAATTTTTACTTGAAAAATGTACCTTAAATTTAATAAATGTACTAATTTAACGAAATATAGAGAACAAGAATAAGACACATAGAATAAGAGAACAAAAACAAAAGAAATAGCTCATTTTTACCGACACTCGCAAAACAAAACTGGACAGACAATACTCTCACTAAACCCCCTATTCCACCTTGGCTTTTGGTATGCCCCACCTCGGTATCCCATATTTTTGAATTCATTCAGGGTGGGCAGCCCGGACGGTTAGTGAAAACCGCCCTAGTTGTTGTATCCCCGACCAGGTTTCGAACCCGGGTCCCCCGCATTGAAAGGGACAGACAATACTAAACAAGCAAGACTAGACAGACATGTGTCTTATATTTCCTATGTAATCAGAAATTCTAAAATCGCATTTTTTCAATTTCTATATTCAGTAAAATCTTGATAATCATTGGTTAATCCGGCACGTTTAGTAATCCGGGAAACGTGTCTTTTCGTTATGATGCCCCGCGACGGATATAAACCTGCTATTAACTCTGAAAACTTGATTGACGATTCGGACCAAGCTAACTCCACTCTACAATTGTCTTACTCTCTGTTCTAAGTTTGTACATATTTTTGTATGTACACATTTACCTATACATATTTTATTCTTTCTGACATAAAATATGTAAAATTGTTATTGTTTTGTTTTAATCCTGATAATCCGGCAGTTGTCCGGTCCCATTTGTGTCGGATTATCAAGATTATACTGTATATAGGTTGATCGATGTTCTTACCAATTTCGTCGGAAATAATCTCAACGAAGTCGTCCATCGTTCTGACCTTGACTTCCTTAGCCAAAGGAGGCTCCATGTTCTCACTGTAGATGCTCCACGAACCGTCCTTGTGCAGCTGAATCTCAGAGATGTCCGAATTTAACTGAGGCGAACACAAAACATCCTCAAAATATCTATAAATTAAAACAAATCATAAGTTTTGTTTATTTTAATGGGTTAAATTGTTGTATTGTTTTTACCCGTCAATGTCCAAGTCTTCGTATCGGGCGGGTTGGTGGCAGACGGGACAATTCCAGGTGGGCTTCCTTTCGTTCATCTGCAGGTAGAGAAACGCGTCGAAGCATTGGAGATGTGGGCAGGTTTTCGCCCGGCACGGGTTCGCCATCCGCATTTTACCCAGTGGACATATCAGTGACACCCGCAGCGAAGTCGTTGCGATCTCGCCGTCGGCGTCCTCGTTCAACTTCTCCTTAACTAAAACAGACATTCACCATCAATAAATTAACAAGAGTCTCCAGCCATTCAATTACTTATTCTCCTCGTGTGGTCGCTGTCTTTGGGGCCGCGCGTCTTCATCCTCTGCAGCAAGTCCGTGGAGTTCCTCTTGTGGACGAGCGCGACGGTAATTGCGTAAGCCCTGCCGTAGTCGTGGGTCCACGACACGTGGATTTTGTTTTGTATGGTTGGACTCAATATAAGCAATTGCGTTATATTCATGGGGCTTGGAGGCCTTTTTGGTTCCACACCTGGTTTATTACTCGGAATTGGATTCTAGAACAAAACAAAATTTGTTACTCAATATTATTTACTTAAATCTGGCCCTAAATTTCTAGTTTCTAACAAAATCTTTTATCAAAATAAAGCCTACGCCGCACTACGGCTAAACCGCCGCGGTTTTTAATCGCGTGATTTTGTGCCTAAAGTAAGCTAATACAACGCGGTTTTTTCCCGCGACTTTTCTCATAGCGTACCGTGTGTTTCTAGAGCGGTTTCGCGGTTATAGCGGAAAAAAACCGTAGCGCGGCCTCGGCCTTAGTAATAATTTATACTAACTGGTAAAGCAAACTGTATATTGTTAACTTTAACAACAACATCCGGGGGGAAGAAGTCCTCCTGCTTGCAGGACGTCTCCATCAAGCAGAACCTCATCTGTATCTGCTTGACGAATTCAGTGCAGTCCTCCTGCTGCAATTCCTTGGAATACGCGATGTCCTGCGCCTGTTCTGACGTCAGGTAGAAGTAGAAGCTGCACTCTTGCTGCCGGGAATTGTTTTGGGGAACCAGCGTCGACGGTCTCACCAGCTCGGAGAGGTTATCGAAGAAGGGTAGAGGTTGGAACTCGACGTCGGGATGGATTGGGTAGTTCATGTTGGGCAAGAGGTTTGGAATTATCTGATCAGCTACTTGTTGAGCATAGGCTTGACATTGTAGCCTTGCTTCATGTTCCTGGTTTGTCTCTGTAGCTCTTAATTCAGAGGTTCTCAGTAGATCTGATTTCATTAGAGAGATATGCTCCACCATCTCATTAAATCTCTTTTGAGTCATTTGTTCCTTGGCATTTGCAGCTTCACCATTGCACTGCCTTTTGAGTACTTTTTGTGTTAGCTTACGCCGAGCATAGGACTCACGTAGACGTCGTAGTCTTGCTTCACGTTCCTGACTTGTCTCTCTAGCTCGTAATTCAGCGTTTCTCAATCGATCTGCTTCCAGTCGAGAGGTATACTCATCGGCAGTTTCGTTTGCTCTTGCTTCAGCATGTCGTTGCGCATCTCTGGCAAGTCGAGCGGTACGTGCCTCCACCGTCTCATTCAATCTCGCTTGAGACATTCGTGCTTTGGCTTTTGCACGTTCAACATTGAGCTGCTGTTCGGGAAGTAATTCAGTTTGCTTACGTAAAGCATAGGCCTCACGTTGACGTTGTAGTCTAGCTTCACGTTGCTCACTTGTCTCTCTAGCTCTTGATTCAGATTTTCTCAATCGATCTGTTTCCAGTCGGGAGATATACTGATAGGCAGATATGCGAGAGATATGCTCCACTGTCCCATTCAATATCACTTGACCCATCTGTTCTGAGCTTTCTTCACCTTTGATATTGAGCAGCTGTTCGGGAACTCCTTCAGTTTGCTTACGTCGAGCATAGGCATCACGTAGACGTTGCAATCGTGCTTCACGTTCCTGACTTGTTTCCCTAGCTCTTGCTTCAGATTTCCTCAATCGATCCGATTCCAGTCGAGAGATATACTGATAGGCAGTTTCATTTGCTCTTGCTTGAGCTATGCGTTCCCTGGCTTTTGGGCGTTCTATATTGAGCTGCTTTTCGGAAAATCCTTCAGCTTGTTTACGAAGTGCATAGGCCTCTCTTTGACGCTGCAGTCTTGCTTCTCGTTCTTCACTTGTCTCTCGTGCTCGCAATTCAGATTTTCTTAATCGATCTGATTCCAGTCGGGAGACATACTTATCGGCAGTTTCCTTTGCTCTTGCTTGAGCCACTCGTTCCCGGGCTTTGGCGCGTACGATATTGAGCTGCTCCTCGGGAACTTCATCAGGTTGCGTAAATTGATTTGTTAATCTTGCAAACTTACTTGCTTCCGATTCCTGTTCAAGCTGCTCTTGTTGTTTTCGCTTATTGTTCTCTAGGCATTCCATGAGTTGCGTGGCTGTCTCTACCATTGTCCAAACTGTCACTAATGTACTATTCACTAACCTTTATTTATTATTGTTTTTTTATTGATGTTGGTTTAAATTTTTACCCAGAGTTTGTCTATGTTTTCGGAGATTGCCTCTTATAAGTTGAAATAGATGTTCTCCTTTGCTCATTTAAACCTTGTTTTATAAAACACTTGCTTTTGACTTAACGAAGCTTTCTTTTTGCTGGGTCTCTTGCTGGGCACAAGTTGTCTCTGATGGTAGAACTGAGTCCCCCGCATCTTAGTTGGGGCTCTTATATAAACGGAAATTACTTAGCTGACTACATTAAATTAAACTTCATTAATTCAGAAATCTCGTTTGAAAAGGTTTACTAGGTTTTACGTTTTGGATCAGCGACAAACAGAACCCTAAGCCGACAACTTTGATTGAAAACTACCAATTGCACAAAATGGCAACCCTGCTTTTTACCTATAATTTCCTGATGTCCTGATAAAATAATGCGCGACAAAACAACTCGTGGTAAATATCACAGCGAACGCACATCAAAACGTACTACGAACAACACGCTACTAAAATATGTGATAATAATAAATATTAGAATGTGATATTTTCCTGTTATTATGTTACTGCGATATTTTTTACGTGTATATGTCTATTATTTTTGACTGTGTTATTTTAAGATGTGATATTTTTGTAGTGTATTGTTTTCGTAGTGCGTTGTCCTGTCCTGCGATATTTTTGTTATGTCATAAAACAAACGATCACATTAGATTTAAGGCACAAATGTATGTTATTGCAATTTTACATAAAACTAATTGAATACTAAAAACTAAATATATTAAACTAAAAAAACTAATTATTTCCTTCACTTATAATTTTTTAAATTTCAATAATTTATTTTAAATTGCGTTTTAATAACTAACTTCATTTTAAAGAGTAGCTCTATTCACCACCTTCCCCTCCCTTATACATCACAATATTTTTTCCTGCTTTAATTTAATACTATTTATAATAATATTTCTACGTTTAAATAAACGTAGATAATGGAAGAAAATTAAGTTTATTTTTTTCACAAAAACTAATAAAAACTGCAAAGAAATATATTTCAATTATTCCTTTGACACTATATCTAGTAGTTCCAAATATCTCATTTTTAACTGTCATATTTGAAATTTTTTTACGCTCGATTTTCAAACAAGGATAAACAAATTTAACCTAGGATTCCTTGCAAAAACTTTGAAATGATTCACGAAGTTCTGTTCGCTTTATTCCGTTACCCAAACTACCTACAAGATGGTATCGGAGAGGTAACAATCCATGTTGAATCATTCTGTATCTGTATCATAATTTTGTTCTTTTAGGATGGAACGTGTGTGGACCCAACATTAAACGAGTTCTTACATCCTGGAGAAATTAACTTGTACAATAAAATAATGAGGATTGCTAAAAAGCACAGTGAAATTGATGAATTTTGCAAGGTTGTGATGGATCAAGACATTTTTCCGAAAGACGACACAACAATTAATAAAAGTATAACAATAATTTTCAACAACTTTTCCTTGACTCTGCCTTTGTTTAGGTAATATCGAGCGGTCTGGTTTGTATCTGAAAGCGTTCTGTAATGGCGTAGATGAGGTTTTAGAGGGTTATAGAAAAGGGCTAGTTGAATTAGAAGCTACGATTATGAAAAATCCTCAATTAAGTCTTACATATGTTTACGCTAATGTTGAAAAGTTCGATATGTTGTTTGATTGTTTAAAATCTATGATTGAAATGATCAAAACTGACAATATTTTTGGTTGTTTGCTGTTCGGACGATTACACATTTACACTAATTACAGGGTCAGTTTAATAGAGAAATCAGTTAGCAGGTGCGAATTTAAATACATGCACTTTTTAAATTTAATGCACCTTTTGTTTTTAGGATTATTAAGAGTGTCAATACAAAATTCTACAGACATTTGGCAAACTGGATAGTTTACGGAGATTTATCTTCCGATATCTTCAACGAATTCTTTATTGCTGATTGCAAATCTGATGATGAAAATTTCTTATTTCCAGATCAAATCGGTCCACAAGACACAAAGACATCGTTCACCAACATAGTAACTCCCTTCAACAATTTTAACAACATTGTTTAATTAATTCCATGGTTTTTTTTTTAAGAAAAGTTCTCGAATTTGTAAGCCTTGTCCAGTTCGTAAGTTTGTCATTATACCAGAGATGTTACCTTCGATTCTTCCTTTGGATACTGCAGAAACTATTTTGTTCCTTGGAAGGATTGTGTGGATTGTGAGTAACGATCCGAAGGACAACAGTAACGTGCAGAAGCAGAAGTTTCGAAGGGATTTGTGGGAGGGCAATAGCTTCGAGTTTTACGAGAAAATTCAGAAACTCGAACTGGAAACGTTTAATAAACCGCAATTCGAGAAGATCATACAAGAAAGCAAGTTGAAACTGACTAATGTAAAAGAATAAACAAAACCTTATACACTTTCTAAATTATTCCATATTTTAGTATTTATCAGGAGTGATGTTAGATGAAGCCGATCTTTTGGGTCACCTGCAAATTATCAGAGACTATTATGGTCTGGGCCGGGGCGAACTTTTCCAACAGTTCATCGTAATCGCCGAAGAGCATTTGAAACAAGCCCCAAACGATTTCATCATGAAGAATTTAAACACGATTTTCAACGACACAGCCAGGAAAATGTATGGAGAAAATGACAAGACCTTCATGAAGTTTGAACTGACCATGCCCAGAAACCTTGAACCAAAATCTTATGGTAAACACAAGAGTAAAAAGATTAATTTAAAAGAATTTATTTATTAAAAAAAGATGTATTTTTGGAGAAAAATGAAAAAATGTTAAGTGATACCCTGGTGGAGGCTATATTATACAGTAATGTTCAAAAGTGAAATGACATTTGGTTGTATATACCTTGGTAGAGATTAGAAAAATAGTCTCTATTAGGGTAACAAAATGAAATTTGCCTAAACTAATATATTTAATTTTTAGCTAAAAATCCCTTATCAAACCTGGAAATATACTTTGATATAAGTTGGCCATTACACATAATCTTCCATCCGAAAGTCATAATGCTTTACAATAAACTCTTTAGCTTCTTGTTAAGATTAAAGAAAACGCACATTGATTTACATGTCTTGTGGTTAAACCAAGTGAAAAGCAAAGGCAAAATGTAACAAGCCCCCTATTGAAAGCAATTTTAAACTAACCGAGTCTTTTCAGTGATCGTGGTGTTTGGAGCTTAAGACACAACTTGATGTTTGTTGTTAACAATTTGCAGTATTATTTGCAAGTGGATGTTATTGAATCTCATTTTTCTATGTTTAAACGAGCTGTGAAGACAGCGAGTGAATATAAAGATATTTTGCGATTGCATTCAACGTTTTTGAGTCATATAATGAGCCAAACTTTCGTGCTTTCCTTAGATGAAGTAAATATTTAAATGATTTCAAATTTTTCGGATTTAAGTTTTGGTTTTTTTTATAGAAATATTCTCATGATAAACGACACAGTTTGTATCAATTACCATTGGAAACCAATAGTTCAAAAAATATCGTAAGTGTATTTTCGTTTAAATTAAATATGAAATAATCAAGATTTTCTTTTTAGGTTCATGGTTTGATTCTTCAACTTTTGGAGCTTTGCGATGATTTTTGCATGTTGGCTTCTACATGGAATGCGGATTTGTTGGATACAGAGCGAGAAGATTTGGTGGATTTCAAAGACCGTTCGGATGTTATTATAGAGTCATTGTTGAGGAATTTGTATTCACTTCACAACAAAGGACACCATCTCCTTCAGCTGCTGCACCGTCTAGATTTCAACCGGTGGTATACAAAGGATAAAACAGACTTTAATATTACCACACAATAAATTATAATTGCCACCAATAACGGAATATTTTGTTGTTACAGAAACTGTTTCAGAGAGATTTATTTCTTCTTCATAACTTTCATAAACAGCACCATATCTAAAAGAAAACTCATTTAATATTTTTGTTATACGAATTATTTTTCTATTATATAAACTGTGTTAAAATGAAAAAACTTACTAACGAACACCAGCAAAACAACCATCAGCATGATCCACATCCAACACTTGCATGCCCTTTTGGAATGTTCAGACAGTTTCTCAGACTCATTCTTCAGTCTCGTGAAGTTCTGGTCGGTTAGCTGCGCAGATCTTCCCACTGCTTCTGTATCCTTCTTGATAATCTTGTTGGCGAGTTGAGACTGCTCCTTCAAGCTCTGCGTCAGCTGCAACATATCACCCGCAATCTTCTCCTGCATACCTTGATGGTAATTGATGGCTTCCTCCAAATCATCTAAACCACTTCGATTCGGAGCCTGCCTTTGCCTAACACCTAAAATACAATAATTGGTTATTAAATGTATAAAAAATTTATTTAAGTTACATCTAGCTCTACAAGAGTTTGAAAATTGGTTGTTTGCATTTAAGATGCATTCTGGATTTAATTAAATGAACACAATGTTACTACCTAATAATTCTTCCCTTGCTTCAATCGTTGGATTTACGATTTCATTCAACAAGAACTCCCTGTCATTTTTCTCTTCCAACCCGGCCAAAACTTTTATATTATAAATGCGTTTCTTGTAGTCGTTTATCGTGTCTTCTTGGGGCTTACTATCAACAGAAGTTCAGAATCAAAAGTTTTAAATATATTTTGTTTAAGAATTTACTCACTCTGGATTATGTAAAATTTCTTTTAGCATACCCTCCAGTGAGGCTACATATTTGGGAAGTCTTTCCTCTTTGGGATTACTGTTCACTATTAGGTGGGATTTTGCTAAAAGTCTTCTTAGATTTACTTCTTGTCTTGATAGACTCATCTATAATGAAAAATACAATAATTTTGTTGAATTCTTTTGAACTAATTTGCCCTTTTAAATAGTTCGTGTTACGCCACTGCTTTCGTAAACGTCAGATAAATTAGGTTAGGTGTTAAATATATTTTCGAATTTCATCTGTAAATCTTGTGTGGAAATTTAGTGAATAATTTAGTGTTTTATTGATAAAACTGTGTTTTAATTCAAAGATTTTGTAGGTTCTGGATAGTTAAAATGTGTTAATTTTAAGGTAAGAAAATATGTTTAAAAAAAAGATATTAGAAAAATTGATATTTCTACATGAATTATAAGTAAATGCCCCGAATTAAACTTTAATTTAAATATTGCTCCCATAAATAAATTACCTTTATCTTATCATTAATTTTTTTCGACAAAAAAATCAAATTTTCCTTATTCTGTATCTTCACCGAATCCACGAAAACCCCTTATCACCACCACTTATCATTTTATTACCCCAAAAACTTAATAATCCCCCCAATTATTTAGGTTATGACACGAAGTGACAACCACTGACAATCAACTTTTCCAGCGCTGTTGCCAACTCTCCTAAAGATCATGGAGGAATACGAATACAAATTCTCACAAGATAACCCGGTTTTAACGTACAGCGCCGTGCGTGGCATAACCGAAAAAATCAAGAAACTCAAAGAAACCGAAGATCAAATTTCATTTGCGAAATTATCGCTTTATTTGAAAGAGAAATGTTTGAATGGGGATGATTGTGTCGCTACGACGGCTTCCGCTGGTTTGTTGTCGCTCTGCACGGACGGAATACTTGGTTTTGATGAGGTTTTGAAGGATTTCGTCGCTTCAATACAACATTCTAAGTAAGAAAGTTTTAAATAAAAATTTGAATTTTTGATAAATCTGAGATAAGAGGTATGAAATACATAGGCAATGTGCGCATGCGCAGAGCGGGGGCAAAACACAAAGGCGTAGGGAAAATAAATTTGAAGGGGGTATATAAAAGTTGTTTAAACTATTGATTTTTTTTTCTTATTTCGGATCGAGAGGTCGCGCTAACGCGCGATATGTGGTCTTGATTTATCTGGATTTATGCGTTTTTTACGCGCTACTGGGGGTTTTATGTCAATTTTCGTTAGTTTCTGTTAATTCCCGTTAATTATGGCACGGGGGGCGCTGAACGGTTCATGCCTCATATCCCAGTTTAATCGAATTGGTAATTTAAATCCACAATCAAACCTAGATAACTTACGAACTAGACTAGCTACAACATTCTTATTTTCGGCAGCACCTAGATAATTTAATCCCGAATCAAACAAGACTAATGTAGATAACCTACCTATATAACTTCCAGAGCTATTCAACGAGAACCGAAACTAGTTGCCTCAACGAATCAAATCGGCAATCAACCCTAGATAACTCGAGAACTAGACTAGATACATAATTCTAATTTTCATCAACACCTAGATAATTTGATGCTGAATCAAACAATAGATCTAGAATAGTATCTAGAATCTAGATAACCCACCTTTTTTTGGGGGAAGGGGGAAATATCTTTACGTACGACCTTCGAGCCATACTTCGAAGAGCCATCATGCCTCAAAGAGCCATCATGCCTCAAAGAGCCATCATGCCTCAAAGAGCCATCATGCCTCGAAGAGCCATCATGTCTCGAGGAGTGTAGGACTCACCTGGCTTGGTGTTAACACCAGTCCTACTCATTAAAAACCACCCCCTATTCGCCTGAGACAGGGCGGAACCGCGCGAGCATTAGTTCCCCCTGTCTCCTATGTACCGGCTCTGTGGTATTGTTCAGTTGATCCGCCACTTTTCAATTATCTTTTCATTTCACTTTCCTTGGAAGTTCCGCTATTTTCACCCCGACGCCACTTCCTTTTTTATGCGGTGTAGATAGGTCCAAAAGCACCCATGACCTGGGAGTGCCTGCGTCATATAGTGGTCGACCTCGCCGTGTCTGCGCAAGTACCATAAAGCAACGTCTGGGATTATCTCGTGTGTCCATCTGCTCTTTGGGCCGCCTGTCACTCTAGTTGCCAGTGTTCTTTCCCGCTCTTCCTTATTAACTCAGGCCTCGGACAAAATGAGTCTCATCTCCTTTTGCCGTTCGTGGATGCGCTTCCTCTCTCTCGCTGGGAGGTGCAAGGGGGGATGCCTACTAGTACTAAGGCCGTCCCGGCGGGCCAGTTACCCTTACGGCGGCCAGCGTCTGTACTGATATCATAGTCTGTCTGTTCCTCGCCACAGACAGGCCACCGCACCACACAGGCGCAGCGTATAATAAGACCGAGTGCACCACACTCATCAGCAACAGTCGCTTGGAATGTTTTGCTTCCCCCACGTTCGGCATTAGCCGCACCAGCGCTTGTGCCCTCATCAACGCCTTCTCCGCCGTCTTCGCGATTTACTTGCTGAAATTCGATGACGCAGCGTATAATAAGACCGAGTGCACCACACTCATCAGCAGCAGTCGCTTGGAATGTTTTACTCCCCCACGTTCGGCATTAGCCGCGCCAGCGCTTGTGCCTTCATTAACGCCTTCTCCGCCGTCTTCGCGATATGTTTACTGACATTTTGCTTTTCGTCAATTATAACCCCGAGGTATTTAAGGTTTTTGTAACTTGTACTTCCCCTCCATGGATCCTTATTTTTGGTGCACGTCTTCTACTGAGCAGTACCGTCTCGCTCTTGTTAACCGCAACTTTTAGACCCAAACTCGCGAGCCAATGTAATGCAGTCGTCACCGGCTCCCCCAAGACAATCTCTAACAGTTCCGGCGTCGGCGCCGTTGTTATAACAGCGAAGTCGTCCGCAAATCCCACCAAAGTTGCACCACCTGGCATGTTAACGCGTACAAGGTCATCATACAGCGTCGGCGCCCGTGCCGAGCCCTGTGGGACACCAGCGGTGATGCGACGACTCCTCTGTTCCGCGGAAATGCTGTATACTAGTAGTCAGTCCGTTAAATAATTTCTGATCATCTCTACTAAATAACCAGACATTCCCTCTTGGCGCTGTAGCGCCCCGGCTATGGCCGACCACCTCGCCGAATTGAAGTCGTTCCGTACATCTAGTGTAGTCATCGCAAAGGGCGTCGCGAAACGGCCTTTCCTCTCGTTCGCCATACGCGCGAGGTCCAGAATGGATTCCATTGCATCCATCGTCGATCCGCCCCTGCGAAAGCCGAACTGTCTTTCGGAAAATCCGCCTTGTGTCCATTGAGCCATTGAGCCTCGATAGTATCATGCGCTCGAGAAGCTTGCCCGTCGTGTCTAACATGCACAGCGGCCGGTAGGAGTCCGCTCTGCTCTGGGGGATTAGGACCAAGCGCTGTCTCTTCCACCGCGTATGGAAGCTTTTCCCATACAGGCTGGCGTTGTATGTTAAGAGAAGGACTTTCGGAGCACTAACCAGCGCAGCCTAGACCGCCTCATTTGGTATACCATCTATGCCTGGCGCCTTACCAGATGGCAACCTCTTCGCCGCTGACCGTAGCTCTTCTTCTGTGAAGTCTGGCGGATCCTCTTCGCCCTCGCCCGCAGCTTCCCAAGTTTGTCCCTCGTGGGTCGGGAACAGGACATCAATTATGCGGTCCAATTCAATAGGGTCTTTAGTTACAGGGGTAATCTGCGTCCCAGCCGTCTGGTGATAATACGGTAGGGACGTCCCCAAGGGTCGGCGTCAACAGCTTCCAGTAGCTCTCTCCAACAGGCGCCCTTGCTAAGCTTAATAGCAAGGCGGAACTGTTTCCTCGCGGCCTTGTGGGCCGCCACAAGATTATCGGTTACCAGATCTCCTGGCTCGTTGCACCTTGCGCCTCATACGTAGACATTCGCGTCTCAGGGCCGCCAGATTTGCGGGCCACCAGAATACGGGCGTCTTTGTTCCAATCCCAGATCTTCGGGGCATCGACGCGTCTCATGCTCTTCCCACAGCCGTTATAGCAGCCATGACTAAGTCTTCTGGTTGGGAACGCCGAATTGTTTCTGCCGAATTGTTGATGCTTATTGCAAAGGCTTCTATGTCCATTCTGTTTGTTATCTAGCCCCTTGTCTGAAGTTGCGGTCTCAACCTTCTAGTAACCGTAGATAACCCACCTAATCTGCCCTACCCCAACCTAACCTTCAGCAAAACGAATCGACAAACAAACCCAGATAACTCAAGAACTAGACTAGCTACAACATTTTAATTTTCGGCAGCACCTAGATAATTTAATCCCGAATCAAACAAGCCTAATGTAGATAACCCACCTAGATAACTTCCAGAGCTATTGAACTAAAATCAAAACTAGTTTCCTAAACGAATCAAATCGGCAATCAAACCTAGATAACTCGATAACTAGACTAGATACAACATTCAAAATTTCCAGCAACACCTAGATAATTTGATCCTGAACCAAACATGACTAATCTAGATAACCCACCTAACCTGCTCTACCCTAACCTAACCTTCAGCATCAAGCATCAATTCGACAATCAAACCTAGACAACTCAAGAACTAGACTAGCTACAACATTCTAATTTTCGGTAGCATTTAGATAATTTAATTCCGAACCAAACGAAACGAATGTAGATAACCCACCTAGATAACTTCCAGAGCTATTCAACTAAAACCAAAACTTGTTTCCTCTACCCATCAAATCGACAATCAAACCTAGATAACTCGAGAACTAGACTAGGTACAACATTCTAATTTCCAGCAATACCTAGATAATTTGATCCTGAACCAAACAAGACTAATCTAGATAATCCACCTAGATAACTACCAGAGCTATTCGACTAAAACCAAAACTAGTTTCCACAACGAATCAATTCGGCAATCAAACCTAGATAACTCGAGAATTAGACTACATACAATATTCTAATTTGCAACAACACCTAAATAATTTGATCCTGAACCAAACAAGACTAATCTAGATAATGCACCTAGATAACTTCCAGAGCTATTCAACTAAAACCAAAACTAGTTTCCTCAACCCATCAAATCGACAATCAAATCTAGATAACTCAAGAACTAGACTAGATACAACATTCTAATTTCCAGCCACACCTAGATAATTTGTTCATGAACCAAACAAGACTAATCTAGATAACCTACCTAACTTGCCCTACCCTAACCTGACCTGCAGTAAATCAAATCGAGAAACAAACCCAGATAACTCTGGAACTAGACTAGCTACAACATTCTAATTTTTGACATCTCCTAGATAATTTAATAACGAATTAAACAAGACTAATGCAGATAACCCACCTAGATAACTTCCAGAGCTATTCAACTAAAACCGAAACTAGTTTACTAAACAAATCAAACCTAGATAACTCAAAACCAGACTAGCTACAACATTCTAGTTTTCGGTAAGATCTAGATAATTTAATTCCGAATCAAACAAGACTAATCTAGATAACGTGTCTAGATAACTCCCAATGCAAATTAACGAGAAGCAAAATTGGTTTCCAAAACGCGAACAAATCGAGTCTAATTGGAAGCGAAAAATAATTTCCGTTGAAATAAGCTATGTAGTCTATGTATTGTTAGCGATTGCATTAAGAGTTTCTGTGTATTAACACTGTTCCCTGGGGAAGGGAAGGATCGTTTCGAAACAGAAACTGAATCATCTCGAACATTTTTAGATGAGCCGGCTGAATGCTAATCGCTGCACAAACTGCGACCGCGTTTCCGAAACCGTTTGAGTCATAGCTCGAAAATGATGTAAGATACTTAGGACTGCGTGGACGATGGCCTTTTCTACCGTCGTTTGAAAATCCACCGAATATTTTCAGTTTTGGGTCTGATATTAAAAAATCTAGAAGGTTTTGGATTGAAACAACATTGGTATCTGGTAGATAATTTAATAGACTATATCTAGTCCAAATTGGGTGCGGATGTCTCAAACAGTTTAGTAGTTCAGGGAAAAACTGGAAGAGGGATTTTTTGGGGAGTAGTTGCACTAATTTAGGAATAAAAGCCGAACGGACAGAACTAGATAATTAAATTTAGTTTTAGTTTGGAGACTAAGGATGCGATTAAAAACTGCGATTAGTTTCGTTGAGGTAGTTGTACTAGTTTAGAAGTTAGAAGGCAGTGATGTTAGTTATCTAGGAAAGTAGCAATTTGTATTTGGAAAATTAATGTCACATTTTCCACTTCAATTTTTTAAAAATATGGTTGGTTGCGGAAAATTCCAAGGATGTTACCTGGTAGATAGTTTAATAGAGTATATGTAGTCTAAATTTGGTGTGTCTATCCCATGTAGTCTAATAGTTATCTAAGTAACTAGGAGAGGGATTTTTTTGGGGAGTAGTTGCTCTATTTTAGGAATAAAAGCCGAACGGACAGAACTAGATAATTAAATTTAGTTTTCGTTTGGAGACTAAGGATGCGATTAAAAACTGCGATTAGTTTCGTTGAGGTAGTTGGACTAGTTTATAAGTTACAAGGCAGTGATGTTAGTTATCTAGGCTGTGAGTAGCAATTTGTATTTGGAAAATTATTGTCGCATATTCCATTTCAATTTAAAAAAAATCTGGTTGGTTTAATTATTTTTAAAAAAAATCTGGTTGGTTGCGGAAAATCCAAGGATGTTATCTGGTAGATGATGTAATATACTATATCTAGTCTAAATTTGGTGTGTCTATCCCATTTTGTCTAATAGTTACCAAAGAAACTAGGAGAGGGATTTTTTTGGAGAGTAGTTGCACTAATTTAGGAATGAAAGCCAAACGGACAGAACTAGATAATTAAATCTAGTTTTAGTTTGTAGACTAAGGATGCGATTAAAAACTGCGATTAGTTTCGTTGAGGTAGTTGGACTAGTTTAGAAGTTACAAGGCAGTGATGTTAGTTATCTAGGCTGTGAATAGCAATTTGTATTTTGAAAATTAATATCACATTTATCATTGCAATTTTTAAAAAATCTGGTTGGTTGCGGAAAATTCCAACGATGTTATCTGGTAGATAATTTAATAGACCATATCTAGTCTAAATTTGATGTATCAATCCCATCTAGTCTACTAGTTGTCTAAGAAAAACTAGACGATTTTGATTCTTTGTTTTGAAACTACATTGACAGTTCTTAGCGCTGTTGCCAATAGGTTTAATATTATAGGTTTAATTTTATCGCGGTAAATTTAAATTTGTAACTTCATTCCAACATTTGTGTTTTTATGTTTAATTTGCAGGAATTCAACAGGAGTTTTGAATTTTCTCATCAGAGGCTTAGAGTTTACCACTGTGTCTTACAGTTTGAATTATATTCATCCTTTGATTACATTCTTGAATAAATATCCGGATGCTTGGCCAAATCTACTCATTAGTTTCAAACAAAAGGTTTTTGAAGAGGATAAGTAAAAACATAAAATCTCCAAAATTTCCAGCAATTTTAGCATTTTTCTTTTTTTATTCTAGAAGTGAAATTATTAACAAATTGCAGCTCAAACCATTCCTACTGTACGTACTTTACGATTATGATAAAAAAATCAACCAACATTTACAACTCGCTCTTCTCGATTTATTTAAACATAATCTCGATGCAACCTTCTATAAGAAAATTATGGTAAGTCAAAGTTTCTTTTACAAATCAACTTTCTGCTTAAACTTTTCTTTTCAGTTGTTTTCTCCAAATCATCTCCAACGTTCGTTTAAATATGCATCTACTTTACTAGACGTAGATGAAACTGCTCCAGCTAATTTAACTAAATGCATTCGGCAAATGCTAATACACAACATAGCTCCACAAGAAGCTATTTTTCTGCTTAAACAACACATTTTGACAAATCCGAAGTATACTAGTTTAGTACTTAGTCAGCTTTCAGACTGTCTCTATCATGCCCCATACATTTATTTAACTGACATTTTAGATATTTGCGAAGTGTTATTAAATTTAACAACAAACTCGGAGGATATAAACATTATCCGTGCATCTTTAATCGTCTGGAGGTTGCAATTTGCAGCTCTAGATTCAAATTCCGTTAATATCATCCAACAAATTGACAAACTTATAACTACAGAAACCACGAAGACACTTTCTCTGTCTCCTCTAACAAACACCTTCGATATCGACTTCTACCTCAATCAAATAAACTTAAATTTCCTTCTCCTCAAAGAACTTCCATCAGAAGCAACATTGAAGCTTTTCAACCGCCTCCTCCAACACTTCGCAGAAAGCAACGAACATTTAGAAGAAACCCTCAGTGTTCTCCTCACTTGTTGTGACCATTACCGTGACCAAACCTCGAAACTCCTACCAATTCTCCTCTTCAAGCTCAGTGGTAACACAGACCCTCAACAAAACCTTACCTTGATTAGGGCTTTACCGAAATTAGCTGTGTTGAAGGAAAATCTTCCAGTTGTGGTTACAACCTTGAAGGCTATTGGTCAAGCCGGAGGTGTTATGCAAACTTTGGCCTTATCGGTTTTCTACGAGCTTTACGAGATCGACAACCGGTGTTTCCCTTATCTTCAAGAGTTTTTGATTAAGGAAAACGTTGAGGATTTCCAACAGGATGGGATTGCGAAAGCTTACATCTTGAAAGAACTCTGCAGGAAAAAGTTTGTTTTGCACAATCTTTAAAATATTTTTCCATAATTTATATTTGTAGCCTTGGTTTGGAAGTTATCGGTAGCGATTTGACAATCTACTTATCAAACATCTTGAATAAAAAGACTTTGAGGAGTGAGGCATTGTCTTTAGCCTTCGAAGGTCTCCAGCATCTTTGCAGAAATGATATTATTGATGTGGGATCAGCATGGTATAACCTCGAGCCTAGGTTTAAGGATGAGACAAGTTCTACGGTTCTGAACAGGTCTGCCGCAGGTCTTGTTTAATGTTTTATGGTCATGAATTTTCAATGTTTTTAGTTTGTGTGGTTTGATGGGAGAAGTTCCTTTCCTGAAGGTTCAAGGTCCAAAATACGATCAGTTGGTGAAGGACGTTGTGCAGAAACTTTGGGGGTTTGTGATTGGCGGAAATGAGGTCGTCGTAGGCGGAGCTTTTAGAGCTCTGGGTGAGTTTGATTTGGAACAAATTACAGCGGATTTGCCTAAGGATTTTCTTGGGGATAATTTGGTAACGGCTGATGGATCAGTTTCAGGTAAAATTAATAAAGATTGAGAGTCAATAAGTTGTATTTTGAAGTGTTGGTACTTTTTAGGACTTTGTTGGATTCAAATGTTGAATAATGTGGAAGCTTCTGGTCTTGAGTCGGCTAGCAACATGTTAATTTCTCAAATATCTGCAGAATTGAAATGTTTCCGTAAAGGTGTTTACCATGTGATGGAAGGGAGAGATGAACCCATGGCTATGCACGTAACAAAATACAGCGTTGTTGGAACTTTAGCCACGTATTTAAGAAAAAATGTAATTAAAACTCTGACCTCTCCTAACCTAACCCCCAAAAACTCTAACCAAACCACAAACGTTTCTCTCAAATTTGTTGCTTTAGGTTGAACGTTGGGAGATAACTCGACCGGAAATTTACTTGGAATGTTTGCGAATTTTGGGCTACCAATACTCACGACCTTTACCAATCATGGATTGGAGTTTCCTCCAGGAAATCTTACAAAATCCACGAGCCCAAAAACATTGCATAGCCTTACTGTCTAGACAAGTTGCTCTATCGGGAACAGCCAGGAAACTTATGGAAAACTATCTTTTAGCTTTACCAAGAAAAAGAAACTTTGTAACTATTTTGTAAAGTAATTCACAATTTTCTTTATATTTGTATTGTTGTTTTAGGCAGTCGAGTGCTTCTATGTTTACGAGAATCTGCAGAGTTTGTGCAGCAGTATCCAGCCGCAGATTTTGCGGCCGTTTATTGAAATATCTGTTGGTAATTGCGTTCGGGAAGGCAACAAGGAAGGGTTAAAGGTCATTTGCGAAAGTATTAAACAGGTGTTGCAAAATCGCAATTTGCTGGAAGCTTATAAATTTGACATTTCTGAGATATTGGTTGGAACTGTTGAGAATATGGATTATGAATCAGAAGTAAGTTCATTAATTTATTTTTATTACTCATGCGCGAGAAGTACTTCTCGACGCACGTTTTTTAATACGAGAAATGCCACTTCCCGTTGTATTTCCACATAACCTGGGTAACGCTATATACGTCTATGGTGATACTGGAGACTGAGGAGAGTTCTTATGACGAATGCACACCACCGGAGACAATTGAAAAAGCAAATTCTTCATTTTTGTTATATTTTTTTGGATGGCCCCTGGATCCCAAACTTGTAAGATACATCCCCTCGCATGAGTAATAAAAAATATTGTTAGTAACACGTGCTAATTGCCCTCTCGAGCGAATGTGGGCATTCACTTCGTTCGTGCGCCCAATTTCGCTCTCGTGACCAATTGACAACTTACCGCTCTAGTTGCAAAATATACTATTTTAGATGTTTGATTTGATGTTGGATTGCATCGCCGTTCTCCCAATGAAATTCCTAGATGATTTGAGTTGTCCGCGGCAATACGACACCCTCACAGAAAGAACTGTGGACCGATGCTTGAAGATCCGCTGTGCGGCTGCACTAGCCACCACAGAAAACCCGTTCGTCTTCCTTGACAACTTCATCGATTGCCACATGCTAAAAACAAAATACCAGTAAAATTACTGTAAATAACGTAATTTTTTTTTTAATTTAACAATTTTAGGTATTTTATGATAGTTTATGGACGGTGTAAAAGGATTTTCATGAAGTATCGGAAGAGTAAATATTTGGGGCCTTGGTTGATGGAACTCATGGCTAAAATTCAGCTAGATTTAGCTGATAACAAAAACATAGATAGAACAGTTTTCATGATGTCGACTTTTATAATAGGGATTTGCGTCGCTTCGGGTTTCCACATTTTCCAAACAAACGCCGTGGACATCTTTCAATTCATGGAAACCTTCCCTTATGGACTAAACAGTATCATCCAAACAGAATCTCTAAAACAATATACTACACAGGTAAATAAAACAAAGCATCTTTTTTTCTTTGAGATATATTTACACATTTTCTTCTTTTTAGATTTTGGATTGGTTGCACGATGTGAGCACAAACCATACTTATAAGAAATCACAGCAGTCTGGGCAGTTTATCAACACCTTCAAGCACAGTCTGCTTACTCTACGAAACTTGGACTGCTTCAATGAATATTGCAAATGGTTAAAATACATTGATATTACTTTATAAAATAAAACTCGAAATTAAACAGATGTTTCGTTGTCAGTTACTGGAACAATTAGACTTGTTGGTCTGGATTCTCTGTCAGAGGAAACACAGAGGACTTCATCTCGGTTGTTGAATAGGCCGGGTAAGGGCCGCAGTCTAAGAGGATCCAAAAGGTTGCGGTTCTTCTCATGAAGTTTCTGCTTCTGGGGAGTCCGATTTGGGGATGATTTCCTACTGTTGTTCGTCGATTTCAACAACTTTGCCCTAAAAAAAAATTTTAATGGAAAAATTAACATGAAATGAAATTTCAAGATGAATTATGACTTACGCATCAACAAGTTTCAAGAGCAATCGATTATAAGCTTTAAATTCTTCCTCTCCGAAGTAATTTGGATCATGTCTGGCATGTTCGTATAAATCACAAAACTGATGAATAAGTCTTTGTCCACTTCCATTTAACGGAGCGGCCAATGTAGTTAATAGATATGCCCTTAAATTCTCACTTGGATGTCTTGTTAATGCATTATCCTGCTGTTTAATCTCATTCTCTTGAAAAAGGAAACATATTTAGGTGAAGTAAGTAAGATTAAATTAGATTATACCTAACAATTTAACATTATCCACAGCTTTCATTCTGTAATAATGTTTGGAAATGGGTTGTGTGATGTATGCGGGGTCGGAAACTAACAGCATCGGTTCTGTTGTGATTTTTGGTATGTGGTCAATCCGTCGATCAATTTCCTTTTTTAACATCTAAAACTATTTTAAAAGAATTTTTCTGAACAAACACTCTTTTTTTCTTACCTTTTTGGCATTGTGTCCGATGGCTACGTGAGGCCCCCTTCTCGATCTCAACGCAAACCTCATAATTTGCCTCTTTCCGAAGATGAACAGCAAAATTATAGTTAACAATCCGAGGCCAATTATTATAACAACGGTCACACCGGACAGTTCTTCAGTCATGTTGGATCTCCCCAATTTTTCCACTCCAGCTGCCATAAGGCCAAGATAAATTAAGTTAGAACAAATTGGAAGTGAGACTTTGTTTTGTTTTTATTGACATCTAATTGTCAAATTTGAAATATGTCAATAATTTCCATTTGGAGTGAAGTTAGGTATGTGAAACATTTTGGTGACTGCTAGTTATCAGATGTTTTTTGACAGCTGTCAAGTTGCAAAGTGAATTTGAGTTAAAATGCCTGTAATTGATTATAGTAATCGAAATGGGGGTGAAAATGAGGAGAATGAGGTTCTAGAGGAGTCTCAAACTAGAGAAATCACCCAAACCGATCACTTGAACAAAAAGTTGCTAACTTCATTCCTTCAAAGGATCAACCAAACTGAGCCCCCTACAGCCCCCCCAGAATCTGAAAACGACGAAAACAACGAAGATTTTGCTTAAAATTAATTAGAAAAAAAATCATGAAATAAAAATTTCTTGAATCAAAAACAATTTTACAACACTTTTTTTTATATATACATAACCTATAACTTACGTCTTATTCCTGTTTTTCGCGGTAAAAAATGTCTTCAGACCAAGAAGAATTTGATCTTGTTCAAGAGGCTGAAGCAGAAGTCGAACAAGTCGAACGTGATCCAGACGATGCAAACGAAGGAAATAACGGTGAGCCCTCCGAAGATAGACAAGTTATCAAGCCGAAGAGGGTAAGAAACCCGCAGCCCAAGCTTAACGTTGACAGTTTGAAGGGACCCAGGGGACTTATGGCCATGCCGGAGCTGTTTATGAAGCAGAAATATAGGGGGAAAGGATACGAGCAGCAAGATTTGAGGGTTTTGTTGAAAACTTACGAGTACTGGTGTCATAGGTTGTTTCCGAAATGTCCATTTGGGGAATGTGTGGAACGGTTGGAGAAATTGGGAAACAAAAAGGCTGTTATTGTAAGTTTACTAAATTCTAGTTAGTTTGAATAAGATCAAATGTTGATTTGATAAATCACTTTTTGAGTGCAAATTAAATTCTTCGTAATCAAGACCAAATTAAATTCTTTCGAAACTAAGCCTAATTACTATTCTATATTTAGGAAAAAGTTAAACAAATGTGTTCTAGATAGACAAATCAAATTGTAATTTATTTTCAGACTAATATTAAGAAAATACGGATGGGACTGTTTGAAGTAGATGAACCGATACAAAAACCAGCATCAAGCGATGAGGAAGAAGAAAGGGAAGTGAGGAGAGACCCAGAAATTGAATTCGATAAATTAGTTAATCAAGCCGGTCCGAGTCAAGCCCCGCAACTGACTGAAGAACAATTGGAAACCATAAGAATCAATAAAGAGAAAGCGATGAAGCTCCGGCAAGAAAAACTGAGGACTATTCGGGAAGAAGTCCAAATGAAGTTGAGTGTTTCCGAAAAGCTACCACAAAAGGAGGTGGAAAAAATGGAAATAGATGTTGCAGATAAAAGGGTTTTGTTAGAAATGGAGGGAGTTAATGATGCAAATGATCAAATTTTGGGGAATGAAGAAGGATTTGAGGTTGAAGAAAAGCAAGTTTTAAAATCTAAGAAGAGGATTTTGTCTGATTCCGAAGAGTCTGAGAATGAGAATTTTGAAGTGACGCGAATTTCAAAGACAAAGAAGAGAATTTTGTCAGACTCGGAAGAATCGATTGATGAAGAGATTGAAGATGTTGAAGGTAGAAAGAATTTTGCAGAAAATGGAAGCTTGGAAGACAAAATTGGTTTGATGAATGAGGAACAAGTTTCAAAATCTAAGAGCATTTTGTCTGATTCAGATGGAGAGAATGAGAAGAAAGGTTTTGGGGATAAAAAGATTTTAGATGTTTCGAAAATGAAGAAGAGAATGTTGTTGGATTCAGAAGAATCGAGTGATGAAATGGGGGATGTTGAAAGTAGAGATGTTTTAGAAGATAATGGAAGTTTGGAAGGTGCACAAAGTGAGGAAAATGGTGTTCCTAAATCGATGAAGAGGATTTTGTCTGAAGAGTCTGAAAATGGAAATGTTTTGGAAGAAATGCACATTTCAAAAAGAAAGAAGGGAATTTTGTCAGATTCTGAAGAATCCGACGAAGGAAAGGAAAATGTTGATAGCAGAAAGTATTTAGAAGAAAATAGGAGTTTTAAAGACAAAGAAGTGTCAAAATCTAAGATATCTGACTCAGAAGAGCTTGAGAATGAAAAAGAAAATAGCATCGAAGGGAATGAAATTGAGAAGAGACGTCAGTCAAACAATGAAGATTATAATAGTATAAAGGAGAATTTGGTTGAAAATAATTTTGAAAATAATTTTGGTTGAAAAAAATTTGAAAAGATGAAGAAATTTCAAAAGGATTTGATCCAAAGGGCTAAAAAAATTCGTTTTTGATTCAAGATTTTTTTTTCCGTAGCATTTAATTTAAACTTATATATTAAAATCACATAGTTCTAAGGCCTAGTGTGTATATTATGTACAATACCTATTTAAACTTTTTTATAACAAATTCTTTACTTCAGATTGTAATAAAAACGTTTTTTAAGACACAAACTTGTAAGAACTTCCAATTTATATCACAGTACTATACAAATACAAGTACAGTACTTACTTACTATTCTTTCCTTCCTACTTAGTCCACCAATTCCCGAATAATTAGTTCATTTGATTATCAACAATACCGCCGGGGGCTCAGAAGTCGCAGCCGCGAAGTCTCAAGTTTGGGCTGCGGCTTACACATCAGGTGTATCGTGTGTGTTCTGTCCATTCTACTGAAGCAGAACGTCTAGGGGGTCCACAGTCAGCAGTTTACCAATATATTCATGTCTTAGCTGGAATTAAAAAAAAAAACATTTAGAATTAGTAAATACACAAGTTGGAAGGAAATTTACACGCGTTCTTATGGCAAAAACAGGTTAGAGGTTGCTGTGTCTCACAGATCCCAAACGGCGGGACCGGAGGAACGAGAAATTTTCAGGAAATCTTAATAAAAGTCTATTTTATCCATTTCCGTTACGGTACATATCAATAAACGGGTGTTTGTTTTGGTTTTGGGAAAAATTTTACGGAAATGACAGTTGTTTTGTAACTGGGCGTCAGAGGTGGGTGATGAGTTTCTCGGCGAAACCTTAATATACTTAAACGTTGTACACACGGTAAAGGTATTAGTTTTATGAACAGACCGCGTCTTGGTGGTTTGCGGGCGTTCAAAAAAGAGTCGAAATATCTCGACGTCTTCGGTTGACCATAAGGGACGATTCTCATATACGCGACACTCAGCTACACGACGTCAAATAATGATTACATTGTTTTAAATGGGCACGTTCTCTCTATGGCTACGCGACAGCTACGCAACGTGCCCATTTAAAACAATGTAATCATTATTTATCAGGCTATGTCGCACGACGTCGCGTATCCGAGGTCTCCAGAGCAACGTCGCGTAGGTGAGGTCTCCAGAGCAACGTCGCGTAGCCCTAGTGAGAACGTGCCCATTTAAAACAATGTAATCATTATTTGATATAGACAGGCGATGTCGCATAGCTGAGTGTCGCGTATATGAGAATCGGCCTTAAAAAATGTAATCATTATTTGATATTTTTATTTTATTTAAAACCCCGACGATTCTGCGACGTTTAATTGTTGATACGGAAAAGCAGAAGATCGTTCTACAATCCCCTGCAAAATCCAGAACATTCAGCGGAGGGTTGCCAAAATATGGACGCCTTAATTTCATCATTTTATACAGTTTTTTGCAGTGCAGTGAGTTTTCGCGGGCGACAAGACGGCCCCAAAAGACATAGCGTCATGCCGCTTCCCCTAAACAATAGAAAGTTCAATTCTCTGCGGGAATCGCGTGAAATCGTCATCGCGTAGTTTAAGTTGGCGATTCTGTGTAAGTTTTCCTGGATGTACAAAAAAGTTGTTTTTATGGCGTCGCGACGCCATCGCGATTAAACCCCCAAACAAACTAAAAGACAACATAGACAAGTTGGAAGGAACTTGGAAATTTACACGCGTTCTTATGGGAAAAACAGGTTAGAGGTTGCTGCTTCGATTCACAGATCCCAAACGTCGTACCGGATGAACGAGAAATTTCCAGGAAATCTTAATAAAAGTCCATTTTATCCATTACCGTTGCGATCCATATCGATAAACGGGTGTTGGTTTTGGTTTTGAGAAAATTTTTACGGAAATGACAGTTGTTTTGCAACTGAGCGTCGGAGGTGGGTTTCTCGGCGAAACCCTAATGTACTTAAACGTTTCGCACACGGTGAAGGTATCGGTTTTCTGAACAGACCGCGTCTTAAACCTGCGGGCGTTTAAAAAAGAGTCGAAATATCTCGACGTCTTCGGTCGAGCATAAGGGGCGATTCTCATATACGCGACACTCAGCTACGCGACATCGTCTGTCAAATAATGATTACATTGTTTTAAATGGGCACGTTCTCTCTATGGCTACGCGACAGCTACGTAACGTGCCCATTTAAAACAATGTAGTCATTATTTGACAGGCGATGTGCACGACGTCGCGTAGATGAGTGTCGCGTATATGAGAATCGGCCTTAAACAATGTAATCATTATTTGATATTTTTATTTTATTTAAAACCCCGACGATTCTGGGACGTTCAAATGTTGGTACGGAAAAGCAGAAGATTTCTACATTCCCCTGTAAAATCCAAAACATTCAGTAGAGGGTTGCCAAAGTATGGACGCCTTAATTTCATCATTTTATACAGTTTTTTGCAGTGCAGTGAGTTTTCCCGGGCGACACAACGGCCGCAAAAGACGCAGCGCGATGTCGCTTCCCCTAAATAATAGAACGTTTAATTCTCTGCGGGAATCGCGTGAAATCGTCATCGCGTAGTTTAAATTGGCGATTCTGTGTAAGTTTTCCTGGATGTCCAAAAAAGGTAGGTTTTTATGGCGTCGCGACGCCATCGGGATTAAACCCCCAAATAAACTATAAAAGACAACATAGACAGTCAAGTTGGAAGGAACTTGGAAATTTACAAGCGTTCTTATGGGAAAAACGGGTTAGAATTTGCTGTTTCGACTCACAGATATCAAACGGCGTACCGGAGGAACGAGAAATTTTCAGGAAATCTTAATAAAAGTCCATTTTATCCATTTCCATTGTGATCCATATCGATAAACGGGTGTTTGTTTTGGTTTTGAAAAAAATTGACTGAAATGACAGTTGTTTTGCAGCTGAGCGTAGGAGGTGGGTGATGAGTTTCTCGGCGAAACCTTAATGTACTTAAACGTTTCGCTAAATGTCGTAAATCAAAAGAATTGGCAAAAAATAAGGAAAATTTCGGTATATTCTGTTTTTGGAAAGAACGTTTTTAAAATGTCTTGCCAAACTCGCACCCCAGGTAGAAAAAAGACTGGGATACACGGTGAAGGTGTCGGTTTTCTGAAGAGACGCGTCTTGGTGGTTTGCTGGCGTGTTTAACCGTTAAGGTCATACTACCAAGTAGTCAGCCATCCTACGCCTACCGGCCTGAGCGGCCGCTGACAATTTAGTGCAATGGCAATGTAATTATATAATTATTTTTCAATTTCATCTGAGATTTTTGGTTTTCTTTCATTCTATTTTTATTCAATAAATGTTTTAATAAATTAGCTACATATTTTTTATATTGGATTATGTGGGATAAACGAAATAAATCCATTTTTTCGCAAAGCGTTTAAAAATAAAACATTTTCTCAATTAATTTTTCTAATAATTTACACACTTATTGCATATGATATTTGAATGACTATTACAAGTATTCTTCTTAGAATGTATACAATATTAGAATACTCTCCTTAGAGAGGAATACCTCTCCTGTATGTAACATATGCAGCCAATAAACTTATGTCTAAAATGTTTATAAAAAAATGACATGCCATCTATTTGTATTTATTGTACATGTATAAGTTTTGATTGTCCATCTTGTCCGTAAGATCTGTTTTGTTTTCATCAATAATCATTCCGGTTTTATCTTATTTTCGTGGTCGCATCAATATGATGCATTGCTGATAATAAAATAGCAGATTTTCCCCTTTTTTGGGACATATGACACTAATGTGAGATTTTTTGTAATCCAAAAATTATTGAAAATTGTTCTCGAGAACGTTTCGCCTGAAAATTTTGGCGGATAAATACCTTATTTTTTCGTACCGTTCCCATAATAGTGAGACCAGAACTCTTCAAATTCAGAGCCAATTGTTTGGTAGTAAAAAAATTGTCGCACGTTATGTTTCTACCTTATATTAATTACTACTACCTATTACCATAATATGGAGTGCATAAATCTTGTACGATATTTTTTATATTTTCACCCAGGTTGGTGGCACTTTGGTTTCCCCTCTTTTCCTAAATATGGAATTACTTTTAGTGGGTATCCTTTTTCAGAATCGTTTAGCCAAAATATTTCTATTCCATATTTTTGGTTTTGACCGTATGTATTGCTTGAATGGACATTTTCCGAAACAATTGCTCATCTACAGTCAGATTACATGATGTATAATTTTCCTAAATTATTATTGTCTTGTTTTTAAACTTAATCCGTGGTCTGATGACACGCTGGGCCGCTCCAGGCCGCTGCGGCCGGTAGATGGAGTCTAGCGGAGTTTTTTGTAAAAATTCGGAAATTTTTAAAACAATGATTTTTAAAAAACTAAAGGTATGAAACCTTTCCATAGGAATTTGAGATTACTAAAAGGCGTTTCATTGAAATATTATTCTAACCATATGTAATAATTAGTTAAAAGTGCGTCCGGCCGCTCCGGCCGGTAGAATGACCTTAACGGTTAAAAAAGAGACGAAATAACTCGACGTCTTCTGTCGACCATATAGGCCGATTCTCATATACGCGACATCATATACGACGATGACGACGACGTTCTCACTATGGCTATGCGACGTGCCCTTTTAAAACAATGTAATCATTATTTGACAAGCGATGTCGCATGATGTCGCGTAGCTTAGTGTCGCGCATATGGGAATCGACCTTAATCCGACGCCGCAGAGTCGGACGGCGGTGCGGAGTCCACCGCGGCATGTTCAACCCAGAAGACGGCAAACTCGAGGGTGCACTTTTAAGCCCGATTCTCATATACGCGACACTCAGCTACGCGACATCGCCTGTCAAATAATGATTACATTGTTTTAAATGGACACGTTCTCACAATGGCTACGCGACAACTCCGTGACGTACCCATTTAAAGCAATGTAATCATTATTTGACAGGCGATGTCGCACGACGTCGCGTAGCTGAGTGTCTCGCATATGGGAATCGACCTTAACCCGGCGCCGTAGCGTTCGACGGCGGCGCCGACTACACTGCCGCAGAGATAGAGGTTCAATCTACCAAACTGCGTTCGCTGCGGGTCCGCCGCGGCATGTTCAACCCAGAAGGCGGCAAACTCGAGGGTGCACTTTTACAGTGCATCCTGCACATTTATGATATTTGCAGAACGGGGGGCCCGACTGAAATGCGGATCGGTTTCTCAAATTGCCGTATCTATTCTGCGAAATGCGCACTAACATTTTTGCCGCTGATTCTCGAACTCGCAAATTGGCGGCCCAAGAGACGGTTGCAGATTTTATTTCAGCATTTCGGACGCCCAAACACGTACCAAAATACGTGTAACGGCGAGCGGCATTGCCTCGTACCGTAATAGTCGCATTCGGCTGCGAGGTGAAATGATGAAATTAAGGCGTTAATATTTTGGTTCATTTTTAAGGGCTGTATCTCAGTTAGGAAGCTTTTTCGGAAACATCTTTATTGGGACTTTTTTCTTATTTTGGGCTTTAGAACCCGCCCTGGAATTTCTGCCATATATTTATGAAACACCCTGTATACCGGTAAATGTGTACAATGTTTCAAACATTACACCTGAGTTAATTAACGTTTGCCAATATTTTAAAATTTATTCGAACGCAAAACCTTATATCTCAATATACAAAAATGTGGACTTATAGCATTAAAAAAAAGGTGAAATATGTGGGTAGCGGGTAGTTTATAAACGACGTGTAAATTACAGTCCACCGGCTCGGCCGAGCCGGGGGACTGTAATTTACACGTCATTTATAAATTACCCGCTACCAATTACCCCGTGCCAATTTGCGAATTAATTTCACAATTATTTCTCAAACGTGTACCATTTTCAAAAAGACTGAATGATTAAATGTAACCTTAACAATTAGACGTTATTGTAAAAATTTTGCATAAATAATGCTTTTAACATGACACATGTTTCATAAAAATTGATTGAGAAGTTACAATTTTGGTTGGGCAGCTTGGCCGTTGGCCAATTTTTGGTGGGCCATCAACACGAAGATAAGCACAAACAGTAGTTCGGCACGAGTACACACAATTTTTTTATCAATTATCATTGGTTGCGTCCAAGTTATTAGCAAAAATATCGTGTGAGACCACCACCTTTTAAGGGCTGTACCTCAGTTAGAAAGCGTCTGGGACGCATCTTTACAGGGTCTTTTATTTCTTATTTTGGGCTCTAGAACACGCTCTAGAATTTCTACCGGACATTTCTGAGGGGGCACGGAAGAAGCCTCCACGCGTGAATTTTCTCCTGTATATGCAGAACATGCCGGCGCCCCCTGGTAACACTATACCATCAGACAGTGGGACTGGCCACTGACTTTCACCACCGGAAACGAAAAATAATTAAAAAAAAAACTGACCAAGTGCGAGTTGTGACCCGCGCACCGAGGGTTCCGTACAAACTTGTAAGTAAGGTATCTTTAGGATGACCTAACTGTATGCAACCCATATGCTTCTGGTGCTTGACAATACCACGCAACACATTAGTGTATTTTCATAAGTTTCTAATAGTAAATTCGCATTTTTCTAACAATTAAACTACATATTTACGGTTTTCAGATTTTTCCCTTTACATGTGCTGTAAGACACCGCTTCTTGCCAAATTTCAAGATTCTAGGTCAACCGGAAGTACCCTATAGGTTTTGATTCCCTTGTGAAATCGCAAAATATGCGACATAAACGGTCATATCTTTTGATCGCGTTGACTCGAAGGGTTCCGTTTTCGGTACGGAACCCTAAAAAGAGTGGTGTACACGGTGAAGGTGTCGGTTTTCTGAACAGACAGCGTCTTGGTGGTTTGCGGCCGTGTTTAAAAAAGAGTCGAAATATCTCGACGTCTCCGGTCGACCATAAAAGTCGATTCTCATATAAGCGACACTCAGCTACGCGACGTCACGTGACACTGTCAAATAATGATTACATTATTTTAAATGGGCATGTTCTCACTATGGCTACGCGACGGGCCCATTTAAAGCAATGTAATCAGTATTTGACAAGCGTGGCTGAGGGTCGCGCATTCTCATATGCGCGACCCTCAGCTACGCTACCTCGACCTTAACCCGGCGCCGACTACACTGCCGCAAAGATAAAGGTTCAATCTACCAAACTGCGTTGAAAAATCGAGATTCCGCCGCGACATGTTCAACCCAAAAGGCGGCAAATTTCTCATATCGAGGGTGCCCTTTTACAGTGCATCCTGCACATATATGATATTTGCAGAACGGGGGGCCCGACTGAAATGCGGATTGGTTTCTCAAATTGCCGCATCTATTCTGCGAAATGCGCACTAACATTTTTGCCGCTGATTCTCGATCTCGCAAATTGGCGGCCCAAGAGACGGTTGCAGTTTTTATTTCGGCATTTCGGACGCACCGGGTGAAGAGGGCCGCACAGGAAGCCGCGAGGGGTACTAATATACGTGTAACGGCGAGCGGCATTGCCTCGTTCCGTAATAGTCGGATTCGGCTGCGAGGTGAAATGATGAAATTAAGGCGTCCATATTTTGGTAACTATCTGCGGAATGTTAGGGATTTTGTAGGGGATTGTAGAACGATCTTTTGGTTTTTCGCACCAACAATTGGACGTCTCAGAATCGCGTCGCGACGTCGAGTTATAACTGTTAATCTGGACAGAGAGAAATTTTATCGTCGATTTAGAGCAACTTTGGTCCGCGCCTCGATTTTTTTCTTGCATCCTCTGGCCGCGTCCCTGGCACATCTTGCGACATTTGGGGGACAAGTACGCGACCGCCGGTTCGTCCGGAGAGAATATTTCGTTTCTACGTTTACATTTGTGGACTCGGTTCGTTTATTAGAAGGGCTCCAGATGTCTAAAATAGGTTCGTTCGATGCGGGAGGGTACGCAAAGGCCGGTGAAAGAATCCGGTTACTGCGACGTCCTGTTCCCGCTAGATGTCAATTTATCGTCCTCTCGATTTTCTCGTAACATTTTGCAACGATTTATAAACCGGAAGTTCCAAACGATTCGCTAATTGTGGTGTTGAAAGGGGAGGTGACAACCGGAAGTCTGCAATGCTTAATTTGCGAGTTATCCGTCTTTATAGATAAACTAGGAAGTTTGTAGTTTCTGGCGAATATTTCGCGTGTTTGTTATCGGAAATTGAACGCAAGTCGCAAATTTTAGGTTTTGAGTTTGCCAATTCATGTTTGCAAACCGGAAGTTGATACCATGTTCCGGCTTTTAGATATCGCATGTAACGATAGACATCGACTTTGGTTCTCTCGATTTTCTCGTCACGTTTTGGAATATTTTTTATACCGGAAGTCGCTGCGATTCTTAATTCGCGAGTTATCCGTCTTTAAAGATAAAGTCGGAAGTTTGTAGTTTTTGCGGAAAATTTCGCGTGTTTGTTATCTGAAATTTAACTTTGAAGTCGCAAATTTTAGGTTTTGAGTTTGACAATTCATATTTGCAAATCGTCCATATTTGAAATGTCCATATCCTGTTATGGACATTTCAAAAAACCGTGCAAAAAAAAGCTGAAGTTATCATACGCTGGCGGCTCGATGGGGCTCACATCGCGAACCCTCAAGTGCAAAAAGACGTGGGCATCCGTTGGAAATCGAACGCGTGTAGTTTAATGTCGGTGTGCCCACAAACGGCGAAACGGCAGCGGTTAGGTGAGCGCACCTTCCGACGAACGGAACCTGACACGTTAAAATCTACCCTGTGGTCCCCTATACATAGGGGGCGACCCTGTGGTCCCGGCGGCGCGACGCCGGTACAAAAAATGCGCGTCTTGACGGGGTCCTCGTGGCGGTTATATTGGAATGTGAAAAACACGATATCCTGTTGCTATAAATCGACGATAAAATTCTTGTCTGTTCAGATTAACAGTTATAACTCGGCGTCGCGGCGCGATTCTGCGACGTTCACAGTTGGTGCGGAAAAGCATAAGATCGTTCTACAATCCGCTGCAAAATCCAGAACATTCAGCAGAGGGTTGCCAAAATGTGGACGCCTTAATTTCATCATTTGTTTTTTGCAATGCAGTGACTTTTACGCGCGATGCCGGGTCCCCTAAACAATAGAACGTTCAATTCTCTGCGAGAATCGCGTGAAATCGTCATCGCATCGTTTAAGTTGGCGATTCTGTGCAAGTTTTCCTAGATATCGCTAAAAGTAGCTTTTCATGGCGTCGCGACGCCATCTTAAACGCAATCGGGATTAAACACCTAAACAAACTAAAAGACACCATGCTGAATCGAATGGCGCTAGTTCTGTGGTGATCCGACTGGGGACTTCGGAGGAGTTAGAATTCCCACAAATCGTGTTGAAAAAAAATCGCGTTTTTGAAATTGACATGTAGCGGGAACAGGACGTCGCAGTTTCTTTCACCGGCCTTTGCGGGCAACTCTCCCGCATCGAACGAATCTATTTTCAGACATCTGGAGCCCGTCTAATAAACGAACCGAGTTCACAAATGTAAACGTAGAAACGAAATTTTCTTTCAGCTGCATCGGACGAACCGGCGGTCGCGTCCTTGTCCGCCAAATGTCGAAAGATGTGCCAAGGACGCGGCCAGAGAATGCAAGAAAAAAATCGAGCCGCGGACCAAAGTTGCTCCTAAAATCGTGGGATGGGACAGTGACAGGGATCCATCCCACAGGATGGGATCTGGAACGAGAAATGCGTCCCATGCTCATCTCTACCGCCAGGTACGAAAAACTAAAATCCGCTTAAAGGCCGATTCTCATATACGCGACCCTCAGTTACGCGACATCGCCTGTCAAATAATGATTACATTGTTTTAAATGGGCACGTTCTCACTATGGCTAAACGATGTGCCTATTTAAAACAATGTAATCATTATTTGACAGGTGATGTCGCACGACGTCGCGTAGCTGAGTGTCGCGAATATGGGAATCGACCTTTAAGCGGATTTTAGTTTTTCGTACCTGGAGGTAGAGATGAGCATGGGACGCATTTCTCGTTCCAGATCCCATCCTGTGGGATGGATCCCTGTCACTGTCACATCCCATCACATTTGGTCCCAATGTCTCATCCCACAAACCTAAAATTTTCGTCCCAACCCATCGCGGTCGCGCGGAACGTCCCATTCATCAGACTCTTTTCGGTTCAGACTTTCCTAATGATAATTAAAATTCAATTTTTCCGTAATTTCTTTATCTGACAGTGAGTAATCCTTTATCGTCGCAAACGGATCGTAAGACTTTTCAGGAACTACATCGTTATCATAGAAATCCCCTGGCCTGGACATATTATGGAAAATGTGCGTATTGGCACGAAAAGCAATTAATTATGCACGAACTAGAGTTATTTGATTATCAAAACTCATCCCACTCCGTCCCATACAAATTTCTCGTCCCATCCCATCCCATGCGACGTTCATACCACTCGATACCATCGGGATGGGTCGACGGGATTCCATGCTCATCTCTACCTGGAGGACGCTTTGTGGGACTTGTGCGCGGCAGACTCACACTGAGTCCTGAAAAGCTCATTCTGTCCTTCGCCGGAAAATGATATTTTCCTGTTTCGCCGTGCAAGAGTGAAGGAAATTTCGCGGAAAATGTGAGGAAATGTTAAAACGCACCTAGAGCCGCCACGCTAGAGGTGGAACGTTGTAAAACTTAATAAAACTGTTGTTAAATGTTGCGGAAAATTTTTCCTAATATTTTTTGCCAACTGCACATTTAACACAAAAACTGCACTGAAAAGGTACTCTTTGTTTTTGCCACTCAAGATAACAGTTTTCGATTAAAAAATTAAAACGTATTCTTTTGGGAATGATATGATAATAGAAATATTAAGAATTGAGTCAAAGAAAACAAACCAATCTTTGTTTCAGTTTTGAAGAAGCAGATAAAAGTAATAGTTAATTCACAATAGTTGTTCAAATTACCGTTCCTCAACCCCAACTCGAGCTTCAGCACGTCGCAGTAATTTACACGTCCAAAAATTCCTGCGGTGGCCTGAATGTTTTTTTTTTAATTAACAGCCGTGAAGTTGGTTGGCAGAAAGTAGGTCTCTCCGCCTTTCTCTTCAGTTCACAGTATGAGCCACAACTCACATCTTCCAGTATTTGATTCATGTACTCCAGTCTGGGTCTTCCTCTATAATTCTTGCCATCTACTGATCCCTCAATTATAAGCTTCAGTAGTCCATTGTGTCGTAGTATATGGGCTACGAGGTCATTCCGTCTTCTGTTTAAATATTTAAGGAAGCATCTTCTCTCTCCCACTCTTCTAAAAAATTTCTCATTTCTTTCCAGCTGATTTTCATTTCCTATTTTTCATTTTCATAATCCTTCTATAGACAGATTTTCCTCTCTCTCTCTCACCTATTGTCCTAGATTCGCTGCCATATAGCGCGACGTTCCATACATAGGTCTTCAACATTTATTTCCTCACACCAAGACTTATGTTCTTTGCAGTAAATAAGTTCTTCTTTTTATAGAAAGCGTTCTTGGCATGGGCAATCCTTCCATCATTCGTTATATTACTTCCCAGATAATTAAACTCATTTACTTCATGTGTCATTTCACTTCTTAATTCTATTGCTGTCTGGTTTTCGCCATTTCGCCTGAATGGTTGCACATCCATTTTTCACACGACGCTGCTGTTTTGAGAGATCCGTCACTTCAGTTTCAAAGAAAACGTTTTTTAAGTGTCCCCAAAAAAAGGAGCCCAAGGGGTTCAAGGTCCGATGACCTTGTTCGCCAAGCAACTGGACGGCGTCGACCTATCCACCTTAATGGATAGGCGTTAGGTAGGCGAGCGGTCGCTAACGCGTTAAAATGTGAAGGTGCACCATCGTGCATAAACCACATTTGGCGTCTAGTCAAAAGAGGCACGTCATCCAGTAGCCTGGGTAAAATTTCTGTTAAAAAATGTCAATAAACCTCTCTGGACAACTGCCCTGCTAGAATATGGGGACCGATTAATACATCACCAATAGTACCACACCAGACATTAATGGAGAATCGTTGCTGATGAGCTCTCACTATAACAGTATGAGGATTATCGTCCGCCCGCAGTTATAATTCCATCTCATGCAAAGGTTGCTTCATCTGTGACGAGCACCCAACTCGCAAACAAAGGATCTTGGACACAATGAAGCAGCAGCCATTGACTAAATTTTTGTTGATTAGGATAATCTGCTGGAGTTAATGCCGGCACTTTGTGATTGCGCTACGGAAGCAACTGCTGTTCGTGGAGAAGCCGCCAAACTTTCGTATGGGGTACTCCTACAGCAGCAACTTTTCGAGTACTTGTCGCTGGATTTGCTTCAATAATCTCCAGGATCTGCTCTTCCACATCATGATTGTGAAATATCTTTGTTTATTCAAGTGCGAGTAACTTTTTACTCGAGTGCCCTTTTTCGTTTTTGTTTCATGGAGGCTGTTAAGGAAGGTCTGTAGAATATTTACATACATAACGTTTTCGTTAATTTTTATTCGCGTGTGTTAGAAATCAAGTCAAAGATTTGTCTACATAATGGTATTCCTTGAAAAAAAAAATCCGTAAATTAGTAAAAAAGTTATCACCGCAGCGGGGCTCAAGAAATTAAGATATAGAACATATAGATTACGATGTTTTGTAATAGAATCTAGAAGAAAATCTTGCCCATGTCTGCCTCTGTAGATTTAAGATTAGAAATACGAGACACCGCGCCGCGCAAATTGTTGTTACTTAGGATCTACGCATACACGGTTAAGGGACTACTTGATATTAGTGACCTGGAAAACTTTCATATACCAATTTATATGAAATTTCGATCAAATTTTAATAAAGCGCTCGGCCATATGGAACCACCATTTTGAAATTATACTACGAAACTCATAATCAGTGACCTCGAAAACACTTAAATACCAATTTATATGAAATTTTGATCAATTGTTAATTAAGTGGTCGGCCATATGGATCCGCAATTTTGAATTTAAAAATTATACTATGAAATCAGTGACCTAGCAAACCCCTATATGCAAATTCACGTTTAAATCTGAAACTTCTTTCTATTTTTGGCCAAATCCAGACCACTGTGCGACAGCCTCAAAAGTTTTTCTATCAGGGTACCTTTCTTGGTAAAGTCGCCTTGGTTTAATTGCGTTTTCCTCAGGCAGACCATACACGAGATGCGTTTGTTTTTATCACAATATCTTTTCCAAAAAAATCAGTTTTAATTTTTTTCTCGTAAACTGTTATCTTGAGCCACACGAATAAGAGTACCTTTTCAGTGTAGTTTTTGATTGCGAACAATTTCATCTAGTCAAGCATATGACTGCTTATAAACTAATGTTTGAATCATTGTACACATTTACCGGCATACAGGGTGTTTCTTAATTATATGGCAGACATGATAACGTGCAGATGGAAAAAATATTTGCAAAAATACAAAGTTAGTTCCCCGTATGTACCGTCACTGGTTGGTTATCAAGACGAAAAGAAGCACAAACGGTAGTTTTTCACTAGTAACAAGTACACACAATATTTGAATCAATTATTATTAGTTTCTTCCGAGATATTTTAAGGGCTGTATCTCAGTTAGGAAACTTTTTCGGACACATCTTTATAGGGACTTTTTTTCTTATTTTGGGTTTTAGAACACGCCCTGGAATTTCTGCCAAATTTTTATGAAACACCCTGTATACCGGTAAATGTGTACAATGTTTCACAAACATCACACCCTGAGTTAATGAACATTTGCCAATATTTTTAAATTAATTCAAACGCAAAACCTTAAATCTCAATATACAAAAATGTGGACTTTTATCATTAAAAAAAAAGATGATATATGTGGGTGGCGGGTAGTTTATAAACGACGTGTAAATTACAGTTCGGCCGCGCGCGGTCGAGAAGGGGGACTGTAATTTACACGTCGTTTATAAACTACCCGCTACCAATTACCCCGTGCCAATTTGCGAATTAATTTCACAATTATTTAAACGTGTACCATTTTCAAAAAAGACTGAATGATTAAATGTAACCTTAACAATTAGACGTTATTGTAAAAAATAATGCTTTTAACATGACACATGTTCCATAAAAATTTGAGAATTTACAATTTTGGTTGGCCATCTTAGTCAACTTGGCTGTTGGCCAATTTTTGGTTCACCACGAAGATAAGCACAAACAGTAGTTCGGCACGAGTACACACAAAATTTTTATCAATTATCATTGGTTGCGTCCAAGTTATTAGCAAAAATATCGTGTGAGGCCGTGATACACATGAGCGTGTATCGTTTTAAGGGCTGTACCTCAGTTAGAAAGCGTCTCTTTACATTTTATTTCTTATTTTGGGCTCTAGAACACGCTGTAGAATTTCTTCCGGACATTTCTGGGGGCCACAGAAGAAGCCTCCACGAGTGCATATTCTCCTGTATAAGCAGAACATGCCGGCGCCCCCTGGTAAGACTGTCCCATCAGACAATGGCCAGTCCTTTCACCACCGGAAACCACCACTGGACACGAAAAATAATTGAAAAAAAAACGGGACATTTCTGAAACATCCGGTATATTCCCTAAGCAGCTTGAAAACGATGTTTTTACCAATGTCATCAGAAATCATCTCAACGGAGTCTTCCGTCGTGTTGACCTTCAGCACCTTCAGCTATCACCAGTCGTGATAGCCAGCAAAGGCTTCTTAGTCTCAATGTAGATGCTCCACGAGCCGTCTTTATGCAGCTGAATCTCCGAGATATCCGAATTTAACTGCGGCGAACACAAAACATCCTGGAAATAACTACAAGAACAAACAATAAGTTCTGATTTGACTTAAACTGTTGTTCTTTTCACCCGTCAATCTCCAAGTCTTCGTATCGGGCGGGTTTGTTGCAGACGGGACAGTTCCAAGTGGCCTTTCTCTCGTTCATCTGCAGGTAGAAAAACGCGTCGAAGCATTGAAGATGTCGGCAGGTTTTCGCGCGGCAGGGGTTGGCCATCCGCATTTTACCCAGCGGACACGTCAGTGACACCCGCAGCGAAGTCGTCGCGATCTCGCTGTCGGCGTCCTCGTTCAACTTCTCCTTAACTGAAACGTACATGTACCGTCAATCAATTAGCAACGGTTTCCATCCGTTTAATTACTTATTTCCCTCGTGTGCTCGCTGTGTTTGGGACCGCGCGTCTTCATCCTCTGCAGCAAGTCCGCGGGGTACCTCTTGTGGACGAGCGCGACGCTGATTACGTAAGCCTTGTTGTAGTCGTCGCCCCACGACACGTGGATTGTGTTTGGTGTGGTTGGACTCAATTTAATGAATTGTGTTATGTTCACGGGCTTTGCTGGCCTTTTTGGTTCCACGTCTGGTTTATTTATTGGATTCTAGAACAAAACCAAATTTGTCGGTAGAAGACGATTTACTCTACTATAGTCCATTTTTTTTAAGAATGCAGTACAGGGAAGATAGGGCTTATTTGACCTTGTTCTCTGATTGGCTTAAATCGTGGAGAAGTTCACACCTACGATATTTACTTCTCCATCTCAACCTCTTCTCTCTCTTTCTTTTCAGCTGTTAGTTGTCAATGGCTGCCATGTCAATTCACAATTATCATTTGATCTGTTTGTATCATTTAGATTTTTTGCGTTTTTCTCCATTTGTTTGTTTGTATTTTATTACTACTGTTGCTGTTTGGTGTATTTAATCAATAATAATAAGATATTCAATGAAATCATTAGTAAATTACCAATTTTATATTCAAGTAACTATATTTGAATTTAGCGCCAAATTTTGTAACTATATTGAACATGTTTCATAGTGTACATCAGGTTTATAGTTACTGCATTCTTAAAAAAATGGACTATAGTTCTTACTTAAATCTGATCCTAAAATAATGTAAGTTTTTGAAAGAATCTTTTTGGTTATAATTTGTACCCACTGGTAAAGCAAACTTTGTATTGTTAACTTTAACAACGACGTCTGGCGGGAAGCAGTCGTTCTGCTTGCAGGACGTATCCATCAAGCAAAACCTCATGTGTATCTGCTTGATGCATTCAGCGCGGCTTTCGAGCTGCAAGTCCCTGGAGGACGCGACGTCCTTCACCTCTTGTGGCGTCAGGTAGAAGCAGAAGCTGCACTCTTGCTGTTGCGAATTGTTCTGGGAGATCAGCGTCGACGGCTTCACCAGCTCAGAGAGGATGTCAAAGAATGGGAGGCGTTTGAACTCAACGTCGGGGTGGATGGGGTAGTTTGGCTGGACAGGGGTTATCTCTGTGCACTTCTGGTGGTACATTGAGATTTGGTTGCGCAATGTCGCATTCCGTATCTAAATAAAAGAAAAAAGTCCTTATGATAAATTTTGAATTGGTAAAACCATACAACATTATAGATAATCAGATCAACTTAATAAAGACGGAACAAAGCTTGAATATATAAATATACTCAACCTTTCCGGAACTCTATAATACTAATGAGTCTTTTTAGGACTACCAAATGTCAAAATTAAAAAACATCTAACCCTAATCAACACATGGGTTTTCAAGCGAGTGATTTACAAAATATTGTTCATGGAAGCAAAGCTGTGCTGATGAGAGATAAATCTCGAAACGCGTCCACAGATGGCTATCCACTCAAAGTATCGGAAAGACATGATCTTAAAAATCAATGTTATTTTTATGGTTTTTGTTGAGTGCCACGAAGGTGGACTGAAAGCTATAGAATAACTGACAAATTTCATAAGAGATTTGTTTTTGGTAGTCCTAAAAAGACTCATTAGTATTATAGAGTTCCGGAAAGGTTGAGTATATTTATATATTCAAGCTTTGTTCCGTCTTTATTAAGTCCTTATGTGTTATCACTCATGGGCGTAGCCAAGGGTGGGGCGGGTTTGGGGGTTGAAACCCCCCCAAAATATAACATATTTTTTTGAAATAAGGAGGGACGAGTAGAGACGACTCTCTTCAAGAGAGCATGGCAGATGTGGAGTTTAGGAACCCTTGTGGATTGCTTTTAGAAATTGGTGCATTTCTGTTATTGTATATTCTGAAAACCCCCCCTAAACTAAACCCTGGCTATACCTATGTGTTATCTAATAAAAGCTTGAAATAGCTAGAATTTGGATTTGTTACAATAAATCTTGATTTATATCAATTACACTTGTCTTACCGAAAGTTGCCCTGTGGCAAAATTGTAAGGCAAGGCAGTTGTCCTGGGCACACCTCCCTGATGCTGCGTTATGTTTGGTGAAGGTGCAGTTGGTGTCTGAATTTGTTTCCGAGCTCCACTCTGTCTATAAACACAAACATTTAATCGGTTATTAATTGATGTTTTTCAAACTTACCGTAAAATTTTATATAAATCTTCGATTTCCGCATCACACTTTTTGTCTACCCGTTGGGCATAGGCCACACGTTGATGTCGCAGTCTTGACTCACGATCCTGACTTGTTTCTCTGGCTCGAATTTCTTGCTCTTGCTTACGCCGTCTGGCTAATCTTGCAGATTTACCTGCTTCTGATTCTTGTAGAAGCTTTTCTCGTCGTTTCAGTTTCTGCTTCTTTAGGCGTCGAATGCGTTGGGTGGCTGTCTCCTTAACCATCCTAGAAATTGTCAGTAATGCACTATTCACTATATAGTTGGTATCGGTTTTATTTTCTCTTGCTTGAGCTTGGCTTTGCGTGTCTTTGGCAAGTCGAGAGGATCGACGTGCTTCCACCGTCCCATTCAACTCGGCTTGAGCCATTACTTCTTTGGCTATTCTGTGTTCAACATTGCACTGCTCTTCGAGAACTTCATCAGCTCGTTTACGCCGAGCATAGTTTTCACGTAGGCGTCGTAGTCTTGCTTCACGTTCCTGACTTGTCTCTCGGGATCGAACTTCCTTCTGTTTGGCTAATTTTGCACACCTACTTGCTTCCGATTGTCGCTTACGTCGCCTGGTGATTCTCTCCTTGACCATCGTAGAACCCAGATACTATAGATACTTCTAGAGATAACTCTCTGGTAGAAGTTTTATTTATTGTTGTTATTTCCAAGTTTTGGTTGACAGTAGTACTAGGCAATTTTTTGACAGTTAAATAAAGCAGTGGCTGTAAAAGTTTCAAGAAAAGGATGACTATAAACTGACCGTTGAGATTATAGTTTTGGTTTATTTAAAACAGCGAGTTGCACAGTCGTAATTACGATGAATTCATTCTATAATTTAGGTTTTAATTCAAGAAATAATTTAAGTTCTTTAAAAGAAATAAGAGACCCTTGAGAATGCGACATACAATTGTCCGTGGGCGAATACAGGTGATGGGAGGTAAATAAATGCCCACCCGATCAAATGTTTGACCCTGCGCTTTGTTTACGGTCATAGCAAAACAAACTTTGACAGGGAATTGTCTTCTCTGGAGTGTTTATGGGAATATTTTACTTTTAGTAGACAAATCCATACGAGGTAGAAGAACTGTTCTTCCTTTGAATCGACCGATAGTGATCATAGCTTCCAGCAAATCTCCTCTTACGCTGATAACGGTTAAACGGGTGCCATTAGTTAAACCATCTATGAGACAAAGATTTCGGAGGAGCATAATAGGCGTTCCTATTTTAAGAACCAATATATGAACCGGCAAACCGCTCACGTTCAGCGTATTCAGATACTCCACTGGAAACTGTTGTCGCTCATCGTCATCATCGGTTAAGATACTGTCGACGCTGAGAATGACCGTTTCTTGGCCCAGCAATGCTTCGAGGACTTTAGCATAATAAATTTTATTGCAAGTGCAATAAGCATTTATTGCGTTGCATGAATCGTTTTTTGGGCAGAGGATTGTCCTTTCAGATAGCTCAATAGGTGAAAGAAGCGCCATGTCGCCGTATATAGCCTCCACCACATCGTCGACGATACATCTCAAAGGTATATCGACGAAACCTGCGGTAGGAGACGGCAAACGTCCCATACCAAATTGAACTAACCAATCGGCAAATTCTACTTCCGCGGGCTCGGTTCGCATATTCCGGAGCAGGTGTACGGTATTAAAATTGCCCCAACACTGCGCTCTCGGGAAAAACAGTTCAACTGATCTCGTACGTGATTCGGCGACCGGCAACAGTTGTTTCACATCGCCACCCAATAAAACACACACCCCACCAAATGGACGTTGATTATCTTTCAAGTCCTGCATTAGTTTATCGACAATGTCGAGCATGAAACAACTGGCCATTGTTATTTCATCCCAGACAATGAGTTGCGTCTCCGCCAGTTCCCTGGCTTCAGTCGATTGAAGTTTCAGGGACGATCGCGATTCTGCGTGGAGGTCTAGCGGCAGTTTAAATTTACTGTGGCAGGTCTGACCCCCATGCAGAAGTAGGGCAGCTATGCCCGTGAGCGCAACAGCAGTTGTTTTAACCCCCCCGATTGCCAGTGAATCTAAAATAGTGTTGTACAAAAAAGTTTTCCCCGTGCCACCGCTGCCCTGTAAGTAAAAAAGTCGCGTGTTCGTTAACGGATCCCGTACAGTCCTTATAATAGTGTCGTATAGGTCTCGTTGTTGTTCGTTAAGTGTCTGTACATCGTTTTCCAGTTGTCCTATTGTAAGTTGGTGTTCGTCGTGTTCGTCATCAATGCCGATCTCCACTATTTGATCGACTGCTGGGAGACTGATAACTTGGGGAGAAACGGATAAAATTCGGAGAAACCACGATATCCTATGAAGAGCTATGTTTTCCGCCTGATTGACCGTGACTCCACCCCGCCGAAGATAATCATGACTCATAGGACCTTTAAAAAGTTCCCATAAATTCACATGTAAAGCATTATTCACATTGCAATATGTGATTAAATAACAAAATAATTTCCGCATTTGTCCCGGCATGTCAACTTCGACGGCGTGTTGTAAACACCTCTCCCACTCGGCGTCCGTCGCGGTCAATTGGAGTCTATCTGCAGCCTCCTTGAAGGTCGCACATAGCTCATTGTCGACGGTCCGCAGATCTTCAAATGAAATTGCTCCTTTTACATGTAAAAGAAGCAATCTCAGATGAAATTTCTCCACGTACCGTGGTGAGACAGTATACATCCTAGTGATGATATTCTGTCTCCTTCTCACCCTCTTTTTCCATTTCCACTCGCGTAGCACGAAATGTAATGGAATCTCCAGGTAGAAATATTGTCGCGCCTCCACACACGTCCGGTTTAGTTCAAAATACGCCTCTAAGGCGGAGGGAACATGCTCTGCCCTCTGCAGGGCTGCATTTTCTTCTCCTTCTACAAAACGAATTTCTTGTTTACCGTGCAGGTGAAACGCCAACCTTTCTACCTGATGACTTCTTCCATGTAAGGGTAAAGCAAAAATACGCCAAGCTGCCTCACAAGCGGAAACGTACCGAGACTCGACGTAGTCGGTGATCTCGTTCCACTCGGGGCCGCGCTGTAGTTGGACGACAGCGGAATCGGCTCCTTTGCTAATATACTTAAAAAGATATTTACACCAATCAACCGAATAGCAAATCTCGACATTGATGTGCGATCTATATTTCGTCGTTAAATATGGACTGTACAGGACCACGTCCCTATTGTCTACATTAAAATGTCTTCGGTTTCGCACCACGACACCGGTATTGCCGTCATTTCTTCGACGGTAAACGGGACGGGAGTTCGTCTGAAGGACGGTTCTCCCTACATACTTTTTGGGGTATCCTTTCTTACAGATCCCTGAATCAGGATCCCTGCAAGGAGCGTTAGGGAAACGATCATCGCAAGGACCATGAATCATCGTGTTCAATACAATATCGTATAATTCTGGATTCGCGACCGGGTCGGGAAGTTCCGCCGAAATTATTCTGTCCACGTCAGTCGGTTCTCGCAGTTTATAATCGTCTTCCAAAGTGAGCAAGAGATGCGCGTGAGACAGACCCCTCTTTTGAAATTCTATGCTGTATACGTATGAGGTAACTGGTCCAAAAAGTCCGTTCTTGATTTCAGTCAACATGTCCTGGAATTTTTGTGAAAAAACTCGAGTTAAAATGTCAGGTCTGTCTTGCGGTGTTTGTCGGACAAACGCCAGTCGATCTGTTATTTCCGTCCATTTTGGGTTGCAGGTCATTGTTATAAAAAGAGTCGGCTTTCCAAACTTTGCAATAATACTCATGCAATCTTGATACTGTTGCATCAAAAACCGAGGACCATTCTCAAAACTGCTTGGTAACAAGACAATTCTTCCAATGCGCCCAACATACCGTTCTTGTTCTTGTTCGTCACGTCTGTCATTCAGTCGCTGTACATGGTCTGCCAGTCCCACATACGTATCAACCCTAAGTTTGTCTTGGTGTGTCTTAATGTATTGTAGCCGTTCGCTTTCAATCTTGACGTATGCGTCGACAACAAATTGCTGAGTTAGTTTACCAGCATTTAAGAGGGCGTTGTAACCCTCTTCGGCTCGATGTTGTAGCCGGTACATGTAAAATTCCCGAATGGAAATTCTTTTACGCACACGTCTTAACCGATCAGCGTTCGACACCAAACCAAGCGACCAACCAAGAGATCCATATGGAAATAAAATTGGATAAGATAAAGGATCTGCCAACTCCGACATGCTTGAAATGTAACGCAGATAATGACGGGGAGCTTCATTTCTGTAAAACACTCGCATGTCGTAGTGCTGCGGTATCTCTCCGTCTCTACTTTGGAAAATGACGCCTACCTCGTTAGGATTTGTCGGGGCACTGTATTGTCGTCTGTCCGTCGCGACTTCGGTATTAAATCTAATACCGATTTCCGGTACGACCCCCCCATCTAAGCCAACTTCAACTCGCCAACCCCGGTCGTACCGGAAATCGGTATTAGATTTAATACCGAAGTCGCGACAGACAGACGACAATACAGTGCCCCGACAAATCCTAACGAGGTAGGCGTCATTTTCCAAAGTAGAGACGGAGAGATACCGCAGCACTACGACATGCGAGTGTTTTACAGAAATGAAGCTCCCCGTCATTATCTGCGTTACATTTCAAGCATGTCGGAGTTGGCAAGAGTCCCTACTCGTCTGGTTTCGTCCACTACATCGCGTAGTGAACGATACAGCATGGCAAAGGGATTATTTTCCCTTAGGAAAATATCAATTTCATTTAAAATTTCCAACTGGCAATCGTTTAAATGTGCCTCTCGAACGTCAGATGCTTCTGCAGCGTCCAAAAAATACAACCCCCCGTAAAAATGAGCACCTGGAAAGCCAACGTCCACAACAGCGTGTCTAATCAATCCAGAAATTATATAGACCGGTGCTCCCTGTCCCATATTGGGCTTTAAGCGAGCTTGAATCGACGCGAATGCCAATTTATTATTATATCGCATTATATTACGTATAAAATTCATATTTCTGTCGCTAATAAAAAAATTTGCAAGAAATGGTGGATATGGAGGAATATGGTCTTCAGAGAGAAACTTCACGTCTATTTGAAAATTTTAGGCATGTGCATTGCAGTGGGGCACATAGGCGTAGTCAAAAATAATTTGAATATACAGGGTCCGGCACTGAAACTTTCTTTTTTCAATTAGACGTGAGGACGCTACTGGAGATAATTGCGGCGCGGCAGTGCTCTTAACGAAGAACGTTGGAGGGGAGTTTTAGGAATTTATCGAGTTTACGGGTCTATTGAAATTTAGTGTTATGGACTTTTTACCTGGTGTAACTGTTATTAATCGTCCTTGTCACGGGTTAACGGAAAGGTCGCAATGTTCGGAAAGCAAAAATGAAGCTTCTAAGTTATCTGGTTCAATAAATATTCGTGTTTTTCTTGAAATAGTTGTAAACATTGTCAACGTGACAGATAGTCGACGCGAACGCAAATAACTAGATGTTGCCACGTTTATTATTTTTTCTAATTATCAACAGATTTGCTTCGAAATAAAAAAAAGGAAAACTAGTAATATATCAAGGGAAAAATGTAAATAAATTAAGATTTTCATCAAATTAAATAAAAAAAAATCGCCAGATCCTCCATTTGGAAAATACAAATTAAATTTTGAAATTAAAAAAAAAAAAAACAGATAAAACCTTACATTGGAACGAGAGTTCGCGCTGCCGCGCGTATGTTGTCTTGATTTATCTTCCCGCTTCGCGGCGGGCAACCTAATCTAACCAGGGTTAAACCAGCGGCCCTTGCCATTTTGTCCTACATTGGACCGAGAGTTCGCGCTGCCCCGCATATTTTGTCTTGATTTATCTTCCCGCTTCGCGGCGGACAACCTAATCTAACCAAGGTAAAACCACCAATAAAATCCACACGAGACATTGTACCGTAGCTGTTCGTTGAAATCTGGTTGAAATATGAATGCAAATTCAATACGACGCTTAAAATAATATATATGCTGCCATAGTTAGTTTTTCATATAAAAGCAAAGAGGATCGGATCCTCTTTGATATAAACGGGCAAGAATAAACGTGGCAACATCCAAATAATTGCGTTCACATATACTGTCTGCAATCTTAAAAATGTCAAAAAAAAATTTCAACAAAAACAACGTAAAGGCTTAATTTTTGCTTGCGGAGCTTAATAAAAGAGTGCCAAAGACGATTAACAACAGTTACAACAGGTAAAAAGTACACAAACATATTTTCAAGACAGGGCCGTAAAACCGAATATACCCGAGATTTATTCCGAACCATCGTCAGTCGTTAAAATGCTTTGGGCGAGAGAGTAACGCGTGTTTGCAGTAAAAACGTTCTTTTCACGAGGCCGCTCAATAGTTGCGGTGCAGCGTGCGTTCCGTTTACGGTACAATATTCCCCCTCGAGGAGCTGTTCCTGCCCGGAGATCAATCTTATCCTGGGTGGAGGCTTTTAGAACAGTTGGAAATGTGTTCCGCAGGAGACCAGGAGCAACACGGACCGTTAGAACACCCGCAAACATCGAGGCAGTCCGAGAGTCGGTTTTGCGATTTCCTAGGCGCTCTGCTTCAACATATGCAGCTGCCCTGCGGTTGTCGGAGCGTTCAACTCGCCGAATTCTTCATAACGATCTTCACTTTCACCCCTACAAAATGGTAGTCGCACAAGAACTTTCCGAACGTGATTTTGTTTCACGACAAGGGGCATGCGAAACGCTCCTTGATAATTAGCCCCCTGAAGCAGTTGTGTTTTTTAGCAATGAGGCACACTTCCATCTCTCAGGTTGTGTTAATAAACAAAATATGCGTTATTGGAGCGATATCAATCCTAGGGAAGTTCATCAGAGGCATCTTCATTCGGATCGGGTCACAGTTTGGGCTGCAATATCAAGCGTGGGAATCATTGGGTCATATTTTTTTGAGGAGGGCAATCGCACTGTTACAGTAAACTCTGAGCGTTATGTGGCAATGATTAACAACTTCTTTCTGCCAGCTCTTGAAAATATGGCTATAGGCGAAGTATGGTTTCAGCAAGATGGGGCCACGGCCCACACATCACGAATTTCGATGGCTGTTTTGCGGGAAAATTTTCCAAGGCGACTTATCTGCAACAGGAGTGACATATCGTGGCCAGCACGCTCGCCAGATTTAGCACCATGTGATTTTTTTCTATGGGGCTACCTTAAATCTAAAGTCTACAATAACCGTCCTGCAACTGTGGAAGAATTGAAAAACAATATTCGTCACGAGATAGCCAATATACCGGTTGCAATGCTCGAAAGAGTCCACATCAACTTCAGAAATCGGCAACAACAATGCATCGACAGCAACGGCAGACACTTGTCAAATATGCTTTTTAAGACATCTTAATTTAAAACTTCTCATGTTAATGCTTAATACTAATAATAAAAAAAATTAAAATGTACAATTTATACTTTTATTTTTTACCTTTAAAAAAAGAAAGTTCAATGCCGGACCCTGTATTTCATTTCTGGCGATTTTATTATTTTATCTAACCTAACCTTATCTAACCCAAGTTGAGGAATTTGATAGTAAGGTTTCAAAACGCAAAATCATTTGGAAAACGAAGACTTTGAAAGGAAACGAAGGATTTGAAATGAAAAGTTGATGCAAAAGACCTTTAAATTCGGTTTTTTGATTCAAGAAATTTTTATTTTTTGCCTCAGTATTTAATTTAAACTTATATATTAAAATCACATAGTTCTAAGACCTAGTGTATATGTACAATACTTGTTTAAGCTTTTTATATAATAAATTCTTCTCCTCGGATTGTAATAAAAACGTTTTTTTTTTAAGACACAAACTCATAAGAACTTCCAATATAAATATATATAACAATAAAATAAAATCTTCCACACGGAGGAAATTTTGTCGAGTATAGAATCAATTACAAAACAAACAAAAATACAAAGTAAGGGAAACCGTAAACAAGTTCTGATTCCTATTTTTAAGACTATTCAGACAACTCATTTACTCTAATTCATTTGCACTAGCTTGGTCAATTTAGAATATAAATTTAATCTTATTTTTAAACTCGAATCAAAATTTGTTTTAATAATTTCAACTCAATAATTTTATTTAATTCAACAATTTCCGACTAGTCCATCCAGTCTTCAAAAAAACTTAATCCACATTTTTTCCTCTACTGATCAACAACACGTTCACGATAGATGTGTTATCTATCAATACTTGTTACATTTACTCCAACAAATTTGGTATAATCACTCAATTTTCTGTATACATATAATCTGTATTCAGTATCTGTACATCTGTATCTGTATAAATTCTGTATACATATATACACCCTGTATACATATATACACCCTGTATAAATATATACACCCTGTATACATATATACACCCTGTATACATATATACACCCTCTATACATATATACAGGGTGTTTAATAAATGTCTGGCAGAAATTCTAGAGCTCAAAAGAAGAAAAAAGTCTATATAAAGATGTGTCCGAAAACGCTTCTTAACTGAGGTACAGCCCTTAAAAGGGACATTCGCCCTCACACAACATTCTTGCTAATATCTCGGACGCAACAATTTTAGAATTTATTCAAATTTTGTGTGTACTCGTTACTGGTGGCAAACTACCGTTTGTGCTTATTTTCATCTTGATAGCCAACCAGTGGCGGTACATACGGGGAACGACCTTTGTGTTTAAGAAGCGTTTTCGGGCACATCTTTAACCTCTTGACATACGAATAAAATGCGAGTTGACATATCCATATACATGTGATCTTATCACGTATCCATGACGTCTTAGAGACGTCAATGTATGTCAAGGGGTTAAATGAAGTTTTTTTCTCATTTTCAGCTCTAGAATACGCCCTAGAATTTCTGCCAGACATTTATTAATCACCATGTATACAGGGTGTATATATATATATATATATTTAGGGTATATATATATATATATATATATATGTATACAGGGTGTATATAGGTATACAGGGTGTATATAGGTATACAGGGTGTATATATGTATATAGGGTGTATATATTTATATAGGGTGTATATATGTATACAGGGTTTCTGCCGGACATTTATGAAACACCCTGTATATAATGTATATAGACGTTATACATTATATAATTAAGTCTAGTATACGACATATAATCTTGAGTAGAAAAGCTGTCCTCTTCATGTTTAGAGTGAAATGATGTTGTCTAGATAGTCTAGTTTTGTGACCTTAGCCTAATTGGTAATAAAAACTCGTGGTGCAAAAGGCTACAGAAGAAAATCTGATCGAAAATAAACACGAAATTCTCAAACTGTATAGAATATATATATAAAAAAATGGTTTGATTACCTGGTGACAACAAACTTCGTTTGGTTTTAACACACAACACGCCCTAAAACAAAGAAGAAAAAGATTATGAAATCCATTTATTTACAGCGTAATAAACTCTCCTAATTAGAAAAAAAATGTAGGGATTAAAAAAAAAATTAGAGATAATATTAAACAACGTTCGGTATCTCCGGTATCAAAGAAGCGAAGAACGTGGTGAAAAAAGTCCAAAGGATCATCAACCTTGTCGGAGCCTGCGGCTCGGCCGTGTCCCCTTGCACGATATTATTATTGTTGATGTTGACGTTCCTGAAGAAGCCGATTTGGTAGAGGTAGAGGCCCATGGCTAGCACGACGACGAACAGACACCGCACCGGGCTGGAGTAGAAGTAGACGAAGCTCACGAAGATCATGGTGCGGCTGAGCATGTAGAACACGTCGAGCCAGTCGCGGTTCACCGGATCGACGTCCGGGGCCCCGGCCGGTCGAGGCACCGCCGCGTTCGGGGGGATTTCTTCGCGGGGGTTTGCTTGAGGAGCGGCGGGTTGCGCTTGAGCGGGCATCGGCGGCACTGCACCACCTTGACCCTGCGTAGCCCTAAATACAAAAAAAAGAAACAATAGAAATATTGAATTGTTGTTGATCACAAAATATTTATAACCAAATAGCTTATACACAACTGGTACCAATATACCGAATACACCATAATTTAGCTCAGTGGTGCGCAAACCATGGGTCGCGACCTCCAGAGGGGTCGATAGAGAATCTTTTTGCGTCGCCGAATTCATACAAAATTTAAGGCATTTCGTGTGTGTGTATTGGGTAGCAGTAAATAGTGAAATGTCAATATAAAGGGTTTTAAAAAACATTGATATTTTCAAACATAGTTTTCTCAAAAACTAATTTGGGGATTTGTTTCAAATTTTGTGGAGATGTTGGTAGAACTGTTCCGGAATATTTAGCAAATTTTCCCAATTTTTTAATATTCATTTCAGCAAGTATTGCAGTTTTTAGGGTTCCGTACCGAAAACGGAACCCTTATAGGATCACTTTGTTGTCCGTCTGTCTGTCTGTCTGTCCGTCTGTCTGTCTGTCAAGACCATTTTTCTCAGGAATGCGTAGAGGTAACAAGTTGAAATTTGTATCAAATACTCGGGTCTGCGATCTCTTTCAGCTGTGAAAAAATCAAACTTGTAAGTCAACGCGATCAAAAGATATGACCGTTTATGTCGCATATTTTGCGATTTCACAAGGGAATCAAAACCTATAGGGTACTTCCCGTTGACCTAGAATCATGAAATTTGGCAAGAAGCGGTGTCTTACAGCACATGTCAAGGGAATAATCTGAAAACCGTAAATATGTAGTTTAATTACAAGAAAAATGCGAATTTACTATTAGAAACTTATGAAAATTCACTAATGTTGTCGTAGTGGTATTGTCAGGCTCCAGAAGAATATGGGTTGCATACAGTTAGGTCCGAAGGTTAAAAAGTATGTGTTGGCGTCAAGCTGTTTATTCTGAATTTTCTTTGTTTATATTCGTTATGCATTTCATCACGTACGCTCTATATACATAATATATACAGGGTATATATTATGTCTAAATTTTGCTTGTTTATAACCGACATGCGACATACTCAAGTCCCGTAACATCCTGTATATATTATATTTCGTCTAATTTTTCTTTATAATCTACATAATATGTTGATAATCTACATAATAATACTATACTATACAAGTTTGTACGGAACCCTCGGTGCGCGAGTCACAACTCGCACTTGGCCGTTTTTTTTTAAATATTTATTTCAGCAAGTATTGCAGTTTTTTTTGTAAATTCCACTTAAAATAAAATAAAATTTGCAAACATTGAAATTTTCTCAAAAACTAATTTGGGGATTTGATTCAAATTTTGTGGAGATATTGGTAGAACTGTTTTGGAATATTTTACAAATTTTCCCAATTTTTCAGAAAATATTGCAGTTTTTTGAAAATTTCGCCATGGAAATCAAATTTGTAAACATTGAAATTTTCAAACTTAATTTTCTCAAAAACTAATTTGGGAATTTGTTCAAGAGTAGGAAAAGATGATATGTTCTAAACCCTCCTCCTCCTCAAACCTCCTCTGACCTTGACCCCTAACCTAATCTTGACCTTGGAACTCCCGGTTTCGACTTCCTGTTTCCGGTTTCGACTTCCGGTCGCCATTTTCTGAGCTTCCAGATGCGCGGGAAAATTAAAAAAATAGACGCGAGGCGGGGAAATTCAAAATTAGATCCTGTTGAGACAAATGAGGTGTGAAGTTGGTTGCATACATCAACGGGACTAAATACATGACACTAGACCGACGAGGCTAGATCCATGGGACTAAATACATGAGACTAGATAGACGGGACTAAGAACATGAGACTAGATAAGACGGGACTAGATACATGGGGCTAGATACATGAGGCCAGACAGACGAAGCTAAATATATGAGACTAGATAGACGAGGCTAGATACATGAGACTAGATAGACGGGGTTAGATACATGAGGCTAGGTACATGGGGCTAGATAGACGGAGCTAGATACATGAGACTAGTTAGAAAGAGACTAGAGAGACTGAACTAAAATATATAAGGGATTGTTTAATTCAACTAAAATATATGTAAAATTTCTTAAACTTGTCTGTGATTTAGACCGTATTAATTAAAGACTGGACAGACAAGACTAGACAGACGAGACTAGTTAGATGAAGCTAGACAGATGGGGGCTAAATACATGAGATTAGACAGACCAAGCTAAATAGATGAAACTAGATAAGACTGAACTAAAATATATAAGGGATTGTTTAATTTAACTAAAATATATTTTCGATTGTTTTTCTTATAATTTTTAATAATGTGTATATTTTTACTTTCATTATGTTATCTACGTTTTATTTTGATTACGGCTTGTTGATTAGTTTCGACCCGATGTTTGTCAGACATAACAACTTCTTATCAGCGGTGCACTAGCGGAGAAAATAATAAATTATGAAGCGTGGTCTAATGAATTTCTTAGGTTTGTATTTCGTTTTAATTTAATAAACATATTCACGTGAAACATCCAGCATTTCATTTATATAAACCTGAGTTCAATTTTCTGGCATCCACTTTTCATCTACTTGCATCCACTTTCTATCTACTTGCATCCACTTTTCATCTACTTGCATCCACTTTTCATCTACTTGCATCCACTTTCCATATACTTGCATCCACTTTTACCACGCTAAACAGGGTGTGAGGTCTATGTGACCCCGCGCTAAACAGGGTGTGAGGTCTATGTGACCCCACGCTCAACAGGGTGTGAGGTCTATGTGACCCCACGCTAAACAGGGTGTGAGGTCTATGTAACCCCACGCTAAACAGGGTGTGAGGTCTATGTGACCCCACGCTCAACAGGGTGTGAGGTCTATGTGACCCCACGCTAAACAGGGTGTGAGGTCTATGTAACCCCACGCTTAACTGGGTGTAAGGTCTATGGTGCCCCACGTTAAAGAGGGCGTGAGGTCTATTTTTAGTCAGCTTTAATCAGCTTTTAATCAGCTATAATCCCATTGGGTTAGTTGTGTTAGCATTAGGTTAGGTTAGCATTAGGTTAAGCTACGTGAGGTTAGGCATGAAGCGCGCTTTATTCCTAACCTCACGTAGCTTAACCTAATGCTAACCTAACCTAATGCTAACACAACTAACCCAATGGGATTAAAGCTGATTAAAAGCTGATTAAAGCTGACTAAAAATAGACCTCACGCCCTCTTTAACGTGGGGTCACATAGACCTCACACCCTGTAGAGCGTGGGGTCACATAGACCCCACACCCTGTTGAGCGCGGGGTCACATAGACCTCACACCCTGTTTAGCGTGGGGTTACATAGACCTCACACCCTGTTTAGCGTGATGAAAAGTGGATGCAAGTATATGGAAAGTGGATGCAAGTAGATGAAAAGTGGATGCAAGTAGATGAAAAGTGGATGCAAGTAGATAGAAAGTGGATGCAAGTAGATGAAAAGTGGATGCCAGAAAATTGAACTCTGGTTTATATAAATGAAATGCTGGATGTTTCACGTGAATATGTTTATTAAATTAAAACGAAATACAAACCTAAGAAATTCATTAGACCACGCTTCATAATTTATCATTTTCTCCGCTAGTGCACCGCTGATAAGAAGTTGTTATGTCTGACAAACATCGGGTCGAAACTAATCAACAAGCCGTAATCAAAATAAAACGTAGATAACATAATGAAAGTAAAAATATACACATTATTAAAAATTATAAGAAAAACAATCGAAAATATATTTTAGTTAAATTAAACAATCCCTTATATATTTTAGTTCAGTCTTATCTAGTTTCATCTATTTAGCTTGGTCTGTCTAATCTCATGTATTTAGCCCCCATCTGTCTAGCTTCATCTAACTAGTCCCGTCTGTCTAGTCTTGTCTGTCTAGTCTGTCCAGTCTTTAATTAATACGGTCTAAATCACAGACAAGTTTAACAAATTTTACATATATTTTAGTTGAATTAAACAATCCCTTATATATTTTAGTTCAGTCTCTCTAGTCTCTTTCTAACTAGTCTCATGTATCTAGCCCCGTCTATTTAGCCCCATGTACCTAGCCTCATGTATCTAACCCCGTCTATCTAGTCTCATGTATCTAGCCTCGTCTATCTAGTCTCATGTATTTAGCTTCGTCTGTCTGGCCCATTGTATCTAGTCCCGTCTATCTAGTCTCATGTATTTAGTCCCGTCTATCTAGTCTCATGTATTTAGTCCCGTTGATGTATGCAACCAACTTCACACCTCATTTGTCTCAACAGGATCTAATTTTGAATTTCCCCGCCTCGCGTCTATTTTTTGAATTTTTTTAAAACCAAGTTCCGAAAAAGGCGGCCGGAAGTCGAAACCGGAAACATGAAGTCGAAACCGGAAACCGGAAGTCGGAACCGGAAGTAGAAACCGGGAGTTCTAAGGTCAAGGTCAGAGGAGGTTTGAGAAGGAGGAGGGTTTAGAACATATCATCTTTCCCTACTTTCAAGCTTTTATGGAGATGTTGGTACAACTGTTTGGGAATTAAATTGTTCACGTTACTTTTATACAGGGGTCGCGATAAAATTTTACAGAAAATGTAGGGTCGCAAATGAAAATAGTTTGCGCACCACTGATGTACCTTATACAATTACGGTATTAGCTTATACAATACATACTACATAGCTGTTAGATGCGGTGTTGCTAGATATTTCTTGGAAATAATTAAGAGTATAAATGAGCATGGGCGTAGATAGGGGCGTAGCAAGGATCGTCAATGCTCATCCTAGGAAAATTCACATACTAGAATTTCTTTTGTATTTATAATATAAATATAGATTTACCATTAGACTGTCAACTTTTCTAAGGAGTTTAGACGCCACATGGTAAAAAGGAGAAAAGCATTATTATTTATGACTATGCGTCATTTATGATTTTTTTACGGTTATTTAAGAGCATGCGCATCCGCCAAGTTTGAAAGATGGGAATATGAAAGTTTCGGGCAAATAATAAGGTTATACGTCAAAAAGTTCGGGCAAAACATGGTGGAAATTGACACACGCGCACAAAAAAATTTGAACTATGAAAAGGTCAATTAAATGACTGTGGTTAGTTCAGGTTGACGACGGCTGCCTTCCGAAGCAAAATCCCTTGCTACGCCAATGGAAATAAGTCAGATAAAATTTCATTTTTTATTCAAATAATTAACTTAACCTAAGATTAATTAACTTAAGATTAGAATATTAACTTAGATTAAAATTCATTAATTTAAGATTTTATTTAGCCCGAACAACCTTAAAGAAATCATAATTCAAAATGATAGATTTAATTTAGTTTTCAAGTAACTAAATAGTTTGTTGGATTCACAAGAAACCTAATTAATATTCAATAATTAGTAGGGATTGAAATCCGGTGTCATTTTCATTCCGGCCGGATCCGGCCAAATTTCCATCGATCCATCATCACCGGATCCTATATATTGGTACCGGATCCGGTAACCATTTAGTGATGCCGGATCCGCCGGATTACATTCCCAAATAATTATTCAGCGATTCTACGGATTTGTAAAATTCTAGTTCTGACTAGTTTTAATCAACAAAATGAATTTAGTCGATAAAATTTTTTGTCGATAAAATCTAATCGGCAAGTTAAAAATATGCGGCGATATTAAATCTCAATTGTTTCCATCTACAGATTTGCAAAAAGTTTCTAAACAAAGCGAATTTCATTGAAACAATCATATTTTTTATTAGCCATCTGGAGAAAGTTATTTAGCAAAATTGAATATCTTCCGGACGTAATTTGCATAAATTGCAGCCGTCATAAAATTCGGTTTTATTATTGCCGTTTCATATGAATGCCGCTTTTGGAAATTTTCGCAATAAAAAAATCCGATTTCCTGAAATTATTAAAAACAGATGTAGAAAATATACGACTTGTTTCATTTCCAGTAGAAATTTGCAGAGAAATTGCAATTGCATATTGGCTTTGATTTGCAAATCAAAGCCAAAAATTGGTTTAGTCTTGACGACTTTACCAAACTGAATCTAATTTGTAATTAAAATGAGTCTTTTTCAAATTGAGATTCTAACTAGTCCAAACTAGCTGGAAATTTGCAAATTTGTAGAATAATTCTCTAAATATGAAATATTAATTAGACTCGCTTTCAATTAAATCCAGCAATTAATTTACGCAACAATTTAATTGATCAGTAAAAATACGATTTAATCAGTAAAAACTTGAATGTAAATTTACTAAGTAGTTAATAATATATTGCTTTATTGTCAATAGAAATACATGATTTCTGTGGACAAAGGACAGGCAAAATAAATAAATAAGTCATTTAAAAACTAAAACGAAACATATCAAAAAAGGTACATACATACATAAATACATACATATCGTAAAAAAAAATAAAGAATTAAATAAAGAAAAAATAAATAAACAAATAAATAAATAACAATAATTTTGTAAAGTAAAATATCGTAAAGAATTTTTACTCGTTGAGTGAGGCTAATAGGTGTGTGTGCAGTCCAAAAACTAGTGATCACCGAAGAATTCTGCCGTAGTGTAGTAAGGTCGTTCTAGGAAATATGACTTGACGGCGGAACGAAATTTGGGGTTATTGGTGATAGATTTTAGGTGGATAGGTAAATGATTGAACATTTTTTTCGCGATGTAGAATATAGATTTTTTTATCAGTTCTGATCTAGGTAAGGGTAGATAAACATCCTGATCCAAGTTCCTTGTACTGTGTTTGTATTGTGGTCTCTCCAGTAAAGCACGAATGTGTTTATGCATTAAGCTAACGGATTCCAGGACAAATAATGAAGGGAGAGTTAAAATTTTGAAATTCTTAAAGTAGGGTTGACAATGGGTTCTACTACTCAAACCAAACATATAGCGAATAGCTCTCTTTTGTAGCTTGAATAAAGATTCAAGTTGGAGAAGGTTGGATTGACCCCAGAACGGAAGGCCATATCGCAGGTGAAATTCGAAAAGAGCGAAATAAGAATATCTGGAAGTATGGACATTTAGCTCCCTGGAAATAGACCTAATTGCGAAGCAAGCAGAAGACAGCTTCTTGGTTAAGAGCTCCACATGAGAGGTCCATTTGAGTGAATTGTCAATGTTGAAGCCCAAAAATCTAACAGAGTCAACAGAGTTAATGACGTTGTTGTCTAGTATAAGAGGCGGGAGAGTACCTTTATAAGATAGGACTACAGTTTTCTTGGTACTTAATTCTAGACAGTTAGAATCGTACCATGACTTAATACATGCAAGCTCATTAGATATAGTAGAGTGGAGAAGTGGCAGGTTAGGTTTGGACCATATGATACTAGTATCATCGGCAAAGAGACACATTTTTCCGCTGATATTTAAATTAGTTATATCGTTGATGAATACTAGGAAGAGAATTGGACCTAGAACGGAACCTTGAGGGTCACCAACATCCACCGCTATGCAGGAGGAAGAGTAAGTCATTTACCCTGACGAACTGCCTTCTATTGCCAAGATAGGATTTGAACCATTCCTGAGGAGTTCCTCCGAATTCCATAAATGCAATTTTTTTAGTAGAATCTCATGGTTCACACAATTGAAGGCTTTGGCAATGTCACAAAAACTGTTGCTGTGAAAAGCTTGTTGTTAAGATTGTGGTAGATACCACTAAGAACAGAGAATATGGCATCACTCGAACTTTTACTGGATAAGAATCCGAACTGATTCGATAAGTATTTGGAATATTTATCAGGAAAGCCATCAAGTGTACCTGGATGAGCCTCTCTATGATCTTTGATAGAGCAGGTAGTAAGGCAATTGGTCTGTAGTTGCAGCAGCTGTCCTTATCACCACTTTTATGTAGAGGGATAATGATTGCTGTCTTGAGGCACTGGGGGAAAACACCCTTCTCGAAAGATTGGTTGATTAGATGGGACAGGGCGTTGATTGCTTCAAGAGGAAGGTTTAGAAATACTTTAACCGGTACCATCAGTGCTGCATGTAGACTTACTTTTTATAGCTGTAATGGCTTGTGATAGTTCCGAGTTGTCAACAGGACTTAAAAAGAACTACTGGAATTCAAATTTGAGGAAGGGAGGAACGAAAGAGGGTCGTAATTTGAAGATATATTAGTTGTTATTTTTTTGGCTACATGACACGAAATAATTGTTCAAATCATTTGGATCAGGATAAGTTTGGTTAGGTGAACGAGATTTATTTCTCAGATAATTTACTATTAACCAGGCCTCTCCAGCGACATTATTAGTAGTTGAGAGGTGATTTTGAAAGTAAACTTTTTTAGCCAGTTTGATGATTTTGATATGTAAAGTACGGTATTGCGAGATGTACTTAAAGACCTTGGGTTGACCGTGAACTTCCCGTGAACTGACCGTGAATCAAGGAGCGCATGTTTTTGGAAGCTGTTCTAATTCCCACTGTAGTCCAAGGTTTATGACGCTTGGCCTTAATGGGAGTTAGAGAGAACGCTGAATTACTGGCACAGGAAACTTTCATTCAAAAATCTGAGAAGTTAAGGTCTACCTCTCTGGAAGGAAAGTTCCAATCAATGGATTTACATTTATTTCGAAAATTTATAAAGTTCTTTGTTGAATAAATTCTAGGTTCCAGGCAGTGGGATGTGGGTTTTGGTTTCTTTCCTAGGAAAAGTTGGTCAAAATTGCTTCATGATCCGAGAGGCCAGAGCAAATAACTATAGATTCTACATCGTTAGGTGGTAAGTCAGACACAACGTAGTCAATGGTGCTAGCTGTAGTTTTTGAGATTCTGAACAGCACACACATTAGCAATGTTAGTTAGCAAGGCAATGTTAAAATCGCCACATAATTTTTTTCTGCTTTTAATAGGTAAAGCATCGAGCAATCTTAGAGTTAAGCAATTAAACTGAATGAATAGTAAAATATTTGCAGACAAGATAAAATTTTATATTTCAAGTTAAAATACTCGATGATCAGTAAAATATTGTTTAAACAGTGGTTAACATTTTGATTTATGAAATTTTAAATCTGAATCAATGGAGATTACGTTTCTTAAGTATTACATTTTAATTGTGGCACAGAATATTGAAGTAAAAAAAAATACTACTCAGTTTCCAAATCACTTGATTCTTAGAACTGTACCCGCCAGTGCCTTGTCTTGTGGTGAGATAGATTATATAACTTTACAAGGTAAGTTAATGTATTTATCTACTACCACAATTGTTCGTGGACTATATAAATACATCATACCACACACATATGTAACAATCCGCGATTAATGTTATGTAATAATTAAAAATCACCCATGAGCGTTTGGTTTACGATCCGTTGATTGGTTGAAAGCTGCTCGTTGATACTATTTTTAAATATAGTACTCCGTGATTTTCAATCAATCATTAAACGTCACATCATTTACAAAGAAACTGTCATTCATTTCGGTTTTTCACGTTAAAATCTAACGAAAACTACAAATAAGTACTAAATAAAAAGGTATGTAAACATTATGAATGCATTACTTTTCATTTCTATCAAGTTAAATAAGGTCGAGTAACAGTTATATATGAAAATAGAACTGTTTGTTTATTAAACAATGTACCTAATAAGAAATAAATTTGTTACATCAAACATATTTTTCTTATTAAATAGAAACAAATTAACGTGATCGTAGATAAAGTATAGTACATAATTCGAGTTGTAAGGCAATTACGTACTCGCGGAATTACGCGCTCCCCTATGCGGATCGCGCGTAACTGTTCCGCTCGTACGTAATATGCTTCTTACAACTCTCATTACGTTATATACTATTATAGATAATTTTTGCAGGCTTTCGGGATGAATAATAGTTGTCTAGTCGGGGAGTACGAATCATCGGAATCGTCCTCGGAATCATCACCAAAGAGGATAGTTATGAGAGATTGTATTCTGATAAAGAAATACTTCAGGTATAATCAGGTTATTGACTATTATTGATTTTGGCTTTGACTGAAATAAGTTTTGGAAAAGAATTCTGTTATTTTAGAAAACTTGCATATCCCTTTGGTCGCACAATACAAATCACAGTATGAGGAAGAGAGGAAGAAGAAACCATTATTCGATTTTTTGTAACAACTAGATATTTAATGAATATTTGTGGCAACAGTTTCAAAATTCATGCTAATGCAACCTACAAACTCTTGGAGCGAGGTTTTCCTGTTCTAATAGTGGGTACTACAGATTAGGAGATCATTTTCATCTTTTGGTCTCATTTCACAATCGAACAACTTTTCTTTTTTAATTATTATTAAAATAAGTGCATGCAAATGCGTTGATTGAATGTTCTGCAAAATTTGAGCAAACTGGGGCAAGATAAGTTGAAATGTGGGTCGAAACAAAAGCGTCAATTTGATAAATGTATGAAAGAAATTGTCGGTTTTGTTTTGGGCCGCATTGGAACTTGCCCGCGGGCCGAAGTTCCAATGCGGCCCAAAACAAAACCGACAATTTTTTTCATTCATTTATTTCAGATACCAAATTGTGAGTATAAGTTTGCAAATTTCGCAACGCAAGCAGTTAGTCTGTAGATATAGACTAAAATTCAGCAATTATTTAGTATATAGACGAGATTATTATATTAAATCAAAACTTAGGGTCGCAAAAAATGTGTGCGAAAATAATCTAGTCTGTCATAAATGACAGATAACATGAGTAGTTGAGTTTTGATCAGAAGTGTCCAACTTGCGGCCCAAGACCAGTTGCTATGAAAAACAAAACATCAAAATAGACCTTTTCATAGTTGAATTTTTTTTTGCGCTTGTGTAAATTTCGCCATGTTTTTCGGGCACTTTTTGACGTATAACCAGTGAGAATAACTAAATAAATGTGCCCGAAACTTTCATTATCCCGCCTTTAAAAAATGGCAGACGCGCGTGCGCTTAACTAGCTGTAAACAGGTCTATTTTCTATTATTTTCTAGTCTTTCATAAATGATATATGCAGTTGAGTTACTAAGTTACTAAGATAGTTACAGCTAGGAAACTAACTGCAAGTTTTAGCTAAAACTATCTAGTTTATAGATATTGTTAAAGACTGTTTAGTGTTGAGACTTAAATGACGTTTACAGAAGCTTTTATAAAAGTCTTCAATTTTCCAAAACTTTTAAATTACCAATATTCAGCTATCGATGGCTAAGTTACTAAAATAGTTCCAGCTCGGAAACTAGCTGCAAAGGTCTATATTATTATTTATAGTCATATAGTGAAATCTCTCAGATTGTATAAAACCGAGTTATTGCATGATCTGCCAACTGGTCGTGTATTCTATTTGAAATACTCGATACTACTAGCTAGTTCGTGAAACCATCTCAAATATGTTTCTTTATTTCTCTTCGTTAATAGATTTGATAATTAAGACTTAGGTTTATACTATCAGATGACAACACTTTGGCATCTCTTGAAAGGTCGAATCGGTAAGTAAGATAGTGTAAATCTCAGTTAAACAAGTTCCTCATAAAATTGAAGATTTCTACTTGAATTAGATAAACTACTCGAACTGCTGACAGATCATGCAATGGCTCAGTTTTAAACAATCTGAATGATTTGACTATATGACTACGACATATATAAATATAGTAAATATCAATCCCTCGAATTACTTGTACGATAAACATTTGTAAACAGTTAGCAATTGCTTCAAATTATACAGTTTTATATTTTTTATTAACTTACTTCAGTATTTTGTATACTTTCTTGAGTTTCGATTTCTCAAAACCTAATTCAAATAAAATATAAACAATATAACTCTCCTATGATTTAAAACGACAAAACACAAAAATACGTTTGAATAATTTTCTTTCTCGTTTAGTTTTAAGGTTATAAACCGACCACGCTCGTCTGTCACTCAGCGAAAGAAACAGAGAGAGCACGCATTATAGAAATATACACTGAGAGAAAGAGAGAGCACGCATTATAGAAATATACACTGAGAGAAAGAGATAGGCGTATAACGTAACGTAACGTTTCTGCCGAATCACTCCTACCGAAACTTCGTTCCAAAAACAGTTCCCTAATTCTGAGCGATATTTAACTTTTATTAACTCTCTATTAAACTCTCTTCAACTTTCTTCATCTCTTTCTTCTTTAAACTTGAAATGTGGAGCAAGCTTTTTAAAATTATTTTGAAAGAAAGTGGCTGTCCGACAATAGTAATTGGAACGAAGGTGTTATGAAACATTTACCAAGTACTAATAACGGCTTAGAAGGGTTTAATAAAGTTATAAAAGACACTCATACCCTCCGGGAACGCCTTTCATTGAACCATTTTCTATCGGTTGCTCTTGAAAGCATTCAACAATGGTCGAACGACTACAAAATAGGGATTGGAATCCGGAAAACCGGATCCGGTTATCCGGCGAATCCGGCACCACTAAACGTTTACCGGATCCGGTACCATTGTATCGGATCCGGTAATGCTAATTTTCTGTAAAATAATACTATATAATAAATGCGCTGTTGCATGAGTAGATACTTTAAATGCGTGGTGCGCATGGCGTCACATGGTTTTTTCAAAACCAAAATTGATTCTATGATAAATAATGTATACTTAAAATAATTACCGTATTTGCAAGTGAATAACGCGCACCTTTAAAAAAAAAAATGCCTCTAAAACATAAGTCGATAGTTAAAACATAATAGTAGATTAAATTTTACGGTGCGTCTTATACCTCATCGGCAAATACGGTATTTACAGTAAATTGATTAAATTAAATACAGTATAATCTTGATAATCCAACACATATATGGATTACCAAAGAAATCGTGATTATCAGGATTACCTGATTGAAATAACTTGAATGGTGTAACTTGACTGTTTTAGCGTGACTCTCGTCGCTTGACTAGTTTGCATTTCAGGGGTGACTGATGAGGAGATGTATGAGGAATCGTTCAGGGGGTATTGTTTCTATTCGAGGGGTATTGTTGAAGAAAATACAATAAGAGAAATTCTCCAATTTACTTTCTAAAACTGACACAAATGGGTGCCTAAACTCCATATCTACCATGCTCTTTTGAAGAGAGCTGCCTCTCCTCGTCTCTCCTTATTTCAAAATAATATTTGTTATATTTTGCATATTACAAGGGGGTGGGGGTTTGAACCACCAAACTCATGAAACTAGGTATTAGTTTGGCTACGCCCATTTTGTTGGTTTGAACCACAACCCACGAAACAAGGTATTTGGTTGGGCTACGCCCATGAAACAAGGTATTAGTTTGCTATCAACCGAAGTACACATAAAATGAATAATATATACCGCGCGCTAAGTCCGCATAAAATTTTAGAGACACATTCAAATCACTGTAGGACCACTCTAACACGAACGTAACGCGTACGTTCAAATCAGCTAAGTTAAAATGTGTTTTTTTAAATTGAGATTCTGACTAGCCTAAACTAGCTAGAATTTTGAAAATTTGCAGAATCATTGTATAAATATTAAACATTGATTGGACTTAGTTTCCATCAAATCCAACAATTATTTTAGTCTTGACGACTTCACAAAGTTGAGTTCAATTTGCATTTAAAATGAGTCTTTTTCAAATTGAGATACTCACCAGCCTAAACTAGCTAGAATTTTGAAAATCTGTAGAATTATTGTCTACATATTAAATATCATTTGAACTTAGTTTCTATGAAATCCAACAATTAGTTTAGTCTGGACTACTTTACAAAGTTGAGTCTAATGCCTAATGTCCACGTAGCCGCACGAAATACGTACGATATCGTCATTTTACTCTTTTGTGCAGCTGGCTTGCATTTTGCGTGGAAAGCGACGAAAGTATGTCCACGGTGCGACATGGTCGCATTTGCGTTCCGTCAGACTTTCGTCATGCAGCTCGTGCTGCAGCCTGCCACTACAAATGCTACACTGTAGCGACAAGAGGGTTTCCCCCATATATTTTTTTCCCCGGGAAACAGGAAATATTAATTTATTTTCCTGGGAATCTCGGGAATAACGAGAAGTGTAATAAATAGAAGTTGAATTTTAAATTTGAAAAGAGATCAATCTTAATCGCAAACACGCGAGGCTATAAATAAAATCGCAACTATCACAAAATCTGTAAGATAAGACAATCATTAACTAATCGCTTTGTGCGTTTTCTTCCATCGAACATAAAATAATTTTCCGTGATTACATGCGAGAACGATTTAAATTACAGCGTTTATAAAGCAAACAATTTTTTATTTAAATGGCATCGCAGCCTTGAAAGCGGCTCAAACACAAAACACGATACGTCAGCGAAAAATAAAAAATCACTCGAAATAAATAAATAAATTTAATAAAAACATTTCTCACTAACACAGTTCTATTTCTATTCAACAGAACTTTGACCTCAAACCATAACATTCATTTAAATTCTTTAATATCAAGTTATTCATTAACAAAAAAAAAAACGTAATTTAAATATTGAATAATAATTAGACTCAGTTTTAATTGAATTTAGTTTAAACGACTTCACAAAGTTGAGTCAAATTTCGTACTTTTTTCGTTAATTTTCGTATGGTTTTATCCCGCGAGCGGTAACCGCTATAACCGCGAAATCGCTCGAGAAACACACAGCACGCTATGGGAAAAATCAGTCGCGAGAAAAAACCACAAGTGAAGTCGCTTGTATTAGCTTACTTGAGTCACAAAATCACGCGATTAAAAACCGCGACGGTTTATAGAGGCCCGAGTTCTATTCCCAGCGTCCGGCCGCATTTGTTCCGGAAAGACAAATGTGAAAAATGGCAATTAGCGCAATTTACTATAACAACAGGTTTTCTGGGCCTAAGTGCATGCGATAGAATACAATAGGCTACCAATAGGCCGCAGTGTTTGAAGGGTCGGCAAACCCGGTAATCACATCTAACCAAACTTAAAAAAAAAAAAACTAATACAAACGGCCTCACTTGCGGTTTTTTCCCGCGACTGATTTTTCCAATAGCGTACTGTGTGTTTCTCGAGCGGTTTCGCGGTTATAGCAGTTACCGCTCGCGGGAAAAAAACGTAGTGCGGCCTCATCCTAAAATGAGATTCTGACTAGTCTGAACTAGCTATAATTCTGCAAATTAATGCACAAATATTATTTATTAGCCAATTTGTATTTTGGATTTAATATTTACCCAGTAAACAACTAATAATAGTAACAGGAAGCGTGGGACAGTACGAGAGTAATCAGCAGGAAGTTGAAATTTAAAAATAATATCAGAAGCAAAACAGCAATCACGACTTGCATAAACATTTCGCGTGTTCAATGACTTTCGCTTTCTACGCAAAACATAGCCTTAACTTAACTACCCATAACTTAACCGTAGAGAATTTAAACGGCATTAATTATCTCAAATTAAACGCTTAATTAACTTAGTATTGGTAAAACCGATTTGGTTCGGTTTTACCAATTCTAAATTATCATTTAAATTAATAACCTGCTAAGTTCATGTCTCTCTCACCAAATGTCAAATTAAAAATATCTAACCCTAACCATCCACATGGGTTTCAAGTAAGTGGTTTACAAATTGTTGTTCATAAAAGCAAAGCTGTACGGATGAGAGATAAATCTTGAAACGCGGCTATCCACTTAAGGTATCGGATAGACATGATATCAAAAACAATGTTATTTTTTTGGTTTTTGTTGAGTGCCACCTAGGTGGACTGAAAGCTATAAAATAACTGACAAATTTCACATGAGATTTGTTTTTGGTATTCTTAAAAACACTTATTAGTTTTATAGAGCTCCGGAAAGGTTATATTTATATATTCAGGCTATTTTCCGACTTTCTTTAGTTTATATGCTTAATTCATTAGTTGCTCGATCTACACAATGAGTTGTTAATTAACGAGGGTTATAGCTGATTTGTTTCACTTTCTATAAACAATAATCAAAACTTGTACCAACTGCAACATAAGCTTCACTGCTCCACAAGAGACAAATGTAACTTGGGGCTTACTGCTTGAATGCGGAGGAGTTACAGTCCTTGAATCCCACCCAGATCCTAAAATTCCTAAAGAAATCTGGAATAGAGGAAGCGCTCCAAGACTAGACTAGAGTAGACGCGACTAGACTTGATCGATGGGTAAAGTATACCAACGTTTATAGGAAGAGGGTGGGGTACAATATATATATGGATGTCGCACCACCAAAATCTACAATATATCTAACAATAGCTTAAAACTTACATAATCATATACTGCCTCATATATTCCATATAAGCCTGTTGCATCATCATGCACATATACAATGTGTTCTGATCCATGTTCTGCGGGTTGTACTGGTGCTCGTTGAACCACTGCGCATCGGGAACCCTCTGGTTTGCCGCATTGCCATCGGCGAGGGGAGGCTCCGCCGCCGGGGGCTCGGCAGCCGCGGCCACGACCTTCGGCGTCTTGGGCTGCGGCGTGTACTGCGGCGTACACACCAGGTGGACCGTGTGGGTGTCCTGTCCATCGTACTGCCGCAGAACGTCTTGCAGCACTACAGAATCGCTCAGCAGTTTACCTGAATAGATCAGTTTCTGTTCATGTCTTGGCTACAAAAAAAATAATAGAATTAGTAAATAAGACAGTCAAGATTAGATAGGCATGACTAGACAGATAAGACTAAGCAGATGAGATTAGATAGACAAAACTAGACAGATAAGAGTAGACAGATAAGACTAGATAGACAAAACTAGATAGACAAGACTAGATAGACAAGACTAGATAAACAAGATCAAACAGACAAGACTAGACAGACAAGACTAGACAGACAAGACTAGAAAGACAAGACTAGACAGACAAGACTAGACAGACAAGACTAGACAGACAAGACTAGACAGACAAGACTAGACAGACAAGACTAGACAGACGAGACTAGACAGACAAGACTAGACAGACAAGACTAGACAGACAAGACTAGACAGACAAGACTAGACAGACAAGACTAGACAGACAAGACTAGACAGACAAGACTAGACAGACAAGACTAGACAGACAAGACTAGACAGACAAGACTAGACAGACAAGACTAGACAGACAAGACTAGACAGACAAGACTAGACAGACAAGACTAGACAGACAAGACTAGACAGACAAGACTAGACAGACAAGACTAGACAGACAAGACTAGACAGACAAGACTAGACAGACAAGACTAGACAGACAAGACTAGACAGACAAGACTAGACAGACAAGACTAGACAGACAAGACTAGACAGACAAGACTAGACAGACAAGACTAGACAGACAAGACTAGACAGACAAGACTACACAGACAAGACTAGACAGACAAGACTAGACAGACAAGACTAGACAGACAAGACTAGACAGACAAGACTAGACAGACAAGACTAGACAGACAAGACTAGACAGACAAGACTAGACAGACAAGACTAGACAGACAAGACTAGACAGACAAGACTAGACAGACAAGACTAGACAGACAAGACTAGACAGACAAGACTAGACAGACAAGACTAGACAGACAAGACTAGACAGACAAGACTAGACAGACAAGACTAGACAGACAAGACTAGACAGACAAGACTAGACAGACAAGACTAGACAGACAAGACTAGACAGACAAGACTAGACAGACAAGACTAGACAGACAAGACTAGACAGACAAGACTAGACAGACAAGACTAGACAGACAAGACTAGACAGACAAGACTAGACAGACAAGACTAGACAGACAAGACTAGACAGATAAGACTAGACTAGACAGACAAGACTAGACAGACAAGACTAGACAGACAAGACTAGACAGACAAGACTAGACAGACAAGACTAGACAGACAAGACTAGACAGACAAGACTAGACAGACAAGACTAGACAGACAAGACTAGACAGACAAGACTAGACAGACAAGACTAGACAGACAAGACAGACAAGACTAGACAGACAAGACTAGACAAACAAGACAAGACAGGCAAGACTAGGCAGACAAGACTAGGCAGACAAGACTAGGCAGACAAGACTAGATAGACAAGACTAGACAGCCTATTTGTTTGATTTTTCATATGTGTGCATATGAAAGTCAGCATTCCGTCGAGCTCGACACTATGCTGGCTGCGTTTCTTAATCTACTGATGCCAAGACCTATTTTCAGTTTGTATCATATTGATCTTTGTTTAACTAAACCGACTGTGGTGGTTTAGCCTGGTTAGTTTTTTCGCATTATTGTCGAAGGTAAGCCACCAATCTTTAGTCTTTTTAATTGACTTAAGCTGCTCTTGGTTATTAGGCCAGTTAAGTCCATTTTGTTTGAAGTCTAGCTCCAGAGTTTGTCTCCACTGTGCGGTATCTGGGCACGAAAAGATGACATGTTCCGCAGTGTCGTTTTCACCACACTTGCATAACGAAGAATCCCTCCTGCCAAATCTGTGAAGATACGCCTTGAAGTTACCATGGCCAGTTATTAGTTGAACCGAGTGGTGTGACAGACTGACTTTAAAGCTTTTCCAGGCTGTGATGGATGGTATAAACGTCTTGGTCCACAATCCTGTTTTAGCCGTCCACCATCTATCCTGCCAGAGATTTTCAAAGTGTTCCCTGGAATTCGATTTTAGTGCTTGCCTAGGCAATCTCCTATAAGCGATGGGGAGATCTTCCATGTCTGCTGCAAGTTTGGCAAGCCTGTCTGCTCTCTCATTACCCTCGATTCCAGCGTGAGCTTTAACCCAGTGCCATTGGAGCTTGATCTTCTTCGATACACGAGCAGCTATTTTCCAGGTTTCCATTAAAAATTCACTGGACGAATTCATGTGTTTCAATGCGTCAAGAACGGAACGGCTTTCACATAAAATAGAGCAAGAGCAGTTGGATTGCTCTTCCACATAACGCAAGGCGTGTTGTATGGCTATAAGCTCCGCCTGGAAGATAGAGCAGTAATACTCTAGTCTAAACTGCTTATAATGTACTTCATCTCCGTCAAAGTAGACAACAAAGGCAGCCCCTGTACCACTGTTGGATTTTGAACCGTCCGTATACACCCGAAGTTGGAGGACATTCGTAAGCGTTAAATGGTAATTGACCAATGACAGCTTCGAAGGGTGGAAAAATGCCTGAGTGTTGATGGTAGGTTCCAAATCAGCTGAAGTTAGACCTAATCCCAAGACGTCTCTTATTAATAAATCATCTGTACTGGAATGCGAGCTATAAAGCGCCAACTGTTTTAGGCGGATGTCAACCGGAAGAATACCGGAAATCACGCAGGCCGCCTCATTAGAGACTGTACGATATGCCTTGGCTGCACGGATAGTAGTGAGGCGTTGTACGCCCAATAGCTTAAGCTTTCCTTTAACACCGCAAGACCGGTGCCAAATAGGAGCTCCATACAGTAACGCTGGTTCAACCGCACCATGATATATGTCTACTATTTCTGCTCTCCCTAGACCCCATTCCTTCTTCACGGCAAAACCCAATCGTTGACTAAACTGTTTCACCTTACCACATGCAATTTTTATATGTTCCTTAACGTTAAGGGATCTATCAATTATAACACCCAAATACTTGAGATGATGTTGGCATTTTATCATTGTGTTCCCAAGAGTGAAAAAGGGACTTCTCTGTCTTAATGATCTGCCGAAGAATAGAGCTTCAGTCTTTTTTGGATTGAAATTTAGTCGACAGTCGGCTGACCATTGTTGAAGACTTGCCAAAGCACGATCGGTGATTTCCTTTAGTCCCACAATGCTGTTACTTCTGCAAAGCAGAAGAGTGTCATCGGCATAGGCTATGATTTCGCATTCTTCGGGTAAATTTCTTTCAAAAATGGTGCCATAGAGAATGTTCCAAAAACCTGGTCCAGATTTCGACCCCTGCGGACAGCCTTTAGTGACGCTTTTTTCAATTTGTATTCCTGGTTCTATAATAATAGCCTTGCGATCTGCAAAATAGCTTCTAGCTAATTTGATGAGGTTATCAGGACAACCCTTCTCAATTAACATGCTAATAACAAGCGGCCACCATGCATTATCAAATGCACCACTAATATCTAGTGCGATGGCAGAGCAATATTTCTTGTTTTTTATTGCTTCCCGTATGTACCCAACGGCTGTTGAAATAGCTCGGACAGTTCCAGTTCCTTTTCTGAAACCGAATTGGTTTTTGTGAATGAGATTGTTTTTATAGAAATAGTGCTCGACTCTTGATATAAGCAGGGAATCTAACACCTTTCCAGCAACCGGAAGTAAACTGATTGGCCTGAAATCCTTCGTGGATAATGCCGGTTTATTAGGTTTGGGAATAATCTTGATCGACTGTTCTTTCCAGCAAGATGGAAAAATCGATTTATTTAAGCACATGTTGTACAGCAATTCAAAAATTTTGGGTGCAGAATTAAAGGCAGCTAATACAATGTCTGATGATATGCGGTCCAGACCAGGAGCCTTTTTTTGGGCTCATTCCGCGTAGTATGCGTTCAATTTCGAAAATAGTGAACGCTGTATCATCTGGTCCACCTCTTCCAGTTTCCGCATAATCCCTAACTCGAGCGTGTATGTAAGAGTCCTCCTCATTGTCTTCTGGAAAGAAAACATTAAGAAGTTCCCTCATAGTTTCGAAAATATCAAGAGACTTCCCCGCTATCTTAAGGCTGGTAACTAAGCTAGTCGAGGTTTTTCTTCCCCTGAGCACCCCAAAACACAGGTCCCCATGGATTTCCAGTTGAAGAATGAGTACAGAATTGCCGCCACTTTAGTTTTTTTGTGTCTAAAATCAATTGTTTGTATTCACGCAGCTTGTTTTGATATGCAAGCTTATTTGATAGCCTCTTTTCCCCTTTACTCTTTTGATAGATTCTCCGTAACCTGTTATTTTCCTTACGAAAAGCAGTTAATTCGGGTGTCCACCATGGAACAGAGTGTCTAAAATATTTCCTTGGAGGAAAGGTGTCGCGAGCTGCATTCAACATCGCCAGATTTAATCTTTGAGCGAATGTCGAAATTTGTTCCGGAGAGGAGCAGTCGTCTAACTGTGGTTTAATTCCATGAAGATGTAATAAAAAAGTGTCATTGAACGCTGTCCAGTTTCCATTCGCAGTGCAGAATCCCCGTTGGAGTTCAGGCAGCTCAGTTGCCTTTCCCATTCTTCAGCTTATATAACGGTGATCTGATAAGCTACTCTCATGGGGAAGATGCCAATTGCAGATTTCCTTGCTTAGTGTGGAGCTGGCAAAAGTTAGGTCAATTAGGCTGTGTCCTTTGTGTCCAATGAATGTAGGTTCCGACCCAATGTTCAGGATGGCCAGATTGTTCTGTGATATTAATGTATCTAGACTTTTACCCCTTTTATCTTCCAATACACTACCCCAAGAAAAGGACTTTGAGTTGAAATCTCCAGCAACTAATACTTCTGCTTTCGATCTTGTCTCCCTAAGAATATTAGAGAGATTCGTTAGATTTTCTTCGAATTTATCCTCCCCCGCCGGTCTTGATGGTGGTGGTAGGTAGACGGATATGGCATAGAAGTTCATTTTCCCACAGAGAACTTGGATAACTGACATCAGATTACTGGACAAATGTGTATTTAGCATTGCTGTGATTCGAGGATCAGATATAACTATCGCGGCTTTAATAGTTGGTTCATTTGGCTTACGAGAGTGCATAACCCTGTAGTGATCTGGAAAACCCAGAAGTTTTCCACGGAAAACGTGAGGCTCTTGAATAAAAACTATTGAAATTTTGTCCCTTTCAATTTTTTCTAATAGGGCTCCAGTGGCGGCCTTGCCTTTACCCAGATTGATTTGCAAACATTTTATTGCGTTGGTTGGCATTTTAGTAATTGTTTGATTTAAAAAAATAAAGGGCACGAATACCTAACTATAATCTCCAGATATTGACAAAAATTAACTATTTTTTTCCAATAAGGGTGGCGGTTTCTGTCGGAGTCTTCCTTTTTCCCATCCGGTGTCTTTCTTCTTGATCCAAGAACTCTTGATGCCGGGATCTGTTTCCGAGCTATCCTCAGAGATTGAACGCGAGCGAGCTGGTTGAGCCCTTCGTTTCCGTTTTTCCGTCGCCGCTAGAGAAGGAGATTTGAAAGACACGCTAGCGTCGCTACCGGACGCTTCGACGTCGCGTTGTGGAGTTGTTTTAGGTTCCATCGTTTTTTGTGGTTTGCCATCACAGCGAGTCGACTCCTTTTTACTTCTGGGAGTAGTTTCTAGCTCCGAAACTTCTTGTGTCTGTCTTATGGTTGTAGCTGATTTTATTTGGTTTAACTGAGCTGCTAAAAATTCCTTGATGGAACTCAAAATCACTGGAATTAATACAGCGGCGAGTTCATTCACGTCAGGCTGTTGGGGTTTTGTCATAGATGCTGCTTTCGCGTATGACATAGTTCCTCTTGGGACATTAATCGCCAGCTTTCTTCTTGCTTCATTGTATGTTAGTTTCTCCTGGGTCCTTATCTTCTGAATAGCGAACTCTTCTTTAAACTTCGGGCAGTTCTTCGAGTTTGCAAAGTGTTCGCCTTCACAGTTGATACATACTGGAGTTTCGCAAGATGATCCTTCGTGCAGTGGTTTCCCACAGAAGCAGACTGGTTCACTGGAGCATCGGGCCGCACTATGACCAAACTTTTGACACCGGTAACATCTTGTCGGATTAGGGATATACTCCCGGACTTCGAGATTATAAAATGCTACCTTTATTTTCTTTGGGAGAGTGGGTGAATTGAACGTCAGAATCAGTGAAGGGGTATCCTTTAATTCACCATCTCTTTTGCTTTTAATTCTCTTCACTTCGCAGACGTTATTTTCTTTTAGTTCTTGGAGTATCTCTTCTTCTGATAGGCCTAAGAGGTCCCAGCAAAAGATTATGCCTTTTGAGTAATTTAATGTATTATGTGATACTATATCGATTTCAAAATTGCAAAATTCTTTTACTGACATAAGTCTCTCAGATTGTTTACTCGACTTGCATTCTATTAATAGACCATCAAGACCGACAAGACTAGACAGACAAGACTAGACAGACAAGACTAGATAGACCAGACTAGACAGACAAGACTAGACAGACAAGACAAGACAGACAAGACTAGGCAGACAAGACTAGATAGACAAGACTAGACAGACAAGACTGTACTCACGAGGCAGCGAACGCGAGTAGTTGTGCGCGAGAGTACCGTAGAGAGAAATATTAATTTTTATTAATTTTATTATTAACGTGATAAACATATTAAAAAAAAAAATGTCGAAAAGGGAATTACGATCAAACATCTCAGCTGAAAAATCTTATGATCCAATCATTGATTACTTGAATAGTGCTGCATTTGAAGAAATCATTAGTCGCATAATAAAGAAGGAGAACCTCAGAGTTGAACCTCTGAAAGAAAAACAGATTTGTGATCTAACTGACGAAGTGCAACGGTTTAAATCCAAAAATGAGAAGGTAAATGATATAATAAACAAAACACAATTAAACATCGTAGAGCCGAATGTAGTTATTTTAGAAGAAGAATCTCTACGTGCGGAGAAAGTCGCTAAACCCATTGTAGATAAACAATTATCGCGAGGCGATAAGTCAACTCGCACAGAGCATAAAAACCCAAAACAAAACCAAGGACCTTCCGATAATGCCGATTTTGAATTTGCCGAATTGGCAAATTCAAAATAAGTACAAGAGAAGATCAACACGCAATAACAATATTATAATCGGTTCAAACTCTGAAAACTTAAATATTACAGCTGTAACTAGATATGCACATTTAATTAAATCTATAGAAAAAGATATCGAAATTTGTGGTGCAATATGGAAGTCTGGACCTGACATCAAAGCCATAATTACATTATATAGACTACCTTTAGGCTGTATAACTACATTTATGTTAATCCTTGAAGAAATACTAATATTGGCATTCGATAAATTTGAAGAAATCATCCTGTTAGGAGATTTTATCATACATTTTGAAAAAGAATCGAAAGGGAAAAGTAATTTAATAAATCTTCTACGGGCATATGGACTTGATATAGAATAAAAGTACCTACTAGAGTCACTAAAAGCATCATTGATAATGTCTTTATGAGTCTTAACAACTCAGCTTCAATAACGGTTGATGAAAATCCAGTTTCCGACCATAGCTTCATATTAGTTGTTACCGAGGTAAATTGTGGTAAGAACGATAACAATTATTACTTTGCTAGAAACTACTGCACTGTCAACAAAGCTGCTCAAACTGCTACTACAAGCTCTTCAGCAAGAAACGTGGACAGAAGTCTATACAGAGGTTGATTGCGAACGTAAGGCAACAGCTCTCGTACAGCTGCTACAATTCTACGTTTTGAATTTTTTTCCGATAAAAAAGATAAAGATTAATAACAACTTCATTGATAGCAACTTCTTGGATCTCGGAGGAAGTTAAAAGTTCAAGCAGAAACTTAGAGGACCTCTTTATAATTAAAAAAAAAACATCCAGTCTTAAAAGATTTATACCTAACTATGAAGAAGAAACATATAAATTTACTTATAACAACAAGAAGAAATTTTTATAAAAACAAAATCGAGAACTCTACAAACAAACAAAAGGCATTGTGGAAAACAGTTGAGGAATTATCAAATAAAGTAAACCATAAGCCAGATCTTCATATTAACGAGGAGGAGTCAACCATGGTAACAGATCCAGATAGAGTGGCGTCGTTATTCAATGCATTCTTCAAAACGGCTCCAGAGGAAGTTACTGCGGAAATTCCATATACTCATTTGGACAATGTCCACATACCCACGAATACTAAAACAATGTATTTGGAAGAATTCAGCCCTAATGAAATGTCGGTCATCCTAAATAAATTAGTCCAGTTACGGTCCAGACTTAATCCCATGCAACATAATAAAAGAATTTCAAAATGAACTTCTTGAACCCATCACAGATATTAACGGCTCCTTTTCTTCAGAAACAGTACCTCAATATTTAAGAAAAGAGATTGCACAGATTTGAACAACTATAGACCAATAGCTTTGGTTTCAGTAATGGCAAAGATCCTGGAATATCGCCTAATGCCGTTCATTTCGAGAAACCACCTGGTTCCTAAAGAACAACATGGTTTTCATAAAAGTAAATCAACCACTACTGCAATAAATGAGTTCCACAACAAAATCATCAATGAGGTGGATAAAGGCAAATGTCCAGTGGGTATTTTTTTGTGATATCTCTAAGGCTTTTGACTGTCTCGCACGAAATACTCTTAAACAAATTATACCTATATGGAATTAGAGGAAAAACTGGGCGGTGGTTCCTATCTTACTTGATGACAATATGTTAAAATTGAAAGTAACGAAAGGACTGGAATGTCATCGACCACAGTGGTAAAAAAAGGTGTTCCCAAGGTAGTGTACTGGCCCCGATTCTTTTTTCGCTGTACACAGCAGACTTGGATAACTTTATAGGGCAAAAACACTGTACCATGTATGCCGATGATACAAGTATTATAATATCGGAGGATTCCCTGGTGGAAAACGAAATGAAAGCAAATGACAGACCTAGACAGACCTTATTAGTTGTTACAAATCCTAGACAGACCTTATACATGGTTTTGTGCAAATAAATTGTTCTTAAATCCAGAAAAAACTAATTTTTCAATGTAGTCGAAGGAAACCCTCTGAAGATCTTCTTTTGCAAATCGGAAACTACCAATTACATCGAAAGCAAGTGGTTAAATTTTTAGGAATATTTTTAGAAGAACACCTGTTGTGGAAACTACAACAGACTACATCGTACACAAACTAAACAGCAAAGCATTCCTTTTGAGAAAGGTCCAGGATACAGTTGGCAAAAAAGCCCTTTAAATGTGTACCATGCCGAGATCCACTCGGTTTTATCATATGGCATCCAGCTATGGGGAATTTCCTCACATACAAATACAGTCCTTTTAGCTCAAAAGAGGATTATAAGAGCAATAACTGGTATAAAAATTACAACATCTTGTAGGCAATTTTTTCGGAAACTGGAAATTCTAACTGTAACGTCCGTCTATATATGGGAAATGCTATGTGTTTAAAAACATACAATTATTGGATATCGGAGAGGCTCGCCATACTTACGACACAAGAAATCAAACTACTACAAGTCAAAAACTACGATCCATAAGAAGTAATCTCAATATATGCCAAGGGACGCCAAATAGAATAGGTATACACATTTTCAATCATATACCTTTGGATATCAAGAAACACGGAACTTACAAATCTTTTAGGAAACAACTGAAAAGGCATCTGATAGAAAAGTGTTATTACACGTTAAGTGAATTTTTTGAAAATGAACAATAACAATATTTTCATATGTATTTATATTTTATACTTTTGTTCATCTATATGTTTGCATTAATCTAAATCAATTGTTTTTTCTTTGTTTTTCTTTCTTTATGACTTGTCTAATATGTAATGTATTTACATCTGGAGATAAATAAAATTGTTGATATTGATTTTGACTAGACAGACAAGACTTTTTTTTAATTAAAAGTGGTTCAGGGGAAGCTCTCAATAAACCCCCTATTCCACCTTGGCTTTTAGTATGCGCCACCCTGCTATCGTTTATTTTGCATTCATTCGGGGTGGGCAGCCCAGACGGTTTTACTGAAAAACAGCCCTAGATGTTGTCTCCCCGACCAGGATTCGAACCCGGGTCTCCCGCATTGAAAGGTGGGTATGTTGAGACAGACAAGACTAGACAGACAAAACTAGACAAGCAAGACTAGACAAACAAGACTAAATAGACAAGAATGAACAGACAAGACTGGACAGACAAGACTAGACAGACAAGACTAGACAGACAAGACTAGACAGACAAGACTAGACAGACAAGACTAGACAGACAAGACTAGACAGATAAGACTAGACAGACAAGACTAGACAGACAAGACTAGACAGACAAGACTAGACAGACAAGGCTAGACAGACAAGACTAGACAGAAAAGACTAGACAGACAAGACTAGACAGACAAGACTAGACAGACAAGACTAGACAGATAAGATTAGACAGACAAGACTAGATAGACGAGACTAGACAGACAACACTAGACAGACAAGTCTAGAGAGACAAGACTAGACTGACAAGACTAAACAAACCAACATATGAATATTTAGTTTGACAAGAATTTGATAAGAATAGTCTAAACATTGATAACCTTGATTCTTTTTTTGCAAATTTTTTTCGTTCGCTTTGCAAATACCATTTCGCAATCTTATCTAAATATGCAGGATGGAAAAATACAAAAATTCCATATACAACAACAAGTACAATGTAGACAAACTTTTCTAGTTTGTCTTGTCTGTCCAATCTTGACTGTTTAGTCTTGTCTGTCTAGTCTTACATGTCCAGTCTTGTCTGTCTAGTTTTGTCTGTCTAGTCTTGTCTGTCTAGTGTTGTCTGTCTAGTCTTGTCTGTCCAGTCTTGTCTGTTCATTCTTGTCTATTTAGTCTTGTCTCTCCAGTCTTGTTTGTCTAGTTTTGTCTGTCTAGTCTAGTCTGTCTAGTCTTGTCTGTATAGTCTTGTCTGTCTAGTCTTGTCTGTCTAGTCTTGTCTGCCCAGTCTTGTCTGTTCATTTTGTCTATTTAGTCTTGTCTCCCCAGTCTTGTTTGTCTAGTCTTGTCTGTCTAGTTTTGTCTGTCTATTAATGTTAGTATAGTCTTGTCTATCTAATCTAGCCCATCTAGTCTTGTATCTCTAGTCTTTCCTGTCTAGTCTTCTATGTCCAGTCTTGCCTGTCTAGTCTTACCTGTCCATTCTAGTCTGTCTAGCCTTGACTATCAGAGGCCATAAACAGAAACAACACCGAAACATTAGTAGCCTACCAAAGAAAGCTAGCCCTAAGGGTATGCAGTGCTTATCAAACATATCTAGAGATGTTGCCCTAGAAATCGCATGCATTCCACCAATCGAACTACAAATCAAGCAAAGAAAATGATGCTGCCAAATATGATGCGGTCCATATATGGTCTATATGATGCTGCCAAAGACAAAACAACAAGAAACAATGCAAGCGAGAAGTTCATAAGGGATTGGCAGGAAGCTTCGAACACGACAACAAAAGGTGAGTAGACAAGGATAAAAACCCAATATAGAGTATTGGTGCCGACCACATCTTTGAGAAATAATTTTAAGGAATTCCTGCACAATTCCTGACTGCATATATTGCAGACAAGCAAACAGTGTAACTCTATGATTGCCCGAGATGGGACAAAGAACCCGGGCAATACCCAACCTTAACCCAAAAAATACAATAAAACAGAGGAAAATTTGTTGACATTAAAATGTAACCTAATTGAGAATTCAATGTCAAAACGAGGCAAAAAATTGCTATAAAATTTTTACAAGGAGTTACATCAGCCATAAATTACCCAAAGTTGTAATAATTGAATTTCAAGTAATTTGTTTCTTACTGGTTTGCTGGGATAAACTTCGGACAAATGTTGTTTGAGTTTCTGGATGGTCCATGACAGTTCGCAGCGGACGGTCTGATCCTCGATCTGCTGGTTGGGCGCCTTCACAATCAGAGTGACCGGCAGGGTTTCCATCTTGCGCGAATTCTCCGCTCTCGGACGTCGTTTCGGTTTTGTTTGCACTCTCTCTCTAGGGCGACACTTGAAAATTTAGCACGGCGACAACGGATTCAGACGCACCTGAGACACCTCGACTCGCTCATATTTATCAACAATCTCGGCTAACACAAATAGTATTTGTCTCCATCCCATTGGCTGGCTGTCACCTTACGTTTGACGTACGTCACGGTCACATGATTTCTACTTGCTGCATTACAGCGCAATAACTATTTAACCGACTAGAACAATAATCATACACTTAATCTATTTTTAAACAACACAAACCCAATTTATTATTAATTTACCATTAAATAAGCACCACAACCGTTTTTTTTTTAACATTACAGATTCCTATAACATATTTAATAATGTGTTAACTAGAACTACTTAAATCATAATTAGAACTACTAACTGTAACATCAAGTAATTAGTGTTTCATTAAAAATTATAACATTTAGTAGCATTTTCTATTAATGTAAAATATATTTAACTGGATATAAAATCAAAGTTTTGCAATAAAATTAAATATTCAAAAACCACGCGCTCCATTGCGCTCATTTTAAAAAAATTATAATAGATGTCGCGTCCTTAAATTTGTTTACAGTTGTCTGTGTTTGTGTTTTAAATGTGTTTTTAATGAACGTAACATTTAAATTTATGTTTATTTTAAGTTTTTTCATTTTTTCTCATGTTATGTACTCTAATTAATTGATTAACTTATTAATTCAGTGATGTTTTAAAGATTGTAATGTGTATATTTTGCGCGCACGCAAATTTCGCATTGTCGCCAACCTACTTTACAGAACTTATCGAATGATGGTATTTTTGTATGTTTTTGTAAAGCAATTGTGTAATATTTCAGACGAAAGCTGGATCTTGACTTTTTCTCGCATTATTTACCCTAATTAATTGATTAACTGATTAATTCAGTGATGTTGTAAATGAATATTTTGCGCCCGCGCAAATTTAAACCAACTTTACAGAACTTTTTGAATGGTGGTGTTTTTTTAAATCAATTGTGCAATATTTCAGACAAAAGTTGAATCCAAAAAAACATAAAATTGTTCTCAACTTTAAATTTGTGTTTTTTTTCATATATTTTTGTATAAAATCAATTTAAAATTTATACTAAATTAAATAATATAATTACAGACTTCTGTAACTACCAAATCAAAATTATTTGTTTAAACAGCAACAACTGATTTATTCAATAATTTTATTAGTTACAAAGCAAGTTTTATTGTTTTATTGTAACAAGGATTTGAAATTGCATCCTCTAATAATCTAAAACGAAAGGTAATAAAACTAAAAATATATTTAAATATGTGCGCGAATTTGAAATTTATGGATCATACATGACAAATTATCACACACAGACTTTACTTGTCTCTTCTTATTTTATCTTGTCTGCTCTTGTCTGGTCTTGTCTCATCTTGTATGGTCTAATATGATTTTATTTGGTATTGTCGGGTCTTGTTTGGTTTTGTCTGGTCTTATCTGGCTTTGTTTGGTCTTGTCTGGTCTTCGCTGGTCTTGTCTGGGTTTGTTTGGTCTTACATGGTTTTGTCTGGTCTTGTCTCGTCTTTTCTGGTCTTGTCTGTTTTTGTCTGGTTTTCTCTGGTCTTGTCTGGTCTTCTCTGGATTTGTCTGTTCTTGTCGGGTCTTGTCTGGTATTGTCGGGTGTTGTCTTCTCTAGTCTTGTCTGGCTTAGTCTGGTCTTGTCTTGTCCTGTCTGTTTTTTTCTGGTTTTGTTTGGTCTCTCTGGTCTTCTCTGATCTTGTCTGGTTTTGTCTGGTCTTTCTGTTCTTCTCTGATCTTGTCTGGTCTTGTCTGATCTCGTCTGGTCTTGTCTGGTCTGGTTTTGTCTGTTCTTGTTTGGTCTTGTCTTGTCTTGTCTAGCCTTGTCTAGTCTTGTCCAGGCTTGTATAATCTTGTCTAATCTTTTCTAAACTGATCTAGTCTTCTCTATTCTAGTTTAAACTTGCCTAGCCTTGTCTAGTATTGTTATTTGTCGTTTTTTAGGGTTCCGTACCGAAAACGGAACCCCTATAGGATCACTTTGTTGTCCGTCTGTCTGTCTGTCTATCCGTCCGTCTGGTTGTCTGTCAAGACCATTTTTCTCAGGAACGCGTAGAGGTAACAAGTTGAAATTTGTATCAAATACTCGGGTCTGCGGTCTCTTTCAGCTCTTAAAGCTTTTCAGCTTTTTGTCTGGTTTTCTCTGGTCTTGTCTGGTCTTCTCTGGTCTTGTCTGTTCTTGTCTGGTCTTGTCGGGTGTTGTCTTCTCTAGTCTTGTCTGGCTTTGTCTGGTCTTGTCTTGTCCTGTCTGTTTTTTTATGGTTTTGTCTGGTCTTCTCTGGTCTTCTCTGATCTTGTCTGGTCTTGTCTGGTTTTGTCTGGTCTTTCTGTTCTTGTCTGATCTTGTCTGGTCTTGTCTGACCTCGTCTGGTCTTGTCTGGTCTGGTTTTGTCTGCTCTTGTTTGGTCTTGTCTTGTCTTGTCTAGCCTTGTCTAGTCTTGTCCAGGCTTGTATAATCTTGTCTAATCTTTTCTAAACTGATCTAGTCTTCTCTATTCTAGTTTAAACTTGCCTAGCCTTGTTTAGTTTTGTTATTTGTCGTTTTTTAGGGTTCCGTACCGAAAACAGAACCCCTATAGGATCACTTTGTTGCCCGTCTGTCCGTCCGTCCGTCTGGTTGTCTGTCAAGACCATTTTCCTCAGGAACGCGTAGAGGTAACAAGTTAAAATTTTTATCAAATACTCGGGTCTGCGGTCTCTTTCAGCTCTTAAAGCTTTTCAGCTTTTTGTCTGGTTTTCTCTGGTCTTGTCTGGTCTTCTCTGGTCTTGTCTGTTCTTGTCTGGTCTTGTCGGGTGTTGTCTTCTCTAGTCTTGTCTGGCTTTGTCTGGTCTTATCTTGTCCTGTCTGTTTTTTTATGGTTTTGTCTGGTCTTCTCTGGTCTTCTCTGATCTTGTCTGGTCTTGTCTGGTTTTGTCTGGTCTTTCTGTTCTTGTCTGATCTTGTCTGGTCTTGTCTGACCTCGTCTGGTCTTGTCTGGTCTGGTTTTGTCTGCTCTTGTTTGGTCTTGTCTTGTCTTGTCTAGCCTTGTCTAGTCTTGTCCAGGCTTGTATAATCTTGTCTAATCTTTTCTAAACTGATCTAGTCTTCTCTATTCTAGTTTAAACTTGCCTAGCCTTGTCTAGTATTGTTATTTGTCGTTTTTTAGGGTTCCGTACCGAAAACAGAACCCCTATAGGATCACTTTGTTGTCCGTCTGTCTGTCTGTCTGTCCGTCCGTCTGGTTGTCTGTCAAGACCATTTTCCTCAGGAACGCGTAGAGGTAACAAGTTGAAATTTGTATCAAATACTCGGGTCTGCGGTCTCTTTCAGCTCTTGAAGCTTTTCAGCTTTTTGTCTGGTTTTCTCTGGTCTTGTCTGGTCTTCTCTGATCTTGTCTGTTCTTGTCGGGTCTTGTCTGGTCTTGTCGGGTGTTGTCTTCTCTAGTCTTGTCTGGCTTTGTCTGGTCTTGTCTTGTCCTGTCTGTTTTTTTTTCTGGTTTTGTCTGGTCTTCTCTGGTCTTCTCTGATCTTGTCTAGTCTTGTCTGGTTTTGTCTGGTCTTTCTGTTCTTGTCTGATCTTGTCTGGTCTTGTCTGATCTCGTCTGGTCTTGTCTGGTCTGGTTTTGTCTGCTCTTGTTTGGTCTTGTCTTGTCTTGTCTAGCCTTGTCTAGTCTTGTCCAGGCTTGTATAATCTTGTCTAATCTTTTCTAAACTGATCTAGTCTTCTCTATTCTAGTTTAAACTTGCCTAGCCTTGTTTAGTATTGTTATTTGTCGTTTTTTAGGGTTCCGTACCGAAAACGGAACCCCTATAGGATCACTTTGTTGTCCGTCTGTCCGTCCGTCCGTCTGGTTGTCTGTCAAGACCATTTTCCTCAGGAACGCGTAGAGGTAACAAGTTAAAATTTGTATCAAATACTCGGGTCTGCGGTCTCTTTCAGCTCTTAAAGCTTTTCAGCTTTTTGTCTGGTTTTCTCTGGTCTTCTCTGGTCTTGTCTGTTCTTGTCGGGTCTTGTCTGGTCTTGTCGGGTGTTGTCTTCTCTAGTCTTGTCTGGCTTTGTCTGGTCTTGTCTTGTCCTGTCTGTTTTTTTCTGGTTTTGTCTGGCCTTCTCTGGTCTTCTCTGATCCTGTCTGGTCTTGTCTGGTTTTGTCTGGTCTTTCTGTTCTTGTCTGATCTTGTATGGTCTTGTCTGACCTCGTCTGGTCTTGTCTGGTCTGGTTTTGTCTGCTCTTGTTTGGTATTGTCTTGTCTTGTCTAGCCTTGTCTAGTCTTGTCCAGGCTTGTATATTCTTGCCTAATCTTTTCTAAACTGATTTAGTCTTCTCTATTCTAGTTTAAACTTGCCTAGCCTTGTTTAGTATTGTTATTTGTCGTTTTTTATGGTTCCGTACCGAAAACGGAACCCCTATAGGATCACTTTGTTGTCCGTTTGTCTGTCTGTCCGTCTATCCGTCCGTCCGTCTGGTTGTCTGTCAAGACCATTTTTCTCAGGAACGCGTAGAGGTAACAAGTTGAAATTTGTATCAAATACTCGGGTCTGCGGTCTCTTTCAGCTGTGAAAAAATCAAACTTGTAAGTCAACGCGATCAAAAGATATGACCGTTTATGTCGTATATTTTGCGATTTCACAAAGGAATCAAAACCTATAGGGTACTTCCCGTTGACCTAGAATCATGAAATTTGGCAAGAAGCGGTGTCTAACAGCACATCTAAAGGGAAAAATCCTAAAACCGTAAATATGTAGTTTAATTACAAGAAAAATGGGAATTTACTATTAGGAACTTATGAAAATACACTAATGTGTTGCGTGGTATTGTCAGGCACCAGAAGCATATGGGTTGCATACAGTTAGGTCTTCCTAAAGATACCTTACTTACAAGTTTGTGCGGAACCCTCGGTGCGCGAGTCGCAACTCGCACTTGGCCGGTTTTTTTGTTTGGAATGAAACTTCAATGTGAATTATTTTTCTGAAATTTTATTGTCATATTAAATTGATTTCTAGTAAAAAGTAAAACTATTATAAAAAGAGCGTTAATATCTTCATAAATTTTCATTTTTGATAAATTATTGTCGAAGCACATCTAGTGACAAATACACTTTGATATACATATATATTCTAATCTTTGATAAAATCACAAATCGGTGCCATAGACCAGCTATGCAGCACAAACACATTTTCAATTAAAAAAATAAATAGATTTTCGCTAATTGAGACAATCTCGTCGGATAGTTCCATTCAACTTCATTAAACTTCGTAATTAAAGTAAAAAAAATAGTAAAATAATAAAGTAAAAGTAAAATATATAAAGTATAAAAAATATATTTTGTTAAAACTTGAGTTTCATTGAATTTTTTAGAAAAATTATTAAAATTGTTTGCTGATTTGGTCTCATAAACAAAGTTGAATAACAACAATAATAATCGACAAATTAAATTATATACTTATTTTTTTATAATTACATAATGATTAATTCATAATTATATAATGGTTAATCGAATAATTATATAATTGTTAATAAATTGTTAATTGTTAATAAATATTTTTGTTAAATAATTATTAATTAATAATTATTTGATTAATCCAAAATGCAACTTACCAATTTTCTTTTACAATCAATATACCGGGTGATTCGGTAGGAAATGGAAATATTGTACAGACGTGTCCAGAAAGCAAAAATTAGCAAAATAAGCTCATATGTTCAAGTTAGATTCTCATTTGTTTTAGAGATAATTAGGTTTTTCTTTTTAAAAAGTTAATCAAGTTGAATTTGATAATACTACAACTAGACCTAAATGCCGATTTCAAACAAAATATTAATTACGTTTAGTATTAATGTATGGTATTCTGTATGTATTAATGTATGGTATTCTTATTACGGCATTCTAAATGATTATGAATTGTGTTTTTTGAAGTGCGCATTTCTAAATTTCAACGATTGCCGGTCTGGCAGAGGAGGCCCGCACCCTTGGCCTCCGAGTGTACTGGATTTCAATCCCCCAGATTTTTGTGTTTGAGGATGGATGAAGTCGTTAGTTTTTGCAATGTAAGTGGACACACGGGATGCGCTACTAGATGACATTTTTAAAACTGCGGCGTAAAATAAATTACCATTATCTACGACCACTATTGTAAATGCCCATTATTGTACAGTTCATGGACTATGTAAATACATCATAACATACACGCATGTAACAGTCCGCGCTTAATGTTAAGTTATGATTAATAACGCACACGTGCGTTTGGTTTACGATTCGTTGATTGGTTGAGAGCTGCTACTACGTGCTCATTAGATTGGAGCACGAATATATGCAAAAATATTTTTTTGAAATTTAAAGTTGTAATAGGGGGGATTAGTGCATTATATTTAAGGTAAAATAAATATAATTTTTGAATTAATTTGATGAATATCTTCTGCCTCCGCACTGACTTCAAAAACTTTAATTCGATGATAAAAGTCTAGTACAGTTATGGCCAAATATTAAGCTTAATTTAATGATAAATGGGTGATAAATGATACTCAATATATAATTCAGATATAATAATAAAAATATTATATAATAAAAATATTATTAAAAAAAAAAATTAATTTGCTCGAAAATCTCTTTTTGTCTCAAATTTAGTCATTACGTTCCGTGATTCCAATTTGGCTTTTATTGCACCTAATAGTGACTTTTTTGTGCATTGAGAAGTGACAGCTATGCTAGACTGAATTTCTTGGTCGGTCAGGTTTTTCATAATCGGTAGTTCACTTAATATTTCTTACCAATTTATTAAATCAATGTATGTTGAAGCATTGAAATTTATAGGCGGCACTTCAAACATTCTAGGTGTTGAAGTTTGAGGCATCCTGCGTGCCTTTAATATGCGCCGGGCTGCCAGTTCTCGGATGTGCTTTCTATCATCAATTATCATTGCAAGGAGTATGTTCTCGGGATGTGCAAAATAGCCATTGCGTTGAATCACAGGATCAATCACCTTTTTTAGATCCTATGACAGGTACCTTAAGGCCTTAATTATGTTAAAAAGGTGTCGTGTGCCATCCTTGCAAGATGGTTTATTTTTAATGTTCTTCTTCTTCTTCTTTAATCCATAGCCGGCGCATGGAGAGGTGGTCGACCTCGTAGCCAGTACGCTGCTGTTGGTGCCGCTAGATTGCGTGCTCCATTCACTATACGCTTCCATGCTAATCGATCAGTTGCAACGGTTCTTGCCTCAGCTGTTGTTATTCGCTGGTTTTTTAAATCGTTCTCTACGTGTTTCAACCATGTGGTCTTCGGTGCTTGTTTTTGTGTTCTCCAATCAAGAGGTCGTTTTTTCCATAGGAGTTTGTGCGGTACTCGATTGTCGCCCATCCTACAGATGTGGCCGAACCATCGTAATCGGCGTTTTTGAATTTCCTCAACAATCGGTGTCTGTTGGTCGCACCTTTCTCTGATTGTCTCATTTCGGAGGTGGTTGAGGAGTGAGACGCAGAGAATCTGTCTCAGGCATCGCATTTGGAAGGCCTCGAGCTTGTTAAGGTCCGGTTTGAGTAATGTCCATGTTTCCGATCCATAAAGAAGAATTGGGAGGATCAGCGTCCGGTATAGGCGTATTTTGGTTTTGATGGTAATATTCGTCCGCTTCCATATGCACCACTTGAGTGAAGCAAACGTTGCTGTTGTCTGGCCTATCCGGCTGTGAACTTCGGCTGTCGAAGCTACTTTCTTCTCAACCAGTGATCCCAAATATTTGAACTGTGGTAGCTGCTCGATTGTGGTTCCATCGAGGTAAACTCTGGCTTCAGATCCATCCGTTGTAAGCACTTTGGTCTTATCCGCATTGATTCTCAGTCCGTATGACTGGGCAATGCGGGAAATGTCATACAAGGTGTCTGTTGCTTCGGCATCTGTGTTGGCGAAAACCGCACTGTCATCGGCGAACATCAGATCGGTTAGGAAGTTTTTGTCATCATATCGAACTCCGCGTCGCCCATCAAACGCTTTTCGTGTCGATCACAATGTTAAAAAGGAGCGGCGAGGCCACGTCTCCTTGCCGGACTCCAGTTCGAATCGGGAATTCCTCAGACATGTCGTTTCGGATACGAACATTGCTGGTTGAGCCGTCGTACGATGCTTGAAGAAGTTGAATGATTTTCAGTGGCACGTGTTCGATCTTCAGGGCTTCCCACAAGCTTGTCCAATCGATGCAATCAAAAGCAGATTTGAAATCGATGAAGACGATGACAGTTCGTTTGCCACATCGAATTCTTTCTTCCATTAGCTGACGGAGAGCAAATATCTGATCGATGCATCCTCGATGTGGTCGAAATCCAGCTTCTTCTTCCCGGCTTGTTTGCTCTCGATGTTTCTGTAGTATTGATTGTATGATTTTCATAAATACTTTGCCGACGATCGAGAGGAGGCTCCATACCACGGTAATTCTTGCATTCCCGACTGTCGCCTTTCTTCAAAATAGGCACAACAATCGCTTTCTTCCACACGGATGGAACACAATCTGAATGCCATATATGCACTGTGAGAACGTGAAGTTGATGTAATAAGACGTCTCACCCGGCTTTGATCATTTCGGCAGTTACTTGATCTCCTCCCGGCGCTTTACCATTTTTCAGGGATTTTATTGCCGTCTTCACCTCATTGATTGTTGGTTCAGTATCGGGAAACTGATTTATGGGCTGCTCAATAATCGGCAGTTCGGGTGCTGGACCTACTGGCGGATTGTGGTTGTACAGCTGATGAAAGAATTCTCTACACCGCTGTAGACGTTCCTGAGGAGAGGTCACGAAAGTTCCATCCAATTTTTTGATATTGTCATTTGTTGATGTTGTTTTGCCACTTAACCGTCGGATTGTCTGGTACAGCGTCCGGTACTCATGCCTTGACGCTGCTTCTTCCATGTCAGCCGCGATGTTATTCCAGTAAGCTTCCCGTTCCAATTTCATTTTCTGTCGAACTTCTTTGTTCAATCGTCGGTATTGTTTGAAATCGACGTGTTTCATTTGCTTCCGCTGGTCGACTAGATTGAGACAGTCGTCCGAGATCCATTGCTGCGTCCGTCGACGGATGGGCGGACACAGCTCCGTTGCACACCCCACAATAGACTCAGAAAGTTGTTTTTCTTCTATGTTGATATCGACTGGTATCGTGAGTGCTGCAAATTTGTTGGATAATGCGATTTGAAATTTTCGGCTGGTTTCAGGGTCTCGCAGACAGGCCCAGTTCCTCTTGGCTGATGGTGGTGCCTTTTTCTTTGCTCTTTGTAATTTCAATTGTAGTTTCACTCGGACAAGATAATGGTCTGATCCACAGTCGGGTCCACGCATCGCACGTACATCTTTGAGCGTCGATCGGAATCTGGTGTTGACCAAAATGTAGTCCAACATCGCCGAATCGTTGCCGGATGGATTTCGCCACGTGAGTTGATGTTTGAGGGGGTGACGAAAGATGCTGTTGCCGATGATCAAGTTGTTTGACGCTGCAAATGATAAGAGGCGTAATCCGTTGTCATTTATTTCCCCGTATCCGAATTTTCCCATCGTTTCTTCCCAACCGGTTCGATCTGCACCCGTATGTGCATTAAAGTCGCCCATAAGTACGATTAATTCGGTTTGGGGTATTGTATCCAGTGTGTGTTGAAACTGGGCATAAAATTCATCCTTGTTTGTGTCCGGGCTGGTCTCAGTTGGGGCGTAGACGGATACGATATGGGTCTTAATCGTTCCATCAATAGTGATAACCGCCAGACGCTCGGATATCGGTTGGAATGCGATAACACTGGCAGAGGCCCGTCGATCAACCATAAAGCCAACGCCCGCTTCTCGTTTGTCGCCACCAGAATAGAATAGCGTCATCGTCTCGTCGATTGATGGTGGGTCAACCTTCATTGTCCCAGATCCTGTGAGCCGCAGTTCTGATAATGCACAGATCGATATTTTGCATTTCAATAATTCCTTGGCGATAATTTCCTTTTGACCAACGTGATGTCCCGTTCGCACATTCCATGCGGCGATTCGTATTTCTGATTTCGGTGTGATTAACCTGAGTCTTTGGCCAGTAGTCCACTTCTCACCAGCATCCCTGGTTCCCAAAGCTGGCGCATCGGCTGCCCCGGATGCGGTAGCATTAATTCGTAAGTGGTTAAGTCGTGTATCCATGCGGTTTCTTGCCTAGTTTCTTCGGTTTCCCGATTCTGGTCGGCGCGGCAGGCCGACCACCCTCCTCCTTTCACACCCTGGGCTTGGGACCAGACGACGGCGGAGACGACGGTGTATTAGGTCGAAAAAGGAGGGAGAGCAAAAAATACGTTTATGTCACTTTGATATTAAAACTTAGTTTTTTTTTGTAGAATTTTTAATGTAGAACCAAGGTGCGTAAACTTTTACAACAAATGTAGCCAAAGTTGTCAAGTTTTCTGATGGTGTCCCTGTTGTTACATAAAAACGTAGTATTCGGTTAGCACGTGTAAGTCAACGGGCATGCGACATTTTACCTGGGGATTTGTTTGCCAAATCTTCTGGAAAATCGACTGAAAGTACCGCTGAGACAATCTTGTGTAGCTACTGTTGATCTGTACTTAAATCTTGAGCCATTTCTGGAAGCAATTCTCCTTGCAATTCTCTTCCAATGTGCTGAAATTTTTTAACAGGCAATTGTTCACAAGTCTCGAGTGCTTTTCCCAATGATCCAGTGCAAGAATTAGGCCCCGAAGTAACCCCGTCAAGATGAAAAAAACAAGTGTCTCAAAGGAAGTTCGTTCATGTGGAGTAAACAAATTATCCACTGGAGTGGCTTTTGTAGCCTTTTTTCGAGTCTTATAACACCCCCATACCTGCCAGTATTTACATTGGTACCATCACGATGTTGGGGAATTCCTTCATGTGATAGAAACCTTGTCATCGCAGTTTCTATTCCTTTAGCTGAACCAACGTTAAGTACTACGTACCCCATGTAAATAGATCCTGGCTCTTAAATTAGTGAAATGTGCTCCTCAACTGTCATATTCCTGTAGCATTTACCACCTTTTTTAATAATCTTCAACGTTTTGTCTTTTCTCCCATCAAAATATAAAACAGACAGTTTTGGGATTGCGGTCTCCTTCATTAACTTTTGTCTAGTTTTAATTCTCTCTCTTCGTACTTTATGTCTGTCAATGACCTCAACATCAGACCTAATGTCAAATAAAATAGACGACGCAATCGCTGCTGCTGCTCTATCTGATACTCCATACCTATCGCAGGTCTTCGATAACGTAGTAAAATCGACGCATACTTTTTTCTTTTTCTTCGGAAAGCTTTTTTTATGGTGTTAGTGAAATTATCTGAACTACTACGACTTTCAGACGCTGACGATACCGGAGAAATACTAACTTCTATAACAGATAACGAAGTATTTAAGGCTGTAGTTGGGCGGTTTTCTCGTTCCTGTTTCCTTTTTAGGGTCTTTTGCAACTTCTTCGTAACACTTACGTCGATTCCACCTATTATCATACCTCGAGAGGTTCTTTGATCAATTAGAAAAGTATGTTCTTGTTTGGGAAACTTTTTATCCTTGCGACAGATACATTGAGGAAAATCTTTACACTTGCATGCTGCAAAATCAAAAAGTACCTTACTACTTTGTCGAAAACTTTCTAACTTTTCCGGAGAGAGCTTTTTGACAGACTTGAGTAGGTTTTTACATTTTAAATGGTATGCTTTTAACATTTGTACGACCCTTGTTCGTGTTACTATCGGAATAGATGCAGTTTGCCATTTTTTTTCAATTCTGGATGTCACTATATCTGCTATTTCTGAAAATATGGGATCTTTTGCAGTTTCCAATTGCAACTTTAGTTGATGTCTTGTACATTCATAGTATTTTATTACATCTTCGTAAGTAGGTAGAATATTGTCTTTTATCTCACAAATATCACCAAAGATAGGACATTTAAATACACTTAGTGTTCTTTGCATGTTTTTACAAAACAAAATTGATGGTTAGGTTTTTTGTTAGATAACTGGCGCAAGTCTAATTCGAGCCAAAACCAATAGTCCACTGACGACGCGAAAAGTGTTCTAATTCCTGTGCTCCCTCACTCCTCTTATTTTATGTTATAAACGATATGTAAGATCATGCATTTTTTTTTGTTTCGCATCGAAAATAAACTGTAGTTATAATAATTTCTGGGAATAAAATACGTCTATTTATTAAAATAGACTAAAAAGACTAAAAGTCTAAAAACCATTTTTTTTCCAATATTCAATGACGTTGCGGAGGCTATTACTTTAAATCAAATCCAATAATATTTTGCATGGATTAATTTGAGTCTAAAAGGCACCGATTTTTCACTGTTAGATCATTCACAACCCAAACAAAATATTTCGCTCCACCCTAGTGCTCATACTTTCAGTGCCACAATTCAAATTAACGGAAATTGACATTGCGAACATTGGGTTGCCTATATCCCACTCTTATTCCAGTTTAACCCAGATAAGTACTATATAATAAGGTATGTAACCATTAAGAATGTTTTTCTTTTCATTTCTAACAGGTTAAATAATGTCGAGTAACAGTTATATATGAAAATACAACTGTTTGTTCATTATAATGTTAAATAATGATAATTAAATATAACCTAATAAGCAATAAATTTGTTACTCGATATTGTTACTAAAATTTGTTAATCAAACGTATTTTTCTTATTAAACAGAAACAAATTATTGTGGTCGTAGATAAAGTATATTACATAACTCGAGTTGTAAGGCAATTACGTACTCGCGGAATTACGCACTCCCCGCTACGCGGTAACTGTTCTGTAATATGCTTGTTTGTTTATGTATGCTTATGTATGTATGCTTGTATGCATATGCTTGTTCTGTAATATGCTGTAACTGTAATATGCTTTTCACAAATCTCCTTACGTAATATACTATTGTTCAAAATATCTATGAAACAAATAAAAATATTAGCTTATTTTGCTTATTTTTGCTTCCTGAACATGTTTTTGAAATATTTCCATTTCTTCCATAATCACCCTGTATAATACATATATTATTTATTATATATAATATCAATATATAATACGATTAATACATACTACAAATCATTATATACCCTATTTTGCACATTATTTTTGCACATAAAAAAATCCTTCCTATTACAACCAAAAAGACGTCTTAAACAAATGACTCCATTCAATAATTCGAAGTAAATCAATGCTATAATTGGAAGGCCACATTAAAGGGCAATGCCTTCCTAATTAATTTTCTGCAACAAACCTACAACACAATCAAACAAAACCTACAACAAATTTAAATACAAAGTTTTCATATTATCAACAAATTTATAAATTTCCTGAAGATTTTAATAATTTTTCTCACACAAAATTCATTTCCCCTCAAAAAAACGAAAAGAACTGATTCACATATTTGTTCGATAAAATTAACATTTTGTTAACAACAATCTACAATACAGTTACAAACAACCTAAACAGAATCACATAAACCCTAATAGTCCCAATAATCTTTCTACATGAAATCATAACCAGTTTCGTTAATCTACACGACTGCTTCAAGTTGAAACACATTTTGAACCAGCCGTCCATTTAGATTTCTCCCGACCAAACACTTTTACATATCTTACCAAATTACACAACACATGTTCGCCATTCGACCCGCATCAATTTACACCCTCTACACACACTAAACACAAAAGACAATTAAATAATGAAAACAGAGAAGTTTCACTTGGTAGCAAATTAAGTCTAGATTTAGCTCATTTTCTTCATTTAATCATATTTGCTAAATACATGTAATGACTGTCCCGTTTTGTCTATCTAGTTTTGTCTAGTATTGCCTCTTTGTGCCTGTCTTGTGTGTCCAGTCTTGTCTGGCCAGACTTGCCTATCCAGTCTTGACTGTCTAGGCTTGTCTAGTCTTATCGGTCTTATCTTGTGTCTCTAGACTTGTCTGTCTAGTCTTGTCTGTCTAGTCTTATCTGTTTAGCCTTGTCTGTCTAGTTTTCTCTGTCTAGTCTTGTCTGTCTGATACTTCTAAAATCTGAAGGGAAAGCATACGCTGATCTAATCAGAATGGTTAAAAAATAAATTAACCCTGAAGTTTCAGGAACACGAGTAGCAGGACTAAGGGAAACAAAAAACGGAGAGCTCCTGCTTGAAGTAAAAGGAGGGAGTGCAAACAAACTGCAAGAACTGATCTCAAACAAATTTCCAGACATTGATATTCGATCAAAAAATGCGGACACGTTGGTGAATATAAAGGACATAGATGCCGTTACCACACTAGAAGAAGTAGACGAAGCCATAAAATCTGCACTCGATAATATTGAAGGAGGTATCACAATAAAAAACATCCGACCCGGGTATGGGAATAGTCAGATCGCAACCGTCCCGCTTCCCAAAAAATAAGCGAAAGCCCTCATCCAGAAAGGAAAGTTAAAGATTGGCTGGCTATACTGCAGAGTCAGGAAGAGGATAGATCTGGTAAGGTGCTATAAATTCTGGGGGACCGGCCATGTTGCAAGCACGTGTAAAGAACCAGACAGACAGAAGATGTGCCTACGATGCGGCCAAGAGGGACACGAAGCGAAGGACTGCAAAGAGGAAACGCACTGCCCAATTTGCAAGTTGACGGGGCATCAGGCGTACTCCGGAACATGCCCAGAATACAAAAAAGCTCTGTCGGAGGAACGGCAAGGAAACAACAATAATGGCTAGTATCATCCAAGTCAATATAATGAGATGTCGTGCAGCGCACGATCTGCTAACCGCAACAGCCGCAGAGCTGAAAGCGGACATAATAATAGTGAGCAAACCTAACAAAAAACTAGCAGCTAGGGCAAATTGGTTCATGGACGAAAAAAAAAGATGCAGCAGTATGGATAAAGAACCGAAAACTACCAGTTATAAGAACAGGACGAGGACCAGGATTTGTCTGGGTCGAGTTGATCCAATTTATAATCTACAGCTGCCACTTTTCTCCCAATGCAAAACCCGAACAGTTCCAATCCCAAATCCCAAGCCTAGAAGCCCAATCCCTAGAAGCTCTAACCCATCACATCAGGCCCCAAGGAAAAAGAGAACAAGTTATTGCGGGCGATTTCAACGCTAAGTCCGCCAATTGGGGTTCTTCAGGCATGGACAAAAGAGGAAACCTGGTATCGGATTGGGCTGCGGAACTAGATCTATTGGCACAAAACCAGGGAAATGATTACACGTTTGGGCGAGGAAACTCTCAGTCGATTATAGATATCACGTTCTGCAACAACTTAATCGCAAACAAGCTCCAGGGCTGCAGAGTGCTGGATAAGGAATCCTTGAGTGACCACCGCTATATCATCTACAGCATAGAAGAAAACAAAAGGTCAAAGGAAATAGCTCCCCTATCAAAAACTAGGTGGGCAATAAAGCACCTGAATGAGGGAACAATTAAAGAATGCCTAATTCAAGAACTAAGCAATAGCGACACAAAAAGTGCAGATATACTGGCTCAGGCGATGCACGTAAAAACTCAATAACTGGGGAAGGACGACCTAAAATAAAAAAGACAACATACTGGTGGACCGAGGAAATTTCGAGCATAAGAGCTGCTTGCACCGCTGCCAGGAGGAAGTAGCAACGCCTAAGGACAAAACATGCTGATAGCGAAGTTACCAAAGAGGCAAGTCAGGTATATAAGAGCCGAAGGAAGGGACTGCGTCAGTTAATAAACAAAACTAAGCAGGAGCACTGGAAAAAACAATGTTCTGAGTTAGAAAATGACACATGGGGGGAAGCCTTTCAAATCATAAGAAGAAATGAAAATTTGCTCACAAATTCCTGCATTAACAATAGAAGCAGTACGTAGAGTAGCTGATGTGCTCTTTCCACACCACACTCCTTTCGATTGGCAACAGCCCGAAGTCACCGATATACCTCTCTTCACTGCCGAAGAATTATCGCTCGCATGCAGGCGAATTAAGAACAACAGAGCACCGGGGCCAGATGGAATACCACCTGAAGTTGTAAAAATAGCTGCCCAGCACCAATCAAGCTTCGTATTGGACACGCTGAACATGCTGTTCACAACCGGAAACTTTCCGGCCAGATGGAAAAGGGCAAAGCTCGTTCTCATCAGAAAAGGAGATAGAGAAATAGGGACCCCCACATCCTATAGACCTATTTGCTTACTGGATGTGTTGGGAAAACTCTTAGAGCAACTTTTGCTAAGCAGAATAAAAGGAGAACTTGAGATTGGGCATGGTTTGTCAGAAAAACAATTTGGCTTCAGGCAAGGAAAATCCACAATTGACGCGCTAAGATCTATCATAGAGATTGCCGAAAAGGCGAAGTCCGGCACGCAGAGAACAAGGAAACTGTGTGCGCTGCTAACCTTCGATGTTAGAAACGCATTTAACAGCGCTAGCTGGAAGCAGATCATGGAAGGCCTAACATCAAGAGGCATATCACCGTATCTACTACGCATGGTGAGGAGCTATCTTAGCGATTGAAAGTTAATACTAAAAGGGGCTCGAAAAACGGAAGAGAGAAGCATCAGCAGCGGTGTTCCACAAGGATCGACATTAGGCCCAACCTTGTGGAACGTCTTATATGACGATGTGCTGAGATTAAGACTGCCATTGGGGGCGAAAGTGATTGGCTTTGCAGACGACTTGGCTTTAGTGGTAACAGCCAGAACAGAAGAAGGATTGATGCAGACAGCTAACCACGCTATAGAGCAAATCATTAACAAAAGCCTCAATCTAGCGCCAGAGAAAACTGAGGCGGTCCTTCTCATAGAACAATAAAAGGTCCAACCAATAAAATTTAAAATTGGAAAACAATCCGAAAAATTGAAAATAATCCGAAAGTGTCAAATAAAATACCATTATCTTTCACACCGCACATAGCAGAAGCTGCAGCAAAGGGGATGAGGACAATGGCAGCAATACAACAACTAATGTCTAACATTGGAGTACCCGTGAGCAGTAAACGCCGACTGCTCAGCTACGCAGTACAGGCCACTATGATGTACGGAGCACCAATATGGCCCAGAGCACTGGGAAAACAGAGCAATATCCAAAAGCTCCTTGTAGTGCAAAGACAAATGGCTCTAAGAATCTGTAGCGCTTACCGCACAATATCAAGTGAGGCAGTCTTTACCATCGCGGGTATCCCGCCAATCGACTTGCTTGCGGAAGAGCAAAGAAAACTGCAGGAGACAGGTCGTAGCAAACTTAAAAAAAATGGCCAGAAAACAATTAATTGAAGAATGGCAGCAAAAGTGGAAGCAAGGCATTAAAGGAGAGTGGACCAGACTTCTTATCCCTGAACTTCAACCCTGGATAGACAGAGAATAACCGGACAATACTTGGGTGAGATAGTAGCTATTTTCACCATGCTATAGCTACTATCTCACCCAAGTATTTTCCGGCCACGGCTGTTTTAAGGACTATCTGCATCAAATTGGCAGAGCTTCAGACGACCAGTGCACATACTGCGGAGAAACAGATACTGTGAGCCATACAATCTTTGACTGTTCTCGATGGGAAATGGAAGGGCACGAAATTACAACCAATTTAGAAGTACCAATCAACCCGAGAACGATAATTGGACATATGCTCAAAGCAAAAGAAAACTGGATTAAGATAACAACAATATATTATATATAATATATTCATTATGAATATAATATATTCATTATATTATGGAATCCAAAACAACAGATGAAACGAAAGAACAAAAGATAAAGAGAAATTAAAATTAACGATCATAGTCTGAATCGTAACTTGATCTCCAATATGTAACAGTTACCTTATCGGTTATTAAATCTTCTTCGCTCCCACTAGGACCTGTCATTAAACCAATTTTATCTTCTGGAATCTGGTATATATTCATAAGCTTCCACAATTAAAGAGAATTTGCAAATTGCTTCACCAAGCTTGTTAAGAGCATAGCAAGTGTATTCCCCAGCATTTTCAGGGAAAACTTCAATTATTGCTAACATACAAACCCTTTCAGTGTTGCTTGTTATGGAACCATTTCACTTTAGGAATTGGTTTTCCAGTTACTATGCAAGTAAACAGAACTTTCTCGCCGTCCATTACACGAATTGGTGGTAATTACTTTACGAATCTGGGGATATTCAATTTCTCTCGTTTCTTCCCATTCTGTTTCTTCGATAACGTTGAGTGAAGCTGTACATGTTACAGATCCAGCAACAGTTTCGGCTCTGCACGTTATGGTTCCTGTGAATTCGGTGCCCACGTCTTTTATTAATAAGATTTATTTTCGGTTGTAGAAATCCTGATTTCAGGGGATGATTGGATTGGATAGGAGCCTTGATACCATTGGAACGAAACGGTTGGACTAGCCTCAACTTCTGCTTCCATAATTACAACTTCTCCGGGAGTTACTATTTGTGGTTGAATTGGCTTGATAAACCTTGGAGCTATTGCTTTGTGTATTTCCTTGTCTTCAGTAATAGTTACGGAACCAGATGAAGAAGCTTCGCCTTTTTCGCCACTTCATATTTGCCACCTTTTTGTTGTGCTGTTTTGGTAATGCGGAAACTTGTCTTCTTCTCATCAATTTTAATTTCATAGTTGTTATTTTCTTGTAGAACTTTGTTATTCCTTAATCATTTGATTTCGGTGTCCCTTGGAATTCGGCTTCGAGTACTATTTCAGTATCAGCCTTACTAATGACTGCTTTAACTGGCTTTGTTATTTTTGGCGCGAACATAACAACGGGTTGAGTAACTTAGACTGCCTTTGAAATTATCAGATTGGCACGACATTCTGCTTTTCCAAATTTATTGTCCGCTGCAATAAGTTTCATCTTCCGCTGTTGGTTCTAGTAATTCTAATTTTGCAACACCAGTTTCAGTATTATAAGAGATTTTACGAGTTTTGTTTGGTTTTATTTCGTCGTTATTTCTGTACTATTTAACATTTGGAACTGGCGTTCCAACAACAGCGCATTTCAACACAGCAGTTTGTTTTCCTTTAACTACGTGTGGTTTTAATGGAATCGTGAAATGTGGAGCGATACCACTTTCTTCTTTTTCTAGAATAACTATATTAGCTGTCGAAGTTGCGACTCCAGTTTGATTTGTTGCTCTAAACGAGTAGAAAGCAGCATGTTAGGGTTCCACTTTAGCGAATTCAAGAATTACTGTATTTTCCATTACAATAATTGTTACATGATCGCTTGCATGCATAAGGACTTCGTTTTTATACCACTTCACGTCTGGGAATGGAGTGCTCTTGGTTTTAATACCACTTCACGTCTGGGAATGGACTGCTCTTGGTTTTTATACCACTTCACGTCTGAGAATGGAGTGCTCTTGGTTTTTATACCACCTCACGTATGGGAATGGAGTGCTCTTGGTTTTTATACCACTTCACGTCTGGGAAATGAAGTGCTCTTGGTTTTTATACCACTTCACGTCTGGGAATGGAGTGCTCTTGGTTTTTATACCACTTCACGTCTGGGAAATGAAATGCTCTTGGTTTTTATACCACTTCACGTCTGGGAATGGAGTGCTCTTGGTTTTTATACCACTTCACGTCTGGGAAATGAAATGCTCTTGGTTTTTATACCACTTCACGTCTGGGAATGGAGTGCTCTTGCTTTTTATACCACTTCACGTCTGGGAATGGAGTGCTCTTGCTTTTTATACCACTTCACGTCTGGGAATAGAGTGCGCTTGGTTTTTATACCACTTCACGTCTGGGAATGGAGTGCTCTTGCATTTTATACCACTTCACATCTGGGAATGGAGTGCTCTTGGTTTTTATACCACTTCACGTATGGGAATGGAATGCTCTTGGTTTTTATACCACTTCACGTATGGGAATATAGTGCTCTTGGTTTTTATACCACTTCACGTCTGGGAATGGAGTGCTCTTGGTTTTTATACCACTTCACGTCCGGGAATGGAATGCTCTTGGTTTTATACCACTTCACGTCTGGGAATGGAGTGCTCTTGCTTTTTATACCACTTCACGTCTGGGAATGGAGTGCGCTTGCTTTTTATACCACTTCGCGTCTGGGAATGGAGTGCTCTTGGTTTTTATACCACTTCACGTCTGGGAAAGGAGTGCTCCTGGTTTTATACCACTTCACGTCTGGGAATGGAATTCTCTTGGTTTTTATAGCACTTCACGTCTGGGAATATAGTGCTCTTGGTTTTATACCACTTCACGTCTGGGTATGGAGTGCTCTTGGTTTTTATACCACTTCACGTCTGGGAGTGGAGTGCTCTTGGTTTTTATACCACTTCACGTATGGGAATGGAGTGCTCTTGGTTTTTATACCACTTCACGTATGGGAATGGAGTGCTCTTGGTTTTTATACCACTTCACGTCTGGGAATGGAGTGATCTTGGTTTTTATACCACTTCACGTCTGGGAATGGAGTGCTCTTGGTTTTTATACCACTTCACGTCTGGGAATGGAGTGCTCCTGGTTTTATACCACTTCACGTCTGGGAATGGAGTTATCTTTTTCTGATACTACTGGTTCAACGCGCTTGTTTTTCTTTACTAATATGAATATCTGCGATAGATTTCTGTACAGTCGATTTTCTAACAGTACGTTTATCTTTTTTATCATCAGACACTTTATCGATACCTTCCGTTTCTCGTTTTTGAGAAATAATTTCTAATTCAGGCAGTGGTTGACTGTCATCGTACTGTACGATTTTACTTGATTCTTTCTTAGTTTTCTTGGAAACTATTTCCACCTTCATTTCTTTTTGGAACATTTCTTGTTCAACAGCTTCAGGAATTTCTTTGACTTTCTTTTCAACAACATCTATTCTTTCTTGCACATTTATAGATGTTTCGGAAATAATTGGAGAAGGCAACCAAAAGAAAAAGAAGTAGCTCCAGTTGAAGAGAAGAAATGGCCAACTGGAAAGATGAGACCGAAATCCCCTAAGGTGAAAGAAGAAATAAAAATGAAGCCTATTCCAAGAAAAACTGAGCAAAAACCGAAAAAAGAAGGAGATACCATCTTTAAACAACCGATTCCAGATATACCAGCCGAGGTTATATGTATTCTACTTCTTTTACCGCAGAATCAACTAATTTAGTAGGAATGACTTCGGGCTTTTCTTCTGGTTTTGGAATATCTTTAGGCTTACGTGGTTTTCTCCAAGAAGTAATTGTCCTTTTATAATCGTTTTCTTTAATTTCAGTAGGTTTGTACTTAATCTCCTTAGGTTTCTTTTCCTCGGCAACTGGTTTTTCACCTTCTTCCACCTTTAGTTTAGGAATTGGTTTTAAGCTAACAGTTTCTTGGACTTCTTCGTCTATTGGTTTCCGAGTACGTTTGGTTGGTTTGAATTAAATTTCTTCGATTTTTTCTTTAGTATTTCTTTCTGCGGTTTTCTAGTATATTTGGGTTGTAACGGTTCTTTCCTTATTACTTCCTCGGGTTCGACGGAAGGTAATTTTTCTTCAGGAATTTCTTTTGGTGCCTCTTCAGACTTAATTATCTCTTCTTCCTTGAAGTACAAAAGGAGTTTTTGATTTCCTCCATGGAGTTGGTTCCATTTTATCTGGCTTAGAATCATCTAATCTAAGAACAACTGTATCCTCAACTTCGGTAACCGTTTGTTCCACAACATAAGTTTCAGATGTATCTTCAATTTGAAGACGAGAAGGTTTTTAAGAATCTTCAAATTCTGTAGATTTTAGATTTATTGTGATATCAGTTGCTTTGACAAATTCTTCCTGTAAACGCTCTGGCTTGTTAAGTGGTTTCATATCAACAGTTTCTAATGTCTCCTTTTCCAATTCATTTGTAGGTTTTAACTGAATCGGTTGCTTACTCCATTGAGTCTCTTCAATTTTTTCTGGTTTAGGCTGATTTTCTCCACGATTCTTTCTATAGAATTGGTTCTCGTTGAATTTCTTCAACTTGAAGTTTTTCCACTTTGGGTATAGGTTTACGCCATAATGTCATTTCAGTTTCTTGCTTTTCTTCTATAAATTCTATTTCGTCCATTTGAAGTAACGCACTTCCTTAATCTTCAACTTCCTTAATGGTAGATTCCTCTGGCTTCTCTTCAGGTTTATCCTCTGGCTTTCTCTGAGGTTGTTTCCTTGATTTTCCCCATGTGTTTGGAACGTGTCTCACGAAAATCAAATTTTCCAGCTTTAAAATAGGGCTGGTTTTAAAACAGGGCTGGTCTCGCGTCTCCGCCACGTGTGATCGTCCTCCCGGCGCCTTTTTTAAGGGAGGAAATGGGGATAATAAGTGGCGGGATTTCCCTGCTTAAAATTGTTGTCTTCCAGACGATGGATGCCGCTTCAGCCCTTTGGACTCAGACTGTGATTACACCCCTGGTTAAGTTGACTTAAAACGATAAACTTAAAGATGCGTGCACGTGTCGGTCGAGCTTCGTTCGCGCTTCGATTCTTGTCTTTTCGCTTCTCACACTCGAAGCATACTCGCGAATAATATAAATTCGCGAAGTAAATTGATGAGTAAATCGCGCGATTTCGGCCCAGGTCGATACACCTTTCCCCTTCCGTTAATCGGTGCCGAAATCGATTCAAATGTTGAATTAAAAATACAGATTTATTAAAATTGGCGCGAACACCATGACTTCTATGGTTTAGTTTCTTCTTGTTCATCAACGTTGATTGTGTTGTTTGATTAGTTTTTTCTGTCTAGACTTGTGTGTCTAGTCTTGTTTGTCTAGTCTTGTCTGTCTAGTCTTGTCTGTCTAGTCTTGTCTGTCTAGTCTTGTCTGTCTAGTCTTGTCTGTCTAGTCTTGTCTGTCTAGTCTTGTCTGTCTAGTCTTGTCTGTCTAGTCTTGTCTGTCTAGTCTTGTCTGTCTAGTCTTGTCTGTCTAGTCTTGTCTGTCTAGTCTTGTCTGTCTAGTCTTGTCTGTCTAGTCTTGTCTGTCTAGTCTTGTCTGTCTAGTCTTGTCTGTCTAGTCTTGTCTGTCTAGTCTTGTCTGTCTAGTCTTGTCTGTCTAGTCTTGTCTGTCTAGTCTTGTCTGTCTAGTCTTGTCTGTCTAGTCTTGTCTGTCTAGTCTTGTCTGTCTAGTCTTGTCTGTCTAGTCTTGTCTGTCTAGTCTTGTCTGTCTAGTCTTGTCTGTCTAGTCTTGTCTGTCTAGTCTTGTCTGTCTAGTCTTGTCTGTCTAGTCTTGTCTGTCTAGTCTTGTCTGTCTAGTCTTGTCTGTCTAGTCTTGTCTGTCTAGTCTTGTCTGTCTAGTCTTGTCTGTCTAGTCTTGTCTGTCTAGTCTTGTCTGTCTAGTCTTGTCTGTCTAGTCTTGTCTGTCTAGTCTTGTCTGTCTAGTCTTGTCTGTCTAGTCTTGTCTGTCTAGTCTTGTCTGTCTAGTCTTGTCTGTCTAGTCTTGTCTGTCTAGTCTTGTCTGTCTAGTCTTGTCTGTCTAGTCTTGTCTGTCTAGTCTTGTCTGTCTAGTCTTGTCTGTCTAGTCTTGTCTGTCTAGTCTTGTCTGTCTAGTCTTGTCTGTCTAGTCTTGTCTGTCTAGTCTTGTCTGTCTAGTCTTGTCTGTCTAGTCTTGTCTGTCTAGTCTTGTCTGTCTAGTCTTGTCTGTCTAGTCTTGTCTGTCTAGTCTTGTCTGTCTAGTCTTGTCTGTCTAGTCTTGTCTGTCTAGTCTTGTCTGTCTAGTCTTGTCTGTCTAGTCTTGTCTGTCTAGTCTTGTCTGTCTAGTCTTGTCTGTCTAGTCTTGTCTGTCTAGTCTTGTCTGTCTAGTCTTGTCTGTCTAGTCTTGTCTGTCTAGTCTTGTCTGTCTAGTCTTGTCTGTCTAGTCTTGTCTGTCTAGTCTTGTCTGTCTAGTCTTGTCTGTCTAGTCTTGTCTGTCTAGTCTTGTCTGTCTAGTCTTGTCTGTCTAGTCTTGTCTGTCTAGTCTTGTCTGTCTAGTCTTGTCTGTCTAGTCTTGTCTGTCTAGTCTTGTCTGTCTAGTCTTGTCTGTCTAGTCTTGTCTGTCTAGTCTTGTCTGTCTAGTCTTGTCTGTCTAGTCTTGTCTGTCTAGTCTTGTCTGTCTAGTCTTGTCTGTCTAGTCTTGTCTGTCTAGTCTTGTCTGTCTAGTCTTGTCTGTCTAGTCTTGTCTGTCTAGTCTTGTCTGTCTAGTCTTGTCTGTCTAGTCTTGTCTGTCTAGTCTTGTCTGTCTAGTCTTGTCTGTCTAGTCTTGTCTGTCTAGTCTTGTCTGTCTAGTCTTGTCTGTCTAGTCTTGTCTGTCTAGTCTTGTCTGTCTAGTCTTGTCTGTCTAGTCTTGTCTGTCTAGTCTTGTCTGTCTAGTCTTGTCTGTCTAGTCTTGTCTGTCTAGTCTTGTCTGTCTAGTCTTGTCTGTCTAGTCTTGTCTGTCTAGTCTTGTCTGTCTAGTCTTGTCTGTCTAGTCTTGTCTGTCTAGTCTTGTCTGTCTAGTCTTGTCTGTCTAGTCTTGTCTGTCTAGTCTTGTCTGTCTAGTCTTGTCTGTCTAGTCTTGTCTGTCTAGTCTTGTCTGTCTAGTCTTGTCTGTCTAGTCTTGTCTGTCTAGTCTTGTCTGTCTAGTCTTGTCTGTCTAGTCTTGTCTGTCTAGTCTTGTCTGTCTAGTCTTGTCTGTCTAGTCTTGTCTGTCTAGTCTTGTCTGTCTAGTCTTGTCTGTCTAGTCTTGTCTGTCTAGTCTTGTCTGTCTAGTCTTGTCTGTCTAGTCTTGTCTGTCTAGTCTTGTCTGTCTAGTCTTGTCTGTCTAGTCTTGTCTGTCTAGTCTTGTCTGTCTAGTCTTGTCTGTCTAGTCTTGTCTGTCTAGTCTTGTCTGTCTAGTCTTGTCTGTCTAGTCTTGTCTGTCTAGTCTTGTCTGTCTAGTCTTGTCTGTCTAGTCTTGTCTGTCTAGTCTTGTCTGTCTAGTCTTGTCTGTCTAGTCTTGTCTGTCTAGTCTTGTCTGTCTAGTCTTGTCTGTCTAGTCTTGTCTGTCTAGTCTTGTCTGTCTAGTCTTGTCTGTCTAGTCTTGTCTGTCTAGTCTTGTCTGTCTAGTCTTGTCTGTCTAGTCTTGTCTGTCTAGTCTTGTCTGTCTAGTCTTGTCTGTCTAGTCTTGTCTGTCTAGTCTTGTCTGTCTAGTCTTGTCTGTCTAGTCTTGTCTGTCTAGTCTTGTCTGTCTAGTCTTGTCTGTCTAGTCTTGTCTGTCTAGTCTTGTCTGTCTAGTCTTGTCTGTCTAGTCTTGTCTGTCTAGTCTTGTCTGTCTAGTCTTGTCTGTCTAGTCTTGTCTGTCTAGTCTTGTCTGTCTAGTCTTGTCTGTCTAGTCTTGTCTGTCTAGTCTTGTCTGTCTAGTCTTGTCTGTCTAGTCTTGTCTGTCTAGTCTTGTCTGTCTAGTCTTGTCTGTCTAGTCTTGTCTGTCTAGTCTTGTCTGTCTAGTCTTGTCTGTCTAGTCTTGTCTGTCTAGTCTTGTCTGTCTAGTCTTGTCTGTCTAGTCTTGTCTGTCTAGTCTTGTCTGTCTAGTCTTGTCTGTCTAGTCTTGTCTGTCTAGTCTTGTCTGTCTAGTCTTGTCTGTCTAGTCTTGTCTGTCTAGTCTTGTCTGTCTAGTCTTGTCTGTCTAGTCTTGTCTGTCTAGTCTTGTCTGTCTAGTCTTGTCTGTCTAGTCTTGTCTGTCTAGTCTTGTCTGTCTAGTCTTGTCTGTCTAGTCTTGTCTGTCTAGTCTTGTCTGTCTAGTCTTGTCTGTCTAGTCTTGTCTGTCTAGTCTTGTCTGTCTAGTCTTGTCTGTCTAGTCTTGTCTGTCTAGTCTTGTCTGTCTAGTCTTGTCTGTCTAGTCTTGTCTGTCTAGTCTTGTCTGTCTAGTCTTGTCTGTCTAGTCTTGTCTATCTTATTTTGTCTGTCTAGTCTTATCTACGTAGTCTTTAGTTTATTTAATGAAATGCCAATTTAATGAATGAATTACCGTGAATATTGCGTTGAATGGAATCTGGTCTGGTTAAATTGAGTCCAATAATGAATTCCAGACGTAATTTCTAACAAGCGGAAACTCGCTAATTGATTTAGTAAAACTTGTTCGAGCTCTTGCTCGCGTGACATCTAGACGTGTAGTCTGCAAAATAATATCAAAATTGTGTGCGGCGATAAACGTCGTTGTTCTCCAACTCATTCATAAACTAACAAGTAATAGTATGTAGTGTGTGGGAATTGAGTGATTGTAGACTAGGCAGTTTAAGCTATCACATGCGATTTGATCCAATAGTTCTTCCGAATATTTAAGTAAGCGAAGTTGACTAACTCAACAAATAAAAAATTTGTTTAGTTCACAACTAAACAAATTCTACAAGCTAAATCTAATTGAAAGAAATATGAAACTAAAGAAACGGAACACAGCCTGAATATATAAATATATTCAGCCTTTCCGGAGCTCTATATCAATTATTGAGTCTTTTTAGGACTACGAAAACAAATCTCACATGAAGTTTATAAGTTATTTTACAGCTTTCAGTCCACTTTCGTGGCACTCAACAAAACCCATAAAAATAACATTGTTTTTAAGCTCATGTCTTTCCGATACTTTAAGTGGATAGCCATCTGTGGACGCGTTTCGAGATTTATCTCTCATCCGCACAGCTTTGCTTCCATGAACAATAATTTGTAAACCACTCACTTGAAAACCCATGTGATGTTTAGGGTTAGATGGGTATAATTTTGACATTTTGTGAGAGAGACATGAACTTAGCAGGTTATTGATTGAACTGAAATAAATATGTGCTAAAGACTAAATGTGTGCTAAAAACTAGACTAGTTTAAGATTTCATATGAAAGCTTAAACTATCTAGTTGAATTTAGACCAACTCAAAAATGTTTCAAGTAGACCTTTTTGCAGTGAGTTAAGCGCATGCGCATCCGCCATGTTAGGAAGGCGGGAATATGAAAGTTTCGGGCAAATATTTAGTTATATGTCAAAAAGTTCGGGCATTTCTTGACGTATAACATGGCGGAAATTGACACATGAGCACAAAAAAATTCAACTATGAAAAGGTCTATTGTATATGTCTGGAATCTACAAGCTAAATCTACTTGAAATAAAGATTTCGTTCAGACTAAATTACATGGACTGTAAACTAGATAGTTGGAGGTATTAATTAAAACTAAATGCCACGTAGTTTAATAGGAATTGCGGAGATAAATTTAAATGTTGGAAGCGATTTCGAAAGTTAAAATAATTTATGCGAACTATAAGCTATTTAAGCTTTCGCACGGGATTTGGAGCGATGGAAAAGCGGTTTACTAGCCATTGTTAGTTTGTGAAATATTAGTTTGTGAAGTTTGTTTAGTTTCGAAATCTAAATGGAGGCGTTCGAATTAGATTTACGGTTTGGTCTACGAATTTTTGTTTTTTGAGCGTTTTTTGAGTTTCTTTAGTGGACATTTGTCTTAGTCTTACTAATAAGTCCTGGAATGAAAAACGATTTGATTATCTCGGCTAAAGCTTCACTAACTCGATATATGTATAGCACCTAGCAACAAAACTGTGTGCACTAAATTTTTTGGGTCGTTCGGAAAGTCTTTGCGTTTTTTAACTAAAAGTAGACTTCCGAGCAAAGCGGCTCTGGCGTCACTAACGCAGCGATACTGACGCGGCGACTTAGCGATAGTATTATGCATTATGGAAACGTATGAGGCGCAATTCGAGCGGAGCGACACTGACGCACTGTATATACGCGCCTCATATGTTTTCATAGTGCATAATATTATCGCTATGTCGTCACGTCAGTATCGCTGCGTTAGTGACGCCAGAGCCGCTTTGGTCGGAAGTCAACCTTTATAAGTGTTGTAACGGCAGTTGTTTCCCGTGTTTTTGCACAAACACAAATGTGGAATCTCGTAACCGCCAGAAAATTGGCAAACTTGCACCAAAATAATAAAGTTAAATAAAATATAAACAAAAAAAAAAAACGAAATTACTTTTCGGACAACCCAATAGTTTTAGTTGTTACCAGAAAACGGGGGCGTAGCTACTGCCATATCAGTGATACGGGGTCCTTGAGCTACAGGGGACTTGTGTCAGCAAAAATTGATTAAACCGTTTTGAGCTTTGTCGCAGTCGGTTAAAAGCCCCCCCAACACATTTTGATATAAGGCTCGTTTAGGGTTAGCTACGCCACTGCCAGAAGAAACAAAACAAGAAATTTTCCGTTCCAAACAAGAAAATGTTCTTGATTCTCTCCCTAACACTATCATCTATATACTTATTGTCTTAAAACAACGACTAATTAGTAATAATTGAACTAGTTTCTTCATAATTTGTGTTGAATCACTAAATCTCCGTTAAACCTCCCTTAATCCTTTCGGTTAATTTAGTTTTTAATTTTGTTAGGAACAAGACTAAGATCTAGACTAGTAAAAATTGTAAAAAACTCTCGGATATGATTGTTCGTTCTAAATATTGACCTCGACACTGCCTATAGACTAATCATTTCTTCGTTTCCTTCAAGCAAACGCTTTTAATCTTCGCCTATAGACTAACCATTTAGTTTAGTCTCTATTAATCTAAACTACATACTAAAACTAACTCAAATATTCATAGTATAACTAGGAAAATATAGTCTATAGACTAATTCTCATTTAAGGTAGACTTCCGAGGAAAGCGCAGCGACACTGATGCGCTCTGCGCTCAAATGGCACCTCATACGTTTCCATAGTGCATAATACTATCGCTATGTCGCCGCGTCAGTATCGCTGCGTTAGTGACGCCAGAGCTGCTTTACTCGGAAGTCTACCTTTAGTCTTAAATCATTGATTACAACCTTTTGGTAAATTAATTAGTTCATTGAGGAAATAGTTCGGAAGATAATTTAAAACTATTTTGTAAGAATTTAGATTTTTAACTAGACAGTTTAAGTTATTAACTAGATTCCCATTTAGTCTTTGAGAAATATCTTTGCTTAGATTTGATGTATATTCAATACGTTGACACCGTCACCGTCGCTCGGCTTTTTGTTTTAGTATAGTAGCCAGCGTGTACCACCTGTGGTACACGCCGGCGTTAACGTGTTAAGCGAGTTCTCATTTCATTTAAATACTTCGTTGGATTAAATCTTATGGATTATAAACTAGATAGTTTCAGGAGCTAAATGCAATTTGATTCGCAAAAATTGATCAATTTGTTTCTGCAGAAATCGGATTTGAAGTTGTCACTAAAAAATGTTTCTAAACTTATTTAACGTATGATATCAATTTGGAATAATTTTTCCAAACAAACTAAATTATGTGAACTATCAACTATAGTTCATTTTTTTTAAGAATGCAGTACAGGGAAGATAGGGATTATTTGACTTGTTCTCTGATTGGCTTAAATCGAAGAGAAGTTCACACCGTCGATATTTACTTCTCCATCTCTCTCTTTTCACATACATTTGTAGTCACTGGCGTAGAATTTGGTGATATGTAATTAAATGAATATAATAGTACGAATAATTTATAAATATAATAGAACGTTAAATTATACTACGGCTAATAAGTACTATATTATACAATAATGTTTTATATATAATTTAATATTAAATTTAAATTTAAAGATAAATTAATTAACTCAAAGTATATTTTTTTCGCACGCCAATGCATGTTGAGCTTTTAGTTGTCAATGGCTGCCGTGTCAATTCACAATAACCTTTTTACGATTAGTTAGACGCATGCGCGTCCGTCATGTTTAAAAGTCGGGAATTTGATATTTTCGGGCACATTTTGCTATTTTCAGTGGTTATACGTCAAAAAGTGCCCGAAAAACATGGCGGAAATTGACACATGCGGACAAAAAAAAACTATGAAAAGGTTATTAGCAAAATATGTCAAATCTTGGCTAGGTTTGTTCAGTTTGTTCTAATCTTGTGTTATTATTCACGAATAATTTCTGAAATTTTCAACAAAATCTGTTCGCGTTTTACAGAAAATAAATTCTGCGCCTTTCAAGAAAATCTTGTAAAACTAGTCAACTTAATATTTGCAAAGTTGTAATTTCCGTAATTTCCGGTTTGCAAATTTGAAACTCTTCAGGGCATTAAAACAGACTTTCAAGAATAATTCCTGAAATTTTGATCAAAATCTGTTCGTCAGTTCGCTTTTTACAGAAAATAAATTCCGCGCTTTGCCAAAATTTTTTGTAAAACTAGTCAAGTTAATATTTGCAAAGTTGTAATTTCCAGTTTGCAAATTTGAAACTTTGCAGGGCAATAAAAGAGACTTAAGAATAATTCCTGAATTTTTGATCAAAATCTGTTCGTCCGATCGCTTTTTACAGAAAATAATTTAACCAAGCCAAGCTTAATAAAAGCTTCGCATTAAATAGACCTTTTTACGATTAGTTAGGCGCATGTGTGTCTGTCATGTTTAAAAGCCGGAAATTTGAAAGTTTCGGGCACATTTTGTTATTTTCATTGCTTATTCGTCTAAAAGTGCCCGAAAAACATTGCAGAAATTGACACATGCGCACAAAAAAAAGTCAACTTTGAAAAGGTCTATTGTCATCTGATCTGTTTGTATCATTTAGATTTATTGCGTTTTTCTCCATTTATTTGTTTATATTTTATTACTATTGTTGCCATTTGGTGTATTTAATAGATATTCAATCAAACCATTAATAAATTACCGATTCTATATTCAAGTAACTATATTTGAATTTAGCGCCAAATTTTGCAACTAGATTGAACATTTGTCATAGTGTAAAGCAGGTATCTAGTAACCGCATTCTTACAAAAAATGGACTATAGGTAGTTTATGCTTTCAAATGAAATTCGAAATGAAACAATTGCTCAATTAGTTTTTGAAATATTTTTTTGAAAAATTATAGATATCATTTTTTGAAAAGTTTTAGATATCAAGTTTGACGAACTCAAAAATGATTTAAATTTGATATGTATCCAATCTACAAGCTAAATCTATTTGAAATAAACACTTTATCCAGACTAAATTACGTGATCGATAGACTAGATAGTCCAAGCTTTCAAGCGCAATTCGAAATTGAACAATTGCTTAATTAGTTTTCGAAATGGAACTGTCCTAAGAATAACGACTTAACCGTGTTGTCTAAATAGACTAAATTCAATTTTTTGCAGTTATTATCCCAAAATTGAGACAAAGTTTTGCAGTCTAAACACTAAATCCTATTATTTAATTCGATTATTGTCATAGAAACTCTCGAATTGTCTATAGATTAGCATTTTCTTAAAACTAGTTGCGAACTAGTTGCGTAATTTTTTAAATAATTATTGTCTTAGTCTTTGGGGCTTCAAGGCATCAGGCTTGTAGTCAAGCCGTCAGGCTTGCAGTCAAGTCATCAGGCATACAGCTAAACCATCAGGCTTGTAGTGAAGCCACGAGGCTTCCAGTCCATAGATTAAATTTGTAAAATATAGTAATTATTGTCTTAAACCTAGGCTTGTAGTCTATAGACTAGTCATATAATAAAAAACATTAATCTTTCGTTTTTGAAATCACACTTAGCCTTGCAGTCTAGACACTAAATTGTAGTGATATTGACAAATTATTGTCATAAAACTTACATGTAGTCTACAGTCTATAGACTAATTGTCTAAAAAACAAATAAACTTTGGTTTTTGAAATCACACTTAGCCTTGCAGTCTATACACTAAAACGTAGTGAAAATGACTAATTATTGTCATAAAACTTACATGTAGTGTACAGACTATAGACTAGTTGTCTTAAAAACAAATCAATTTTGGTTTTTGAAATCACACTTAGCCTTGCAGTCTGGACACTAAAACGTAGTGAAATTGACTAATTATTGTCATAAAACTTACATGTAGTGTACAAACTATAGACTAATTGTCTTAAAAACAAATAAATTTTGGTTTTTGAAATAACACTTAGCCTTGCAGTCTATACACTAAAACGTAGTGAAATTGACTAATTATTGTCATAAAACTTACATGTAGTGTACAGACTATAGACTAGTTGTTTTAAAAACAAATCAATTTTGGTTTTTGAAATCCCACTTAGCCTTGCAGTCTATACACTAAAACGTAGTGAAATTGACTAATTATTGTCATAAAACTTACATGTAGTGTACAGACTATAGACTAGTTGTTTTAAAAACAAATCAATTTTGGTTTTTGAAAACCCACTTAGCCTTGCAGTCTATACACTAAAACGTAGTGAAATTGACTAATTATTGTCATAAAACTTACATGTAGTGTACAGACTATAGACTAGTTGTTTTAAAAACAAATCAATTTTGGTTTTTGAAATCCCACTTAGCCTTGCAGTCTATACACTAAAACGTAGTGAAATTGACTAATTGTTGTCATAAAACTTACATGTAGTGTACAGACTATAGACTAATTGTCTTAAAAAAAAAAAAATTTGCTTTTTGAAATCACACTTAGCCTTGCAGTCTATACACTAAAACGTAGTGAAATTGACTAATTATTGTCATAAAACTTACATGTAGTGTACAGACTATAGACTAGTTGTCTTAAAAACAAATCAATTTTGGTTTTTGAAATCCCACTTAGCCTTGCAGTCTATACACTAAAACGTAGTGAAATTGACTAATTATTGTCATAAAACTTACATGTAGTGTACAGACTATAGACTAATTGTCTTAAAAAAAAAAAATTTGCTTTTTGAAATCACACTTAGCCTTGCAGTCTATACACTAAAACGTAGTGAAATTGACTAATTATTGTCATAAAACTTACATGTAGTGTACAGACTATAGACTAGTTGTCTTAAAAACAAATCAATTTTGGTTTTTGAAATCACACTTAGCCTTGCAGTCTGGATACTAAAACGTAGTGAAATTGACTAATTATTATCATAAAATTTACATGTAGTGTACAGACTATAGACTAATTGTCTAAAAAACAAATAAATTATGGTTTTTGAAATGACACTTAGCCTTGCAGTCTAGACACTAAATTGTAGTGAAATTGACTAATTATTGTCATAAAACTTACATGTAGTCTACAGTCTATAGACTAATTGTGTAAAAAACAAAAAAACTTTGCTTTTTAGATCACACTTAGTCTTGCAGTCTATACACTAAAACGTAGTGAAATTGACTAATTATTAACATAAAACTTACAGACAATTAGTCTATAGACTAACTGTCTAAAAAACAAATAAACTTTGGTTTTTGAAATCACACTTAGCCTTGCAGTCTAGACACTAAATTGTAGTGATATTGACAAATTATTGTCATAAAACTTACATGTAGTCTACAGTCTATAGACTAATTGTCTAAAAAACAAATAAACTTTGGTTTTTGAAATCACACTTAGCCTTGCAGTCTATACACTAAAACGTAGTGAAAATGACTAATTATTGTCATAAAACTTACATGTAGTGTACAGACTATAGACTAGTTGTCTTAAAAACAAATCAATTTTGGTTTTTGAAATCACACTTAGCCTTGCAGTCTGGACACTAAAACGTAGTGAAATTGACTAATTATTGTCATAAAACTTACATGTAGTGTACAAACTATAGACTAATTGTCTTAAAAACAAATAAATTTTGGTTTTTGAAATAACACTTAGCCTTGCAGTCTATACACTAAAACGTAGTGAAATTGACTAATTATTGTCATAAAACTTACATGTAGTGTACAGACTATAGACTAGTTGTTTTAAAAACAAATCAATTTTGGTTTTTGAAATCCCACTTAGCCTTGCAGTCTATACACTAAAACGTAGTGAAATTGACTAATTATTGTCATAAAACTTACATGTAGTGTACAGACTATAGACTAGTTGTTTTAAAAACAAATCAATTTTGGTTTTTGAAAACCCACTTAGCCTTGCAGTCTATACACTAAAACGTAGTGAAATTGACTAATTATTGTCATAAAACTTACATGTAGTGTACAGACTATAGACTAGTTGTTTTAAAAACAAATCAATTTTGGTTTTTGAAATCCCACTTAGCCTTGCAGTCTATACACTAAAACGTAGTGAAATTGACTAATTGTTGTCATAAAACTTACATGTAGTGTACAGACTATAGACTAATTGTCTTAAAAAAAAAAAAATTTGCTTTTTGAAATCACACTTAGCCTTGCAGTCTATACACTAAAACGTAGTGAAATTGACTAATTATTGTCATAAAACTTACATGTAGTGTACAGACTATAGACTAGTTGTCTTAAAAACAAATCAATTTTGGTTTTTGAAATCCCACTTAGCCTTGCAGTCTATACACTAAAACGTAGTGAAATTGACTAATTATTGTCATAAAACTTACATGTAGTGTACAGACTATAGACTAATTGTCTTAAAAAAAAAAAATTTGCTTTTTGAAATCACACTTAGCCTTGCAGTCTATACACTAAAACGTAGTGAAATTGACTAATTATTGTCATAAAACTTACATGTAGTGTACAGACTATAGACTAGTTGTCTTAAAAACAAATCAATTTTGGTTTTTGAAATCACACTTAGCCTTGCAGTCTGGATACTAAAACGTAGTGAAATTGACTAATTATTATCATAAAATTTACATGTAGTGTACAGACTATAGACTAATTGTCTAAAAAACAAATAAATTATGGTTTTTGAAATGACACTTAGCCTTGCAGTCTAGACACTAAATTGTAGTGAAATTGACTAATTATTGTCATAAAACTTACATGTAGTCTACAGTCTATAGACTAATTGTGTAAAAAACAAAAAAACTTTGCTTTTTAGATCACACTTAGTCTTGCAGTCTATACACTAAAACGTAGTGAAATTGACTAATTATTAACATAAAACTTACAGACAATTAGTCTATAGACTAACTGTCTAAAAAACAAATAAACTTTGGTTTTTGAAATCACACTTAGCCTTGCAGTCTATACACTAAAACGTAGTGAAATTTACTAATTATTGTCATAAAACTTACATGTAGTGTACAGACTATAGACTAAATGTCTAAAAAACAAATAAATTTTGGTTTTTGAAATCACACTTAGCCTTGCAGTCTAGACACTAAATTGTAGTGAAATTGACTAATTATTGTCATAAAACTTACATGTAGCCTACAGTCTATAGACTAATTGTGTAAAAAACAAAAAAACCTTGCTTTTTAAATCACACTTAGTCTTGCAGTCTATACACTAAAACGTAGTGAAATTGACTAATTATTGTCATAAAACTTACATGTAGTCTACAGTCTATAGACTAATTGTCTAGAAACCAATTAAACTTTGGTTTTTGAAATCACACTTAGCCTTGCAGTCTAGACACTAAATTGTAGTGATATTGAATAATTATTGTTATAAAACTTACATGTAGTCTGCAGTCTATAGACTAATTGTCTTAAAAAACAATTAAACTTTGGTTTTTAAAATCACACTTAGCCTTGCAGTCTATACATTAAAATGTAGTGAAATTGACTAATTATTGTCATAAAACTTACATATAGTCTGCAGTCTATAGACTAATTATCTTAAAACTAATAACAAAGTTCATAGACTTTGTTTATTGAGAATAACTAATGTCTTAAGAATGAAGCTTTGACTCGCATTCTATAAACTACATTGATTTATTGAGGCGTCTTAATTATTGTCCTTACTTAGTTTACATACTTAATTAAGTTTTTAAGCCATAAAACAAAACCTAATCGGAGGATTTGAATAAAATATACTGAGATTTGAAGAAGGAACCTTGAGGAAGCAATTAATGTGTTCCCTCCTGGAATAGCATAAGAGACACGGTCGTCCCAGAAGCTTAAACTTTTTTCTGGCTTGAATTAAGTTTTTGAGCCATAAAACAAAATCTAATCAGGGGACTTGAACAAAATATACTGGGAATTTAAGAAGAAATCATGAGGAAGCAATTAATGTGTTCTTTGCTCGAAGAGATTATGAGACACGGTCCCTCCAGAAGTATAAGCTTTGTTTTGTCTTGAGTTAAGTTTTTGAGCCATAAAACAAAATGTAATCGGAGGATTTGAACAAGATAGACTGAGAAGTAAAGAAGAAATCTTGAGGAAGCAACGTATGTGTTTCTTGTTGCAATGGCGTATGAGACACGGTCGCTCCAGAAGCTCAAAGTTTTGTCTATCTAGAATCAAGTACTTGAGCCATAAAATAAAAACTAATCGGAGGATTTCAACAAAATATACTAGGAATTAAAGAAGAAATCTTAAAGAAGCAATTAATGTGTTCCTTGTTGGAAGAGATTATGAGACACGGTCGCTCCAGAAGTATAAACTTTGTTTTGTCTTGAGTTAAGTTTTTGAGCCATAAAACAAAATCTAATCGGAGGTTTTGAACAAGATATACTGAGAAGTAAAGAAGAAATCTTGAGGAAGCAACGTATGTGTTCCTTGTTGCAATGGCGTATTTGACACGGTCGCTCCAGAAGCTCAAAGTTTTGTCTGTCTCGAATTAAGTTCTTGAGCCATAAAATAAAAACTAATCGGAGGATTTGAACAAAATATATTGGGAATTAAAGAAATCTTGAGGAAGCAATTAATGTGTTCCTTGTTGGAAGAGATTATGAGACGCGGTTGCTCCAGAAGTATAAATTTTGTTTTGTCTTGAGTAAAGTTTTTAAGCCATAAAACAAAATGTAATCGGAGGATTTGAACAAGATATACTGAGAAGTAAAGAAGAAATCTTGAGGAAGCAACGTATGTGTTCCTAGTTGTAATGGCATATGATATACGGTCGCTCTAGAAGCTCAAAATTTTGTCTGTCTAGAATTAAGTTTTTGAGCCATAAAACAAAACCTAATCGGAGGATTTGAACAAGATATACTGAGAAGTAAAGAAGCAATCTTGAGGAAGCAACGTATGTTTTCCTTGTTGCAATGGAGTATGAGACACGGTCGCTCCAGAAGTTCAAAGTTTTGTCTGTCTAGAATTAAGTTTTTGAGCCATAAAACAAAAGCTAATCGGAGGATTTTAATAAAATATATTGGGAATTAAAGAAAACTTGAGGAAGCTATTAATGTGTTCCTTGTTGGAAGAGATTATGAGACACGGTCGCTCCAGAAGTATAAACTTTGTTTAGTTTTGAGTTAAGTTTTTGAGCCATAAAACAAAACCTAATCGGAGGATTAGAACAAATTATACTGGAAATTAAAGAAATCTTGCGGAAACTATTAATGTGTTCCTTGTTGGAAGAGATTATGAGACTTGGTAGCCCCAGAAGCATAAACTTTGTTTTGTCTTGAGTTAAGTTTTTGAGCCATAAAACAAAATCTAATCGAAGGACTTGAACAAGGTATACTGAGAAGAAAAGAAGAAATCTTGAGGAAGCAACGTATGTATTCCTTGTTGCAATGGCGTATGAGACACGCTCGCTCCAGAAGCTCAAAGTTTTGTCTGTCTAGAATTAAGTTCTTGAGCAATAAAATAAAAACTAATCGAAGGATTTGAACAAAATATACTAGGAATTAAAGAAAAAATCTTGAGGAAGCAATTAATGTGTTCCTTGTTGGAAGCGATTATGAGACACGGTCGCTCCAGAAGTATAAACTTTGTTTTTTCTTGAGTTAAGTTTTTGAGCCATGAAACAAAATCTAATCCGAGGATTTGAACTAGATATACTGAGAAGCAAAGAAGAAATCTTGAGGAAGCAATGCATGTATTCCTTGTTGCAATGGCGTATGAGACACGGTCGCTCCAGAAGGTACAAACTTTTGTCTGCCTAGAATTAAGTTCTTTAGCCATAAAACAAAAACTAATCGGAGGATTTGAACAAAATATACTGGGATTTAAAGAAGAAATCTTGAGGGAGCAATTAATGTGTTCCTTGTTGGAAGAGATTATGATACACGTTCGCTCTAGAAGTATAAACTTAGTTTTGTCTGGAGTTAAGGTTTTGAGCCATAAAACAAAATCTAATCGGAGGATTTGAACAAGATATATTGAGAAGTAAAGAAGAAATCTTGAGGAAGCAACGTATGTGTTCCCTGTTGCAATGGCGTATGAGACACGGTCGCTCCAGAAGCTCAAAGTTTTGTCTGTCTAGAATTAAGTTTTTGAGCCATAAAATAAAAACTAATCGGAGGATTTGAACAAAATATATTGGGCATTAAAGAAATCTTGAGGAAGCAATTAATGTGTACCTTGTTGGAAGAGATTATGAGACATGGTCGCTCCAGAAGTATAAACTTTGTTTTGTCTTAAGTTAAGTTTTTGAGCCATAAAACAAAATCTAATCGGAGGATTTGAACAAGATATATTGAGAAGTAAAGAAGAAATCATGAGGAAGCAACGTTTGTGTTCCTTGTTGCAATAGCGTATGAGACACACTCGCTCCAGAAGCTCAAAATTTTTTCGGTCTAGAATTAAGTTCTTGAGCAATAAAACAAAAACTAATCGGAGGATTTGAACAAAATATACTAGGAATTAAAGAAGAAATCTTGAGGAAGCAAGTAATGTGTTCCTTGTTGGAAGAGATTATGACAGGCGGTCGCTCCAGAAGTATAAACTTTGTTTTGTCTTGAGTTAAGTTTTTTAGCCATGAAACAAAATCTAATCGGAGGATTTGAACAAGATAGACTGAGAAGTAAAGAAGAAATCTTCAGGAAGAGGAAGAGAAAAAAGAAATCTTGAGGAAGCAACGTATGTGGTCAATGTTGCAATGGAGAATGAGACACAGTCGCTCCAGAAGCTCAAAGTTTTGTCCGTCTAGAATTAAGTTCTTGAGCCATAAAACAAAAACTAATCCGAGGATTTGAACAAAATATATTGGGAATTAAAGAAATCTTGAGGAAGCAATTAATGTGTTCTTTATTGGAAGCTATTATGAAACACGGTCGCTCGAGAAGCATAAACTTTGTTTTGTCTTGAGTTAAGTTTTTGAGCCACAAACCAAAGCCTAATCGGAGGACTTGAACAAGATACACAGAGAAGTAAAGAAGAAATTTTGAGGAAGCAACGTATGTGTTCCTGGTTGTAATGGCGTATGAGACACGGTCGTTCCAGAAGCTCAAAGTTTTGTCTGTCTAGAATTAAGTTTTTGAGCCATAAAACAAAACCTATTCGGAGGATTTGAACAAAATATACTGGGACTTGTAGAAGAAATCTTGAGGAAGCAATTAATGTGTTCCTTGTTGGAATGGCTTAACAGACACGGTCGCTCCAGAAGCTCAAAGTATTTGAATTAGTTTAAAAGTTTTGAGCCATAAACTTTTTGTTTGGTTTTTGAGCCATAAAACAAAAACTAATTTGAGGATTTGAACAAATTTACTGGGAATTGAAGTAGAAACCTTGAGGAATATAACCATGTGATTTATATTAAATTTAGTTCAAAGATTTAAATAACGCAAAAGCTTAAAAAATAATCTTAAATCTTTGCGCCAATAAAACAAAAACCCTTAAGTCCATAGACTACTTTAGCCTAATATTTATAATTAAGGATTGTAATCTTTTAGTGTCTAGATTAAGCTTTCCTAGAAAGTTAGTTATTGTCTTGAACGTGGTTATCAATTGTTTAAACTAGTTTTGAAACTTTTTAAAAACATTAAAATCAATCTTACTATGCAGTTATTAATGAATATTTGAGTTAGTAATTTTGATAATTAATCACAAACCTGTTTATTGTCTATACATTTTTTTGCTAGTTTTTGTTTTTCGTGTAAAAGAAAATCTTAATCTAATTTTGTCCTCGGATTGTACTAAACATTTCAAGTAAACATCAGCGAAAAGGGATTTGCGGAAATCCTCTCATATTATTCAGAGCAGACGGATTTCGGTGGAAACGTGCTATCCAATCCACTCCGTTTCAATTTCTTTAAAAGCTTTTTGCTTTTAGTCGATCACCTGGTGGAGGCGTGGATGTTCTGGAGATCTTGTCCCTTGGTCTCGGGGACGCAGCAGATGACGAAGGCAAGGCCGCAGATCGAGATGGCGGCGTACAACCAGAAGGCTCCGTAAAGGCCGAGAAGCTCTTGGAAATCTATGAAGGTTTTGACGCCGATGAAAGCGCAGAGGTAACTGAAAGCGGTGGCCAGGGCTGTGCCGAGACCGCGGTGCTCCAAGGAGAAAAGCTCGCTGACTAACAACCAAGAGATTGGACTTATACCTAGAGAAAAGGCCACGGTGAAGACTAGAACGCAAAGCAAGGGGATCCAGTCTAGTTGGGGTTGCGATTTTGGGTTCGCGTCTTCGTAGTAAGCGAAGGACCCGAAGGAAGCTAAGGCTAGGATCATGAGAACGCTGGAGGCTACTAGCAAGGGAAGTCGCCCAGCTCGGTCTACTAGTAAGCCGGAGAGGAGGGAGGAGAGGAGTTGGACCAAAGCGACGGCAACGGCCGCGCTGTGGGGGTTCGTACCTCCGAAGGTTTGTCTAAAAACACTGACTACGTAAAAGTTGAAGGCGTTAGCTCCTGAGAATCGCTGGAAGAACATTAAACCGCAAGCGATCAACGCCGGGTTCCTCAAGGTGCGTATCAGAAGTCGAGGATTCGCAGATACCGTCCGCGATAACACGTGAGAATGCAACGCTCCGAGCTCCCCACGAAGATCAGCGTTGCCTCCGCGTAACCACCGCAAAGCCTCTTCAGCTTCTTGCTCCCTTCCCCGCAAAACTAACCATCCGGGACTTTCCGGCACCTTCCACATAGCCAAACACATCGCCGTCGGCGCCAACGAAATCAACCCGGCCAACTGCCTCCAGTCCAGAAACGCCCCAGCGGCAAAAGCTATCAAAACCCCCGCGTGTCCAGCAACTTTACTCAACGCACTCAACCCGCCCCTAATATTAGCCGCGGCTATCTCACTCACATAAACTTGACTGGCCAGTTGCACCACAGCCACCAAAAACCCGCTCATGAAAGCCGCCACGCACATCACCTCAACATTCACCGCGAACACCGTCACCAACCAGCAAACCGAGAGCGGAAATCCAGCCACGAGCAACGTTCTTCTACGGCCCCATCGAACCGCCGCTCCTCCAAGCGGAGCTCCGAATAAAGCCCCCAGCAGCGACAAACTTGCCAGCCACGAAGCTTGCTGCCCGTTGAGCGGGAACGCTTCGGCGTCGCTCTGTTGCAACGAGGCTATCGCCGGCGAGCTGTACCCTTTGCCAAGACCGGCTGCGAATGGCCCCAGCGAAACCGCCAGCGCCGCCATAATTTGCCCGAAGTATTCCGGCCGGCGAGTCACCATCAAGTTTCCAGAACCTCCTGGACCACCCACCTACAAAATAATTGATAATTAATTGATAATAATTATAACGCGGAAATTCTCAAATAATGATAGTTTCTAAGTGATTCTAATACAGGGTGCGGCAGACAAACCTGCATTTTTTAAATAAGAAAGATTTTATTGATATCATGTTAATCTACGTTAAAAAGCATTTAAGAAACAATAATCATTTGTTAAAAATAACATTAACCCTTTCACCGCCATTCCGGGAGATGTGACCCGGGGCTCTGAATTTATACAGCGCCGCCCGGGCGATGTAACCCGGGGTTTCTTTTTTTAATAGCGCCATCTAGTTTTGCGCTGGATTACTAAACGAGTAACGAGCCGTCACTGTACTTAATGGGGATGCGAAATCGCGATTTTTTGTAATTAAAAAAAAATTGTATATTAAAGGACGAGTTCAGTCAGCGCGATTTTACAGCACGCGTCCAGTTTGGAAAACGACGAGCGTAGCGAGGAGTTTTCTAATGGACAAGTGATGAAAAACGCCTTACGAACGAGTTTTTTATAGTGTTTTTTCTATTTTGCGCCCTTTTATGCCATTTTATGCCATTTCTAAATAAAAAAATCGCCAATACATACATGTTCATAAAATTTTATGGTGATTGGTTACACTGATAATTGACACTTGAAATTAATTTAAAGGTTATAATTAAAATGGGTGGGAAAATATCTTGCACTCCACTAGAATTGAAAGAAATAACTGCAAATACAGTGAATAAATTGTTGCCAGATAAATCGCGAGCAAGATATGAAAAAGAATACTGCAAATTTAACTGGGTGTAAAGTGGGAGTTGTGTAATCTAAATAAAGTTATCTAAGATAAAGTTAATCTAAAGAAAGTTTGTTTCGGAAAATGTTTTACATGCTTACTTCGAATTACAACGTAAGAAGTATATCTTCTTCAAGTGCCATCTCCTCTTAGAAGGTTTTTAGCTACGATGATAGCCAAATCGTAGCTATTTTCACTTTTGATATTGTAGCTCTAAACAACTCAACGGAACTATAGTTGTACCATTTTCTTAGGTTATTTAACCAGGAAATGCGTATTCTACATCTTACTTTCATCTTAGCTACATTAAAAACTGTGTACTTTTAAGTCCCATAAAGAAAAAGAAAATTTGACACTAAAATAATTTGACGTTTCGAACGACAACTTCTTGAAACCAAATTCACTTTGTTTTTAACACAATTTTTAACACTAACATCAATCTAAAGTTAACTTTTTGTTTTTTCACTATAAATTTCTCTCTATATAAACTTTATGCCATTCAAAAAATAAATAATTTCAACGAGCAAATTTTTGTTGTGATTCCACACATCACATAACCTTAAAACTATCTCGCCGAAAATTTGACATCACTGAATTTCCGTGCCAACTTTGAATAAATTAACTAACTAAAAATATTACTGCACTCGGCGAGCCATAACCGCACGCATATGAGTGCTGTAATGAGTCCATTACAGACGCAAAATAGGAAAATACTTTAAAAAAATGCGTAAATATTACGCAACGATTGGAAATCTTTCTTAACCGATCGGGTATTTTAAAAAAATAATTTCACCGACCAGCCGTCTCCGGGGACGGCTGGGTGAATTATTCCAGGTTTTTCACTTTTTTGCACACAACTTGGACAGTTTTAGTCGCGCAGACGTGGTTTCGGCGTCGATGTGTCCGGAACGTCGCCACACATCGGACTATCACCTCACTTTTCGACATTTTTGCTTAAAATTTTTGCAAACAACTTACTTTTCTTTGCAAAATATTCGTCATTTTTGGACGCCTAAATAACGCGATCCGGAAGTCTTATCGAAAATCGCCGCACGTGGGGCCGTACTTCTGTTCTTTGGCAACAAGAATCTGATGCACGGCTGCCACCGGACACAGGCGGCGTTTTTCGGAGGACGCGTCTAAAAGCTTTCTACCGGAATCATTTCGTGAATTTCATTTTTCCTAGGTGTTTTCGCCATGACCTCCGTAAACGTGGTAATTTTTGTAATGCAAACTTTTGGTATCCGTGTAGGGAAGCATTCGGCCTAAATCGCTAGGTCTCGACGAAATCGCAAATTTCTATCAATTTTGAGACGACTGACGTGTGGCGTTTCGCGAATTTCACCTGGGGTACCGCACCACGTGGGTTTTTAAAAAGGTCACATTAGGCATTTTTATGCGGCAGATCTTCGGTGTTTTAACCGCGCGTCTTCGATGCTTTAACTGCAAATGTCCGTCCGCACGTTGCGCAGTCCCAGGTTTGCTACTCCGTCCTGTCGCGCCCCTCCAGAGGGTCAAACCCCACCTAAAATACAGGTTTTTGCAAACGGCCCGAGGGAAGCGGATGGGACAGCGCAAGACGGGATTGTACATTTTTCTCGTGTTCTCGTGTAGAACCGATAGCTCCGTCGAGCGATGCCATTTTCGCGACTCAACTCCCGGTTCCCAGGTTCGAACGCACCAGACCGAAACCTAAAATCACGAATTTTGAACCTTTCGCCATTTTTTTGTCGGATCTCAAAAATTCTTCCGGGTCGTTTCACTGCCGCCGCGCCACGTTTTTAGAGCCCTCGCTCGCCGTCCTGCGACGTCCCGTTCACCTGGTGCAAAAGAAAATACAACTTTTTTTTGCCCATTTTGCAATCACTTCCACGGACGCTAGTATATTAAAGGTATAAATAAAAGGTAAAAATATTCGTCATAAATTAAAGGTAAAAATATAAATAGTATATTGAAGGACGAGTTCAGTCAGCGCGATTTTACAGCACGCGTCCAGTTTGGAAGGCTCGACGAGCGTAGCGAGGAGTTTTCTAATGAACAAGTGATGAAAAACGCCTTACGAACGAGTTTTTTATAGTATTTTTTCTATTTTGTGCCCTTTTATGCCATTTCTAAATAAAAAAATCGCCAATGAACATACATGTTCATAAAATTTTATGGTGGTTGGTTACACTGATAATTGACACTTGAAATTAATTTAAAGGTTATAATTAAAATGGGTGGAAAAATATCTTGCACTCCACTAGAATTGAAAGAAATAATTGCAAATACAGTGAATAAATTGTTGCCAGATAAATCGCGAGCAAGATATGAAAAAGAATACTGCAAATTTAACTGGGTGTAAAGTGGGAGTTGTGTAATCTAAATAAAGTTATCTAAGATAAAGTTAATCTAAAGAAAGTTTGTTTCGGAAAATGTTTTACTTGCTTACTTCGAATTACAACGTAAGAAGTATATCTTCTTCAAGTGCTATCTCCTCTTAGAAGGTTTTTAGCTACGATGATAGCCAAATCGTAGCTATTTTCACTTTTGATATTGTAGCTCTAAACAATTCAACGGAACTATATTTGTACCATTTTCTTAGGTTATTTAACCAGGAAATGCGTATTCTACATCTTACTTTCATCTTAGCTACATTAAAAACTGTGTACTTTTAAGTCCCATAAAGAAAAGGAAAATTTGACACTAAAATAATTTGACGTTTCGAACGATAACTTCTTGAAACCAAATTCACTTTGTTTTTAACACAATTTTTAACACTAACACCAATCTAAAGTTAACTTTTTGTTTTTTCACTATAAATTTCTCTCTATATAAACTTTATGCCATTCAAAAAATAAATAATTTCAACGAGCAAATTTTTGTTGTGATTCCACACATCACATAACCTTAAAACTATCTCGCCGAAAATTTGACATCACTGAATTTCTGTGCCAACTTTGAATAAATTAACTAACTAAAAATATTACTGCACTCGGCGAGCCATTACCGCACGCATATGAGTGCTGTAATGAGTCCATTACAGACGCAAAATAGGAAAATACTTAAAAAAAATGCGTAAATATTACGCAACGATTGGAAATCTTTATTAACCGATCGGGTATTTTAAAAAAATAATTTCACCGACCAGCCGTGAATGCCGGCTGGGTGAATTTTTCCAGGTTTTCACTTTTTTGCACACAACTTGGACAGTTTTAGTCGCGCAGACGTGGTTCCGGCGTCGATGTGTCCGGAACGTCGCCACACATCGGACTATCACCTCACTTTTCGACATTTTTGCTTAAAATTTTTACAAACAACTTACTTTTCTTTGCAAAATATTCGTCATTTTTGGACGCCTAAATAACGCGATCCGGAAGTCTTATCGAAAATCGCCGCACGTGGGGCCGTACTTCTGTTCTTTGGCTACAAGAATCTGATGCACGGCTGCCACCGGACACAAGCGGCGTTTTTCGGAGGACTCGTCTAAAAGCTTTCTACCGGAATCATTTCGTGAATTTCATTTTTCCTAGGTATTTTTGCCATGACCTCCGTAAACGTGGTAATTTTTGTAATGCAAACTTTTGGTGTCCGTGTAGGGAAGCATTCGGCCTAAATCGCTAGGTCTCGACGGAATCGCAAATTTCTATCAATTTTGAGACGACTGACGTGTAGCGTTTCGCGAATCTCACTTGGGGTACCGCACCACGTGGGTTTTTAAAAAGGTCACATTAGGCATTTTTATGCGGCAGATCTTCGGTGTTTTAACCGCGCGTCTTCGATGCTTTAACTGCAAATGTCCGTCCGCACGTTGCACAGTCCCAGGTGTTCTCCTCCCGTCCTGTCAAAAATTCTTCCGGATTGTTTCACTGCCGCCGCGCCACGTTTTTAGAGCCCTCGCTCACCGGCCCGCGACGTCCCGTTCACCTGGTGCAAAAGAAAATACAACTTTTTTTTGCCGATTTTGCAATCACTTCCACGGACGCCCTACACTTTTTTAAGGGCTCCAGGTTGCCGGTTGAATTCGTTCTCTTCAGAACACTTTCCCGCAACTATTCCGGCAAGAATTTTTAAACTGCGACGACTTTTTGCGAATCTGCGGCAGCTTAAAAATAAGAGTGCGCAAGAAGTGAAAAAACAACAGAGGCGTTTTACGGCGGTACCTAGAACGTCCGAACAAATTGACGGATCGGAACTGGACCGGCGCCGTTCGATCGGGCATAGAACCTATTAGTTTGTTTGGGAGTTTAATCCCGATTGCGTTAAAGATGGCGTTGCGACGATATGAAAACGGAAACCGTGAGGACGTCCAGGAAAACTCCCACAAAATCGCTCACTAAAGCTCTGCGCGAACGGTTTCTCGCGATTCCGGCAGAGAATTGAACGTTTTATCTTTCAGAGTAAGCGGCATCACGCTGCGTCGTTTGCAACCGCCGCGACGCCCGCTGAAACTCGCCTTATTGCAGGAAAAAAATGACGAAAGAAAAACGTCCATATTTTTGCAGTCGCCCGGTGAATGTTCTGGATTTTTCAGTGGATTGCAGAATGGTGTTTTGGCTTTCCGCACCAATAATTGGAAATCGCGGAATCGCGTCGCGACGCCGACTTATAACTGTTAATCTGCACAGAGATGCAGAAATGCACCAATTTATTTTCTAAAACTGACACACAAGGGTTCCAAAACTCCAGATCTACCATGCTCTCTTGAAGATAGTCGTCTCTACTCGTCCCTCCTGATTTCATTATAATTATGTTACATATTGCATATTTCGGAGGGGGTTTGAACCCCTCCCCTCCTGGCTACGCCCATGCCTCATCTCATCTAAGTGTGACGTTTCCGTTTGTCGTTGTTGTCGACCATCCAGCGTAGCTCTTGCGTCCTCTAGTTGCTGTTGCAATTCAATGATAAGAGCGGCTTCAATGATAAGAGCTTCCTCGTCCATTTTTCTCTGTTCGGACTCTCTAATTACGGCGGGGTCAACAATTTTAGTGTTTGCGGTTAATTACAAACAAAATTGGCTAAATCGAAGATCCGAGCATGTAAGCCGCGGCAGAATTTAGAACTAACGTAAAAAGACAATGTTTTACCGATTTTAACCTAGTGTTCGCGCCAATTTTAATAAACCTATATTTTAATTCAAATCTTAAATCGATTTCGGCATCGATTAAAAGAAGGAGACCGATGTGTCGACTTGGGCCGAAATCGCGCGATTTACCTATTAATCTCGTCGCGAATTTATGTATTTGCGGGTAGTATGCTTCGAGTGTGAGAAGCGTAAAGACAAAAATCGAAGCGCGAACCAAGCTCGACCGACACGTGCACGCATTTTTAAGTTTATCGTTTCAAGTTTCAATGTTAAGTTAACCAGGGGTGTAATCACGAGCCCAAAGGGCTGTTTCAAGTTTCAATGTTAAGTTAACCAGGGGTGTAATCACGAGCCCAAAGGGCTGAAGCGGCACCACAAACGTCTGGAAGACAACAATTTTAAGGGATCCCTGCACCCATTATCCCCATTTCCTTCCTTAAAAAAGGCGCCGGAAGGACGATCCACACGTGGCGGAGACGCGAGCGACCCTAACAGGTAAGTTATTACCTGGCCCTGTTTTAAACTGGAAAATTTGATTTTCGTGAGACACGGTCCAAACACCTAGGTTAGGTTAAATGTTAGATTATGTTATACTGGAGTTGATAAATCAAAATCGATCCAAAATAAGAAGAAATAATTCAAATAATTTACCTTGCGATTTGCACGCCCTCGTTACATGCACGAATCTCCGGCTTACCACAAAATTATTTATTAAAGATAAAAATTCAAATACGATACAGTAACAACACATATAAACTATCTGCGGCTTGTATCGCGTCGTAAGAACACGCAAATCATTTTTTTCTTATTTATTCACTCCTCTTTGTTTTCCATGGTTACTACCATTCCAGGCAACTATGATCTCCTACTCTTGTTATTTTATGCAACCATTATTACAACCATGCAATTGTGATGTCGCTACACAGTTTTTGCAAAAAACAGGTTTGGCTGCCGCGCCCACTATATTCTGATTATTTTTTGCAAACTTCCAAAAAATTTAAATAATCTTCGAAATAGTAACAAGAGTGGGTTAAATAACGTCAGGAAATTTGCGTATCCCACATTTTAGCATAATGCAGAAATTCTCAAACGGTTTGTGATAGCTTCGGCAAATCCTAAATGATTTTAATATATTCTGAATAATTTTGGCAAATTAAAAAAATCTGCCTGATATTCACCGATCAGATGTTCTGTTTGTTCTTCCAGTTTGGTGAGGAGGGCACGTGAGAGAACTTTGTAGGCGATTGATAGAAAGGAAATGCCTCGGTAAATGTTTGGATCAGTCTTATCGCACTTTTTGTGTAGTGGGTGGATCAAAGCATTTTTCCAGTCCGCTGGTATGATGCCGCTCTTCCATGTATTTGAAATGATAGCTTGCAGTCTGTCAATCAAGAGTTTACCTCCGATCTTGACCATTTCAGCGATTAGCAGTCTTCCCCTGGTGCTTTGTTGTTTTTTAGGTGTAACATTTTACAGGTGATTACAGGTCATTTTTAGGCGTAACATCATTATGTTTCGTATTTCCTTATGTGTTGGTGGAACAGAGTCCTGGTTTGGGGCGGCTATGTGGCATTAGAGTATTTCTTCAGGGGGTTCACAGTTGTGTAGCTTCTCGAAGTACTATTTCAGAATTTCGCTTTTGTGTTGGTATCCATCAGGCCGACGGAAGCAGAGGCTCGGTGGCTTGTAGTCCATCAGTTCTTCCCTAAATGTTCTGTAGAAGTTTCGCGTATTATTTCTTTTGAACTCATTGTCGATTTCCTCTAATTTTTTAAAATGGTATGTCCGTTTAATGCGTCTGATCGTTTTGGATGTCTTCCTCTGCATTTTTAAGAAATTCTGCCAATTCTCTAGTGCCTTGTTGCTTTGCCGAGTCTTCCGCGCAAGCATACGGGATTCAAGGGCCCTGTCGCATTCTAATGTCCACCATCTGTGTTTTCGTTTTCGTGGCGGTTAATCGAGTTTCCTTGCTGATTGCGGATTGTCTGAAGAAGTTCGTCCCATGTTTGTGTGTCGGTCTGTAGAGATTGTGCGAACTACTCCGCGTGTTCTCTTAGGTATTTTGGATCTATACGCGGGAATTTAGATTTTTGACACTTCCTTCTGTTTGGTAAGAAGCAGGTTTTAATTTGTGAAAGATAATGGTCGGACTCCATGTAACCCTTGCGTACCCTCACGTTGATGATTTCTGGGGAGGATTTTCTGGTTATCGCTACGTGATCGATTTGGTATTCTCCGATGTGGTAGATTGGTGATTTCCAGTTGGGCTGGGACAGAGCTCACGGCCGACGGGCTGGGGGACGACACTGGCTCTTTCTTCTTCAAAGCTTACTGTTTCTTCTTCAAAGCTTACTAATCTTGCGTGGTGGTTTCTTAATTTAACCGGGGTTAAACCAACGGTCCATGCCAAATTGTCCTATATTGGATCGAGAGTTCGCGTTACCGCGTGTATGTTGTCTTGATTTATCTGCCAGCTTCGCGGCGGGTAACTAAATCTAACCGGGGTTAAACCAACGGTTCTTGCCACATTGTCCTGTATTGGATCGAGAGATCGCGCTGCCGCGCGCATGTTGACTTGATTTATCTGCCCGCTTCGCGGCTGGCAACCTAATCTAACCGGGGTTAAGCCAACGGTCCTTGCCACATTGTCCTATATTGGATTGAGAGTTCGCGCGAGAGCCGGAGACTCGGAGTTTTTAACTCCGGTAAATTAGATAAATCTAGACAACAGTATTCATAGGTCCATGATATATAGATTCTCAGTTATCTGACCAGTCATACACATCAGTTATTTCGTTGAAGATACAAATTGTTTTATTACAAAAAGTAAAAAAATAATCTGGTGGTTATCCAGGACACTTAAATAATTAACTCGCGACATAGTAGCTGTCTGTGGCGTGGCTGTTCGTTGCAATATGAATGCAACTTCAATACGAAGCTTAAGATTGTATACATGTTGCCAAAATTATAGTTTTTCATATAAACGGGCATATAAACAAAAATAAACGTGGCAACGTCGAGTTCAACTATCCATAATCTTGAAAATGTCAACAATTATCTTCAACAAAAACACGAATATTTACTGAACCAACCAACGTAAAAACTTAATTTTTGAATTTGGATCTTAGTTAAAGAGTGCCGAAGACGATTAATAACAGTTACACCAGGTAAAAAGTCCGCAACACTAAGTTTCAAAACAATCCCGTATTCTTTACCTAACCCAAAAATTTAAATAATCTTCGAAATAGTAACGAGAATGGGTTAAATAACGTCAGGAAATTTGCGTAGATATCCCGCTTTTAGAATAATGCAGAAATTCTCAAACGGTTTGTGATTGCTTCGGCAAATCCTGTGATTTTAATATATTCTGAATAATTTTGGCAAATTAAAAAAATTGAGGTAAAGTTCCAAATAGCAACAAGAATGGGTCAAAAACGTCACGAAATTTGCATATTCTGCATAAATATACGCATATGTTATTTATATTGCAGAAATAAATCTAATAAAAGCTTTTACCATCCTTACAGAATTTGCATAATAATCTCATGTTTTTCGATCGTTTTAACCAACGAGACCAAATTTACCAAATATCTTAATTTGCATCAATTTTTCAGTAAATGTACTTTCAGTTGAAGATTCTTCATTGAATTTGGAACTAATTTCCAAAAAGTTTGCAAAAAATCTTTGCGAATAACAAAGTTGGGAACATTTGAAATTTGCACTTTCAAGAATAAACTTTTTTTAGATTTGTCTGTTTATGGTATTTGTGTATTATTGGTATTTATCGAATATCTTTAGTTGCAGAAAACTTTCAGCAAATATTCTTTCAGTTGAAGATTCTACATTAAATTTTGAACAAATTTACAAAAGATTTCCAAATAAATCTGTGCGAGTAACAAAGTTGTGACGATTTGAAATCCGCACAAATTTGAAGAACAAACTTCTTAGTTTTTGGATTTGTATCTTGGTGTTTACCAAATATCTTGAGTTTCATCAAATTTTCAGTAAATGTACTTTCAGATGAAGATTCTTCATTGAATTTGGAACTAATTTCCAAAAAGTTTGCAAAAAAATCTGTGCGAATAACAAAGTTAGGAACATTTGAAATTCGCACTTCAAGAACAAGCTTATTCGTTTTTAGATTGATCTGTTGGTATTTATCAAATATCTTTAGTTGCAGAAAACTCTCGGCAAATATTCTTTCAGATGAAGATTCTACATTAAATTTAGAACAAATTTGCAAAAGATTTGCAAATAAATCTGTGCGAATAACAAAGTTGTGACGATTTGAAATCCGTACAAATTTGAAGAACAAACTTCTTAGTTTTTGGATTTGTATCTTGGTGTTTACCAAATATCTTGAGTTGCATCAAATTTTTAGTAATTATACTTTCAGATGAAGATTTTCCATTAAATTTATAACTAATTTCCAAAAATCTTTGCAAAAAAATCTTTGCGAATACAAAGTTGGGAACATTTGACATTCGCACTTTCAAGAACAAGCTTCTTCGTTTTTAGATTGATCTGTTGGTATTTATCAAATATCTTTAGTTGTAGAAAACTCTCGGCAAATATTCTTTCAGATGAAGATTATACATTAAATTTAGAACAAATTTACAAAAGATTTCCAAATAAATCAGTGCGAATAACAAAGTTGCGACGATTTGAAATCCGTACAAATTTGAAGAACAAACTTTTTAGTTTTTGGATTTGGATCTTGGCGTTATTTATATCTTGAGTCAATTGCATCAAATGCATAAAATTTTCAGTAAATGTACTTTCAGATGAAGATTCTGCATTAAATTTGGAAATAATTTCCAAAAAGTTTGCAACAAAATCCGCGCGAATGACAAAGTTACGAACATTTGAAATTCGCACAAATTTCAAGAACAAACTTCTTCGTTTTTAGATTTGTCTGTTGCAAGGAAAGTAACAAGTCTATCAAATTTCTGATCGTCTGCATTGCAAATTTTGTAAACTTTATCAGGACATTGCGGATAATAAGTAACAAATTGAACAAGTTTAATCGGCTTATGCTAATATTTCCAGCCTACCGAAATTTGTGAATTCCTTCCACAAACAACAAATACACTTGCGCGCACAGAAATCTCACCCACTGTAATTTTTTGACTTTAACTAGCTTTTTTATAGAAACTATGTATGAGATGAAACAAAGCAATATGCCGTTTGAAAGACAATTTTATATGCTTCAATATCTGTTCAAATTTATTTCGGTTTCTTGTGTTTAACATATGAAAATTAACTCATAAAACAAAATAACTTTCTTGTTATTACTTAACAAATGGCGTGTACCACCGGTGGTACAGCGTCCGCTCGCTAGACTAAAGCAAACCGAGCGCCGGCATCAAAGTTGAGGAAATATGGTTATTTACAATGATAATTAACACTTTATTTTTAATAATGAGCATGACTGCCGCTCAGGACATCAAAAGGATATCAAAATCACGACATCAAAAGGATAAACACGTACTGGATTGATTCAACGGTCCTTATCACATTGTCCTATATTGGATCGAGAGTTCGTGCTGCCGCGCGTACGTTGGCTTGATTTATCTGCCCGTTTCACGGCGGGCAACCTAATTTAACCGGGGTTAAACCAACGGTCCATGCCAAATTGTCCTATATTGGATCGAGAGTTTGCGTTACCGCGTGTATGTTGTCTTGATTTATCTGCCAGCATCGCGGCGGGTAACTAAATCTAACCGGGGTTAAACCAACGGTTCTTGCCACATTGTCCTGTATTGGATCGAGAGTTTGTTCGACCTATGAATACTGTTGTCCAGATTTATCTAATTTACCGAGTCCGGCTCTCGCGCGAACTCTCAATCCAATATAGGACAATGTGGCAAGGGCCGTTGGCTTAACCGTGCCGCGCGCAAGTTGTCTTGATTTATCTGCCCGCTTCGCGGCTGGCAACCTAATCTAACCGGGGTTAAGCCAACGGTCCTTGCCACATTGTCCTATATTGGATTGAGAGTTCGCGCGAGAGCCGGAGACTCGGAATTTTTAACTCCGGTAAATTAGATAAATCTAGACAACAGTATTCATAGGTCCATGATATATACATTCTCAGTTATGTGACCAGTCATACACATCAGTTATTTTGTTGAAGATACAAATTGTTTTATTACAAAAAGTAAAAAAATAATCTGGTGGTTATCCAGGACACTTAAATAATTAACTCGAGACATAGTAGCTGTTTGTGGCGTGGCTGTTCGTTGCAATATGAATGCAACTTCAATACGAAGCTTAAGATTGTATACATGTTGCCAAAATTATAGTTTTTCATATAAACGGGCATATAAACAAAAATAAACGTGGCAACGTCGAGTTCAACTATCCATAATCTTGAAAATGTCAACAATTATCTTCAACAAAAACACGAATATTTACTGAACCAACCAACGTAAAAACTTTTTAATTTGGATCTTAGTTAAAGAATGCCGAAGACGATTAATAACAGTTACACCAGGTAAAAAGTCCGCAACACTAAGTTTCAAAACAATCCCGTATTCTTTACCTAACCCAAAAATTTAAATAATCTTCGAAATAGTAACGAGAATTGGTTAAATAACGTCAGGAAATTTGCGTAGATATCCCGATTTTAGCATAATGCAGAAATTCTCAAACGGTTTGTGATAGTTTCGGCAAATCCTAAGTGATTTTAATATATTCTGAATAATTTTGGCAAATTCAAAAAATTGAGGTAAAGTTCCAAATAGCAACAAGAATGGGTCAAAAACGTCACGAAATTTGCATATTCTGCATAAATATACGCATATGTTATTTATATTGCAGAAATAAATCTAATAAAAGCTTTTATCATCCTTACAGAATTTGCATAATAATCTCATGTTTTTCGATCGTTTTAACCAACGAGACCAAATTTACCAAATATCTTAAGTAGCATCAATTTTTCAGTAAATGTACTTTCAGTTGAAGATTCTTCATTGAATTTGGAACTAATTTCCAAAAAGTTTGCAAAAAAATCTGTGCGAATAACAAAGTTGGGAACATTTGAAATTTGCACTTTCAAGAATAAACTTTTTTTAGATTTGTCTGTTGGTATTTATCAAATATCTTTAGTTGCAGAAAACTTTCAGCAAATATTCTTTCAGATGAAGATTCTACATTAAATTTTGAACAAATTTACAAAAGATTTGCAAATAAATCTGTGCGAGTAACAAAGTTGTGAAGATTTGAAATCCGCACAAATTTGAAGAACAAACTTTTTAGTTTTTGGATTTGGATCTTGGCGTTATTTATATCTTGAGTCAATTGCATCAAATGCATCAAATTTTCAGTAAATGTACTTTCAGATGAAGATTCTGCATTAAATTTGGAAATCATTTCCAAAAAGTTTGCAACAAAATCCGCACGAATGACAAAGTTAGGAACATTTGAAATTCGCACAAATTTCAAGAACAAGCTTTCTTTTTTAGATTTGTCTGTTCAAAGAAAAGTAACAAGTTTATCAAATTTCTGATCGTCTGCATTGCAAATGTTGTAAACTTAATCAGGACATAAATAGGATGCGGATAATAAGTAACAAATTGAACAAGTTCAATCGGCTTATGCTAATATTTCCAGCCTACCGAAATCTGTTAATTCCTTCCAGAAACAATTTGCGCGCACAGAAATCGACCCACTGTAAACTTTTGACTTTAACTAGCTTTTTTATAGAAACTATGCATGAGATGAAACAAAGCTATATGCCGTTTGAAAGACAATTTAATATGCTTCAATATCTGTTTAAATTTATTTCGGTTTCTAGTGTTTAACATTAATTCATGAAAGAAAATAAATTTCTTGTTATTTCTTAACAAATGGCGTGTACCACCGGTGGTACACCGCCCGCTCGCTAGACTAAAACAAACCGAACGCCGGCGTCAAAGTTGAAGAAATATGGTTATTGACAAATATATAAATTAACATTTCATTTTTAATAATGAGCATGACTGCCGCTCAGGACATCAAAAGGACATCAAAATCACGACATCAAAAGGATAAAGACCAACTGGATAGAGGCAGCACAGGATCGGCCAGGACGGAGAAAGTTCCGGGAGACCTGATGAGATGATGATGATGATGACTGCCTCTTGCCCTAATAACACACTCTCATACGATTAGGCATAAATCCAATCAAGCTCGTTATTGTTTCTTGTGGGATGTTAAACCACTCTTCTTCTACTGCAACAATAAGCTCTGGGTTCGAGTTTGGGGCACGAAGCCTAGCTGGAATTCTCAGTTTAAGCTCATTCTATAAATCTTCTGTCGGATTTAGGTCGAACTGCATACTGACCACTCCATAACCCGAAAACCGATTTCTGTAATATAATCTTGCATGATTCTTGCGGTCTGCGGCATTGTCATGCATAACATTAAATTAACACCTTTCCTCTACCGTTAAACCTGTTCTCCCCGTTAAACCTCCTCTCCCGTGACCACAGGCGCCCCTAATGATGAAAGCAGGGTCGGATCGTACTCTCATAATTGCACCCCAGATCATTCAGGAACCACCTACACAGCGCCGTCGTTTGGATTTGGAGGCCCCGGGCATATAATTAAGGTGGGGCCACCAGTAAATAAAATTCGGCGAAGTTGGGTTGCAAACGACGCAACGCGATGCCGTTTGCAGGAGAAGATGAAACGTTCAGTTCCCTGCGGGAATCGCGCGAAACCGTTCCCACAGAGCTCAAGTTGGCGGTTCCGTGGGAGTTTTCCTGGATGTCCAAAAAACGTCGTTTTTATGGCGTCGCGACGCCATCTTCGGCGCAATCGGTATTAAACTCCCAAACAAACTAAAAGGTTATATGGCCGATCGCACGGCACCGGTCCGGTTCCGATCCATCAATTGGTTCCGAAGTTCTATGTATCCCCGTAAAACGCCTCTGGTTTTTCTCACTTTTTGCGCATTTTTCTCTTTAAACTGCCGCAGATTCGCAAAAAGTCGTCGCAGTTTTGCAAAAATTCTTGCCGGAATGGTTGCGAACGAGTGTTCTGAAGAGAACGAACCCAACCGGCGACTTGGAGCCCATCAAATAAGTCCTGGGCGTCCGTGAAAGTGATTGCAAAATCGGCAAAAAAAAAATTATTTGCTCTTGCACCAGGTGAACGGGACGTCGCAGGACGTCGAGCGAGGGCTCTAAAAACGTGGCGCGGCGGCGGCTAGAGGATCCGGAAAAAAAAATGAGATCCGACTAAAAATGCGCCTCAAAAGTAAAATATCGTGATTTTAGTTTTCGGTTTGGTGCGTCCGAACCTGGGGGAGTTGAGTCGCGTAAATGGCACCGCTCGACGGGCATCTCGGTTCTACACCGGAAAAATGTACATTCCCGTGCCGTTTCCGCAAAAACCACGATTTTAGGGTGACTTTTGGATCCCCGGACGGACATTCACAGTTAAGTCATCGAAGACGCGCGGTTAAAATTCCTAAGATCTGCCGCGTCCGGCGGCATAAAAATATCAAATTTAATCCTTTTTAAAATCCAGGTTGTGCGGTCCCCCATGTGAAATTCGCGAAACGCCACACGTCAGTCGTCTCAGAATCGATCTGCAGCCACTGTGGGGGCCCCCTAGTCCGTGGGCCCCGGGAATTCGCCCGATTGACCGACGATAGCGACGCTACTGCACCTACATAAGCAGTCCGCTCTTCAATGCAACATCCTGCAAATCGCTCTCTTGGTCTTTACACATTTGGTATATTTTTCTTCTTCGGTCGCTACCATAGAGGCATATTCTGGTCTCATATGAGCACAGAAAAGACCCCCATTATTTCAACGTCCAATTTAAATGATACCTTGCAAAACGCCGCCGTGCTTGACGATGAGCTGTGGTAAGTTTTTGACAAACTGCAGGTGTCTTAGGGGTCAAGTTACTTTTCTGCAGTCTTCGTCTTAATGTCCACTGACTAATAGCCACTCTTCGTACTTCACGGAGCTGTTGTTGCAATTGAACAGCATTAAGGTGACGAATTCTTACATAATAAAGTGGTCATCCCGAGCCATTGCAAATCTCCTTCTGCTTGTACCAGCTCGTCTTTAGAAAGGATCTAGTCTCCCCATAACGTTGGAATACTTTTCGAACCGCGGCGCTTATCATATCCAGTAGTCGAGCAACAGATCGCTGGCTAAGTCAATTTTCAATTAGAACAAAACACTTTTTGCAGTGTAGAATGCATCAAACTAACACTCTCGAGAGCTAAAAAATTATGAAAAATGTGCAAATTTCAATTGCAAAAGCAATAATTGCAATTTTCCAGAAGTTTGTTTTTCTCGTTATAACCACCACATAAATACGTTCGTTTTTGTTTACCGGTTGCTGCGCCTACAAACGATAAGCATTCTTGATAAATTTAGGCTCATATTAAAGCTTATTAAATTGTCTTTCAAACGGCATATTTCTTTATTACATCTCAGAAGTAGTTTCTAATATAAAAACGGTCAAAGCCACATTTTAGCTTTAGAATCTCAAACCGAAGCAACTTTTTAAGGAAATAATGCAAATATTAGCAAATTGTTTGGATTTTTCAAAATCGACAAAACATTTCAAAAACATCAGTCACAACTAACACTCAGCAAAATCAAGTCTAAGCAGACTAACTTCTACTTCAATTCAATTCTAATTTAATTCTACAGCTTGAAATACGTTGTGCTTGAACCAATACGAAATCTAGAACATTTAGTTTGATTACCACTTACAAACAGATAAAATTCAAATTCGTTTCTTCAACTCTAAGCTTTATGGTTGAAAATAAACCATATAAACAAGTAAGCTCAGTAAACTAAGAAAGTATAATCTCGATAATCCAACACATATCGGACCAGACAACCGCCGGATTTTCAGAGAGAGTGGTGGAAGGGAACAGCGCTAGCGGTCTCGAGACCGCCGGATTACTGGACGTGTCGTCCGATTAACCAACGGCCAAATTACCGAGATTAGAGTTACATTATAATCTCGATAATCCGACACATATGGGACCAGACAACCACAGAATTATCAGAGAGAGTGGTGGGAGGGAAGAGCGGTCTCGAGACCGCCGGATTACTGGACGTGTCGTCCGATTAACCAACGGCCGAATTACCGAGATTATATTATCTAATATAGAACAGAAAGGAACTGCGGTAATATAGCTTGGATTAATAGATCTAGTTTATTAAAGCGTATAGTTCACTAAACCAAGTAAACTAAACCATTTGCGAGAAAAACAGAAAAATAAACTAAGTCTTACTGTGTGGGTATAGAATTCTCGAGCCATGCCGAGACTGTCTCAAAGTTTGAATCAAAAACGGTTAAACATCTCCGATGCGAGTCGTACCGAAATCGAAACACTTAAACAGCCTTAAAACTCAAACGAAAAAATAATTAGTGAACGTCTCTTTCGGTTTCTTCATGTGGTCGGCGGTGAGCTCGAAGCGGTCCGTGCCGACGTGCGACCGCTCGACATTCCGCAGCGAACTCTCTCCAGCCACTGGCGAGATCCGGCCGTTTGGCCACTGCCGCAGAAACGGCCGCCCGGAGGGAGAAACAGAGACGGATACGCGGACAATTGCGCGCGCCCGCCAAACCCGATATCGATCCCACGCGCACCCCACAGCCCTCACCCTACGACAACATGTACACTACATACTAAATATATACATTCTCCCTTGTTTTTCTTCTTAATATTTACACTGTATCAAGAAAATAGACTCCAAGGACAAGGGCGTAAACAGATTAAACTTGTTGGACAGGATTTAACAAGTTTGACGGGATAGATGACATTAGATAAACAAGACTTGCTTGTCTATTCCTGTGTCTATCTAGTCCAGTCTGTCTAGTCTTGTCTGTCTAGTCTTGTCTGTCTGGTCTTGTCTGTCTAGTCTTGTCTGTCTAGTCTTGTCTGTCTAGTCTTGTCTGTCTAGTCTTGTCTGTCTAGTCTTGTCTGTCTAGTCTTGTCTGTCTAGTCTTGTCTGTCTAGTCTTGTCTGTCTAGTCTTGTCTGTCTAGTCTTGTCTGTCTAGTCTTGTCTGTCTAGTCTTGTCTGTCTAGTCTTGTCTGTCTAGTCTTGTCTGTCTAGTCTTGTCTGTCTAGTCTTGTCTGTCTAGTCTTGTCTGTCTAGTCTTGTCTGTCTAGTCTTGTCTGTCTAGTCTTGTCTGTCTAGTCTTGTTTGTCTAGTCTTGTCTGTCTAGTCTTGTCTGTCTAGTCTTGTCTGTCTAGTCTTGTCTGTCTAGTCTTGTCTGTCTAGTCTTGTCTGTCTAGTCTTGTCTGTCTAGTCTTGTCTGTCTAGTCTTGTCTGTCTAGTCTTGTCTGTCTAGTCTTGTCTGTCTAGTCTTGTCTGTCTAGTCTTGTCTGTCTAGTCTTGTCTGTCTAGTCTTGTCTGTCTAGTCTTGTCTGTCTAGTCTTGTCTGTCTAGTCTTGTCTGTCTAGTCTTGTCTGTCTAGTCTTGTCTGTCTAGTCTTGTCTGTCTAGTCTTGTCTGTCTAGTCTTGTCTGTCTAGTCTTGTCTGTCTAGTCTTGTCTGTCTAGTCTTGTCTGTCTAGTCTTGTCTGTCTAGTCTTGTCTGTCTAGTCTTGTCTGTCTAGTCTTGTCTGTCTAGTCTTGTCTGTCTAGTCTTGTCTGTCTAGTCTTGTCTGTCTAGTCTTGTCTGTCTAGTCTTGTCTGTCTAGTCTTGTCTGTCTAGTCTTGTCTGTCTAGTCTTGTCTGTCTAGTCTTGTCTGTCTAGTCTTGTCTGTCTAGTCTTGTCTGTCTAGTCTTGTCTGTCTAGTCTTGTCTGTCTAGTCTTGTCTGTCTAGTCTTGTCTGTCTAGTCTTGTCTGTCTAGTCTTGTCTGTCTAGTCTTGTCTGTCTAGTCTTGTCTGTCTAGTCTTGTCTGTCTAGTCTTGTCTGTCTAGTCTTGTCTGTCTAGTCTTGTCTGTCTAGTCTTGTCTGTCTAGTCTTGTCTGTCTAGTCTTGTCTGTCTAGTCTTGTCTGTCTAGTCTTGTCTGTCTAGTCTTGTCTGTCTAGTCTTGTCTGTCTAGTCTTGTCTGTCTAGTCTTGTCTGTCTAGTCTTGTCTGTCTAGTCTTGTCTGTCTAGTCTTGTCTGTCTAGTCTTGTCTGTCTAGTCTTGTCTGTCTAGTCTTGTCTGTCTAGTCTTGTCTGTCTAGTCTTGTCTGTCTAGTCTTGTCTGTCTAGTCTTGTCTGTCTAGTCTTGTCTGTCTAGTCTTGTCTGTCTAGTCTTGTCTGTCTAGTCTTGTCTGTCTAGTCTTGTCTGTCTAGTCTTGTCTGTCTAGTCTTGTCTGTCTAGTCTTGTCTGTCTAGTCTTGTCTGTCTAGTCTTGTCTGTCTAGTCTTGTCTGTCTAGTCTTGTCTGTCTAGTCTTGTCTGTCTAGTCTTGTCTGTCTAGTCTTGTCTGTCTAGTCTTGTCTGTCTAGTCTTGTCTGTCTAGTCTTGTCTGTCTAGTCTTGTCTGTCTAGTCTTGTCTGTCTAGTCTTGTCTGTCTAGTCTTGTCTGTCTAGTCTTGTCTGTCTAGTCTTGTCTGTCTAGTCTTGTCTGTCTAGTCTTGTCTGTCTAGTCTTGTCTGTCTAGTCTTGTCTGTCTAGTCTTGTCTGTCTAGTCTTGTCTGTCTAGTCTTGTCTGTCTAGTCTTGTCTGTCTAGTCTTGTCTGTCTAGTCTTGTCTGTCTAGTCTTGTCTGTCTAGTCTTGTCTGTCTAGTCTTGTCTGTCTAGTCTTGTCTGTCTAGTCTTGTCTGTCTAGTCTTGTCTGTCTAGTCTTGTCTGTCTAGTCTTGTCTGTCTAGTCTTGTCTGTCTAGTCTTGTCTGTCTAGTCTTGTCTGTCTAGTCTTGTCTGTCTAGTCTTGTCTGTCTAGTCTTGTCTGTCTAGTCTTGTCTGTCTAGTTTTGTCTGTCTAGTCTTGTCTGTCTAGTCAAAATCAAAAAATCAAATCAAAATATTTATTTCCCAATTGAGATACAAGTATCTATAGGATGTGTCAAAAATCTTACAAATTAATAATTAAATTTACAAGAAAAAAATTCACCGAGTGAATATATTGTATTTGTGAGTAGAATCTCCTTCAACTTCTTACGAAATTTCTTGTAGGATTTTTCATTTATCAAATTATTTGGAACATGATTGTAAATCTGAACTCCTTTGTTTTCGACTCCATGACTGCATAGGGTTAAGTGTCTTCTCTTGGTATCCAAAAGATGTTTACCTCTGGTATTATAATTATGCTTGTCTTCGTTTTTTTGGAACTTACTTCGGTGTTTGTGAATGTAGGAAGCGGTTTCGAGTATATACAGGCTTACGACTGTAAGTATTCCCAGCATTTTAAAATGGGGCCTGCATGACTGTGTAACTTTTATTGCTTGCATGTTTCTGATGATTCTTTTTTGTGCAATTAGTATTGTTTCTAGTTGTGACGAAGCTCCCCATAATATAATGCCGTAAGCCAGTAACGATTGTACCTCGCCATAGTACCAGATTCGGAGATCGTCTGTGTTTAAAAGTTTCCTCAGTTGTCTTGATTGAAAGGCTTTTTTATGTAGAGTTGCACATATTTTCTGCGTTGTTGTTGCCCAACGAAGGTGCTCCTCCAGATAAATAACCCAGGAGTTTTGCCTGGTTGGTCCTTTTAATTTGTTGGTTTTGTATTTCAAGGTCGAGGTTTGAAATATGGGAACTTCTTACCGTTTTAAATATTATGTACTCTGTTTTATCTGTGTTGAGGTGCAGAGTATTCGCAGAGAACCAATTATCCAGAGATTTTAAGAGTAACTGGGCCTGTTCAGTGTTCTCTTCGAAATTATTCCGCGACAAAATAAAACTCGTATCATCAGCATACAAGGTACAATGCGGTCCTTTCACGTAGTTTGCCAAATCTGCGATGTATAATAGAAATAATGTAGGTGCTAAAATGCTCCCTTGAGGAACCCCAATATTTGTCTCTATGATGTCAGATTGGCCCAATTCGTTTCCATTTGACACCGTAACGTATTGTTTCCTGTTTGTCAGGTAGGATCTAATCCATCTCCAAGCTTTCCCTCGTATTCCGTAATCATATAATTTGTTCATCAACGTGTTGTGCGAGACACAGTCGAACGCTTTGGTCAGGTCACAGAAAATCCCTACGGGATGTTTCCCTTTATCCACCTCTTCTAATAATACATTATAAAATTCTACCAGAGCAGTTGTGGTAGACTTGCCCTTGCAAAATCCATGTTGTTGTGTCGGTATTAGCTTATATTTCTCTATAAAACCAGTCATTCTTTTTAGCATACAATATTCGATAATTTTTGCCAGAATTGGCGTTAAAACTATTGGCCTATAATTATGCATTGCTGTTTTTTCCCCTTTCTTGAATATTGGGATGATTTTTCCAATTTTTAATATTTCTGGGAACTGTTCCTCACTAAAAGAAGCGTTGATTATATTAGTTATAGGTTTTACTAGTAAATGACCGAACTCCTTAATTATATTTCCCGGAATTTCATCTGGCCCTCTCGACGTTTTGTTTTTTAAAGATAATATTATTCCGAGTACTTCGTTTTCCGTGAATTCCTCGATATACATAGTATTCGTGTTCACAGCAATGTGAGCATTTGAAATAGTTCTTGGTGTAATACTATCTATTATTAATTTCGGAGCTCGTTCAAAGTAGTTGTTGAAACTATTGGCAATTTCTCGTGGTATCGTGACTCTTTCGTTGTTATCCATTATTTCAATGATTCCGGTTGATCTGGCTTTATTTGACTGCTTCTGTATGATTTCCCATAAGGCTTTGGACCCATTTGTAGCTTGTTGCATTTTGAGGCTAAAAAAAGATTTTTTAGTAAATGAAACTAATTTGTGATGTTCGTATTTCTGAATGGAATAGTATTTTCTTATTTCTGGATACTTCTTTTGCAATATAAACATATCTTTAAGTTGAGCAGCCGATATTTTTACTTCTTTAGTGACCCATGATTTCAGCTTGTCTTTGGCTTTAACCATTGGAAAGCAGCCGAAAAAATGATATTGGATGCATTTAATGAAGGCGATTGCCTTGCTGTTGCTGTTTGTTTTTTCAAAGACGTCGTCCCATGTTTCCTTTAAAAGGTCTTCGGCGAAACGGATTTTATTTGCTTGTGAGAAATTCCTGATTAATTTCAGATTTTGTCCTCGTAACTGTTGTTTACTAGAGCTCAATTTTAATAATCTATGGTCCGACAAGGGGGTATCTTCTACAGAGGTCTTCAGCTCAAGTCCACTATTAGCAAAGATGTTGTCTATTCGAGTTTTCGAATTTAAAGTTATTCTAGTATATTCTTTTATATATTCCTCTATACCATATGCGTCTAATAGATTAATGATACCATGTTGTTCTTTTGTGTTAACTGCAAAATTTATATTAAAATCTCCAACCAAAAGGATTTGTTTATTATTTTTATAGACCGTATGTAAGACATTGTCTAGTGTCGCCATGAAAGTGACAAAACATCCTAGGGGGGGCCTATATATATTTAATAATATCGTGGGGATATTATACATGTTTGTTTCTAATCCGCATATCTCTATAGTTTTTTCAATAGCGAAATTGTTTAGTGCTATTTCTTCTACCTGAATATTTTTAAAAACGGGGAGTCTAGCGAATATTGCCACCCCACCTCCTGGTGACTCTATTCTGCTAAAGTGGCTGACTAGCTGGTAGTTATTTATATGGATTTGTGTAATATCATCAGCTGATAACCAAGTTTCTGCTAGGCATATGAAAATAGGTTTTTCTTCTTCGGTTAATATCTCTAGTTCAAATAATTTGTTGCGTAGTGATTGAATATTTAAAAATAGTAATATACTTGAATTTCCGTTTTCATTAGTAATTATTTTCTTGTTTTCGCCTGCTCCAAATGCAGGAAAAAACGGTTAATATAGGTATCCACTGGCCATAGATCAGGATTTTTTACATCTTCTAATTGACTAAATGGTACCGATACTTTAAACGAGGAATATACTTCCGGCTGATTCGAGATTAGTTTTTTACAAAATACTGTTGTGAAATTTTTAGTTTTTAGATATTCACTTATATCATCGGCAGTTATTTGTGGCTCTAGTCTCGATACGTGTAGATGGGCGAATCTAGATACTGCCTTAATTTTGTGATCAGCGTTTGTGCCAATTATAACGTTATTGCGGGTTCTTCTCTTGTAGGTGTTTTCTGTTTGCCGGTTTTCCTTGTTTGAGCTATTTTGATTCGGCTCGACATTTTTAGTTGGTCTATTGTGTTGTTTCGGGTTTTTATGCACTGTCGGCGTTGGCTTATCGCTCCGCGATAAATGTTTTGCGGCGATAGGTGTAGCGACTTCTTCTGCGACAATCGATTCTTTTCTTAAAACAATATTATTTTCTACCGTTTCTGGCTGTGATGTGTTAATTATATGAGTTAACTTCATATTTTCCATTTTAAAATTTTGTACTTCTTCTATCAGGTCAGAAATCTGCTTTTTAAGCGGCTCAACTTCTTTTTTTATTATTTTACTAATAATATCTGCAAAAGCCGAGCTACTGATGTAATCAATGACGTTTTCAGGTAATTTTTCTGTCGATGATCTTAGATCTCTTGGCATTTTGAGTTGAATTGATTTTTCTAGTTAGCGAAATAAATTGTCACTTCGGTACTCTCGCGCACAACCTCTCGACTCGACACTCGGGACGCGACTGTCTTGTCTGTCTGTCTAGATATAAAAGGGGCGCGAGATATAAAAGAGATTTTCCTGTCGGAGGGATATAATTTGCTCGGCTGAACAATCGGAATTTATTAAAATTTGTGGAAATTGTAACTTTATTGAGACAGAGAGTGGAAAATTCAAATGTCCCCTTCACTCGCACACGCACACACTTGGAATTAAAGCGGGAGCGACGGGAACGATTTCAATTTATCCGGCATCGATCCGGCCACGAAAAATGTATTAGTACACTAATCGCGACCCACAATCTTGGACTAAATATAAATGGAATATTTAATAGCTTCACCTTGAAACTAATCGGTCCTCTAGTGTCCCATTAACCAAGACGCAACCCGGCAAGATAAATATTTTCCGGGGAATTAGAAATTCCTGAACGTTATCCGCCGCAGCAGGAACTGCATTAGCCGGAGCGAGATGGAACGGATGAACTGGATACACACTACATCATACAGACTATACACATGTAGACAAAGCGGAGACGTGACTGTGTACAGATTTGATCGGCCTTTCAGATTGCACAAAAGGCTCGGATTTGTTCAATTTTACGCTAATTTAGGCTCCACCATCTCACCAACATACATTTCATCTAAACTAAACTTTTAAAACTCAGACTTCATTGTCTCGACTATATTTACTCCTCACGGTTTTATCTAGACTAGACTTTTAATAATCTAGTCTCAGTATGCAGACTAGGCTTGGTCTTCAAGGTTTTATCTACAATAGACTTTTAATAATATATATGTCCGATTGAGTAGACTAGACTTATTTTTGATCTATTGGTCATTTGGTGAATAATATCAAGACTAATATTAATAACTCATTAATTAACGTCTTTATAGTTTGCGAACACTCCCCAGATTTTGCAATATTTGCGATGTAATTTGAGTTTTTGGTTTCCTTCTTCTGTCCAAAAACAAATAACCTAAATAACTTACTTCACGAGTTGTAACATCTGATCTAATCTCCCTACCTCAACGAAACTAATAGCTGTTTGTAACTCGGACTTTAAGCTATAGACTAAAACTAGGTTTAGCTATCTACGTCTGTCCGTTCGTCTGTAATTGCGGAATAAGTGAGAAAACTCTCAAAAAAAGTTCCTCGACCTAGTTTTTCGCAGATAACTAGTGGACTAGTTGAAGTAGAAGCGCTAGTTTCAGACTAATTGTAGTCTATTGAATTATCTACAAGATAACTTCTTTAAAATATGCGATAACTTCCCCGATTATGCAATATTTGAGACGGAATTTGGGTTTTTGATCACCCTCGTCAGTCCAAACACAAATTACCAGTTGCGACCTAAATAACTTACTTAACCGAGTCGTAACTTCTGATCTAGTCTCACTACTTCAACGAAACTAAAAACTTTTGGTAACTCGAACTTTAAGCTACAGACTGAAACTAAGCTTAGTTAGTTATCTACGTCTGTCCGTTCGCCTGTAATTGCGGAATTAGTGCGAAAACTCTCAAAAAAAGTTCCCCGACCTAGTTTTTCGCAGATAACTAGTGGACTAGTTGGGGCAGACGCGCTAGTTTCAGACTAACTGTAGTCTATTGAATTATCTACAAGATAATTTCCTTAAAATTTGCGAAAACTCCCCAGATTATGCAATATTTGATACGGAATTTGGGTTTTTGATCACCATTGCCTGTCCAAACACAAATTACCAGTCACGACCTAAATAACTTACTTCACCGAGGCGTAACTTCTGATCAAATCTCACTACCTCAACGAAACTGAAAACTGTTTGTAACTCGGACTTTAAGCTATATACTAAAACTAGGTTTAGTTATCTACGTCTGTCCGTTCGTCTGTAATTGCGCAATTAGTGCGAAAACTTTCAAAAATATTTCTCGTCCCAGTTTTTCGCAGATAACTAGTGGATTAATTGGGGTAGACGCGCTAGTTTCAGACTAACTGTAGTCTATTGAATTATCTACAAGACAACTTCCTTAAAATTTGCGAAAACTCCCCAGCTTATGCAATATTTGAGACGGAATTTGGGTTTTTGATCACCCTCGTCTGTCCAAACACAAATTACCAATTACGACCTAAATAACTTACTTCACCGAGTTGTAACTTCTTAGCTAGTCTCGCTACCTCAACGTAACTAAAAACTGTTTGTAACTCGGACATTAAGCTACAAGGTAAAACTTGGTTTAGTTATCTATGCCTGTCCGTTTGTCTGTAATTGCGGAATTAGTGCAAAAACTTTCAAAAAAGTTCCTCTACCTGGTTTTTCGCAGATAACTAGTGGACTAATTGTGGTAGACGCGCTAGTTTCAGACTAATTGTAGTCTATTGAATTATCTACAAGACAACTTCCTTAAAATTTGCGAAAACTCCCCAGCTTATGCAATATTTGAGACGGAATTTGGGTTTTTGATCACCCTCGTCTGTCCAAACACAAATTACCAATTACGACCTAAATAACTTACTTCACCGAGTTGTAACTTCTTAGCTAGTCTCGCTACCTCAACGTAACTAAAAACTGTTAGTAACTCGGACATTAAGCTACAAGGTAAAACTTGGTTTAGTTATCTATGCCTGTCCGTTTGTCTGTAATTGCGGAATTAGTGCAAAAACTTTCAAAAAAGTTCCTCTACCTGGTTTTTCGCAGATAACTAGTGGACTAATTGTGGTAGACGCGCTAGTTTCAGACTAATTGTAGTCTATTGAATTATCTACAAGACAACTTCCTTAAAATTTACAAAAAACTCCCCAGCTTATGCAATATTTGAGACGGAATTTGGGTTTTTGATCGTCGTCAAACCGCAAGTTGTTTATTTTCCTACCGCCGATGACTATTCCGCCTTCCCAGTTCCCCAGAGCTCCTCTTATTGTTAGTATAAACTCGAAGTATATATTGAATAGTAAGGGTGATAGGACGCATTCTTGCCGAACTCCTCGTCTTACCCTAAAGGATCTTGAGTTTCTTCCTTCGGTCTTGATGATTCCTTTGCTTTTGTCATATACAGTTTTTAGCAGAACGACAAGGTGGGGAGAGGTTCCCATGTATAAGAGTGCATTCCATAATTGGTTCCAGTTTACACAGTCAAACGCTTTGCTGTAGTTGAGGAAGCATAGATATGTGGGCTTTGTAAATTCTCTGGCTTTTTCAATAATTGCATGACATTGCATGACGTGCATTCATGATCTGCTCTCGAGTGCCTTTACCAGCCACGATTCCAGCTTGTTCCTGTGGAATTAGTCGGTCTAAGAAGCTTCTGAGTCGTTGTAGCAGAGTTCTGAACATGACCTTGCTTGGGTGGGAGATTAATGCGATAGTTCTGTAATTTCTGGCTTGATCGTTTTTTGTGCAGTGGAATGAAGATAGATGTATTCCAGTCAGTTGGCCATTGCCCCGAGTGCCATACCTTCTTGCAGCTTGCCCGCAAGAGGTGGATGCCGTTTCGGGACTGCTGTTTTAGCATTTCTCCACTGATATCATTTTCCCTGTACTTTCGTTGCTCTTCAACATGTCGATGGCTTGCTCAACTTCAACTTTAAAGATGTCAGGTTCCTGTTATACTTGTGTGATGGGTGAGAGACGAACTGTTCCCTGACGATGACCTTCATCTACGTAGAGATCTTCACAGTACTGCGGCCATACCTATACTACGTCGTAGATTGGGGGTCTTGGGTGTGATGCCACATAGCCTTTCCACCCCAACCCCACACTCATCTGCACGTGGTGCCCCTGTTACGCTAAGGCTGAGCAACCTTGTTGTAATAAAAACCAGGACTGGACATCTGTGCCATTAGCGCACATTCCAAAACGTGCCCTTTGTCCCACGTTTCGGATAAATGCAATAGTTTTATAGTTTGTCCAGAAACAAAGGGTTTTTATTACTACGCTAAAATCTACCTCCCCCAAACATATTAGAAAACGTGCGAAGGCCTATAAAAACCTTCTTATAGAGATTAACCAGGAGGACCAGGCATTTTCAGGGATTTAGAGAATTTAACCCTCGATTGTTCATGGAAGGAGCCAAGAAAATTTAATCTCCCCCTTATTTGAATTAGAGGGATGATTTAACCCCTCTTACAGATATATTATACTAGGAATGGTATAAATACCATTCCCCAGTTGTCAGTAAAAAGTAAGAATTAAGAGAAAATAGAGTAGAGTGGTGAGCTATAAGTTCTTAAGTGTTAAGTTATTTCGTTGTATTATTGTTTAATTAAATCGTTAAAACCAACTCGACTATTATTCGACAAACTACGTGCCTTGCGAATCCCGGTGAACATTACATTACAAGATCCCGAGATATTTAGATATATCTCAGAGCCCAAAGAATTGTTGAAATTCTCAACATTGAAGTCGCCGGTGGTTCACAAAATAACCCCCTTTACAACATTGGTGGCAGCCTCACAACATTGGTGGCAGCCTCACAACAACCTGGTGGAAGGTTTGGGTAACCAATCCCAGCGGGAAACCAGGTCAGCAAGCTGAAGAGTATTGGGGAGTCTAGGCAGGGCTAGTACCTACCTGGCGTAGCTGTGGAATGGCCTTCTAGACTGGGTCGGGACCGGAACATGTTACCTACTCAATGGACGGTGGCGGAATGAGACAGGCTCTCATCGGCGTACGGCGGCGTTCCTCAGACCTGAAGTTTGGGGTAGTGTCTTTGCTACTTAAGTCTACGCACTCTCGCTAGTTGTTTAAGCTATCTGTGCCACTAGGATCGGAGCCTGGAGCTGTAGCAGCAGGCGGGGTATTACGTGCAAGCCCCCCCGTTACTCTGTGCACTGTGCACCCTCAATCACCATCAACCATACTCACCTCTTCTTCACCTACAAATCTCGCATCGGTCTCTGGGGTCACCAACGTCTAGACTTGGTATTCAAGGTTTCATCTAGACTAGACCTTTAAAAATTTAGTCCGAGTGTGTAGACTAGACTTAGTCTTGATCTATTGTTACCAGAGCCGGATAAAATAAAATAGACATATTTTCACGCGTTTGAAAATTGTTTAGTTTTCTCAGATTTTCTGACTTACTGTAAACTAAATTGCACTAGTTTACAGTAAGGCAGAAAATCTGAGAAAACTAAACAATTTTCAAACGCGTGAAAACACCTTGTTATATTTACAGCGATATTTTGAAAAGGAATAGAAGTAGCGGAATGAGTTTCAGATTTTATGAAAGCTTAAAAAAATCCTTAATATTTTGATATATAATTTTTTAATTTTGTTTCAAACAATAAGACTAGGCAGACCGTTTAAAAACGACGTTTTTAATTTAGAAAAGCTGTCTGCAACCAGCAATAACTTTGGAAACAACTCCTCGATTGCATTCAAACTTATTAATATTTTTTAACTTGATTCGTACGTATTCGTACATATATAATGATTTAAATTGGCGTAATCTGTGTAAAATTCTGCGTGTTTTGATATGCAATATGTAAAAATCGGAGAGGCGACGAAAATCGCGATTTCTTTAATTCTTCGAAATCGCGCATTTCGACATGTCGCGGATATTGATATATAATACATCAAAAGACGCGAAATTTTGTATAGAACAAAGAACTAAAAATCTTTTTCCGTTTTGGTGAAACGTAAGCCTGAAATTAGCGGTTATAAAACGAACAAAATTGCAAACTTTCGGATTTTTGCTCGAAACTTTTTCCAAAATAATTTAAATTGCTTTAGTGCACAAAAAATGACTTTCTATTTTGAGAGAATCGTAGAAAACCGAAACCGCTCATTTTTCTGACCAAAATGATGAAATTTCGTGTTATTTATTATACAGTATTCTGCCTAGTGGCAGGTCCTTGTCTATGTTCGGAGAATTTCTGCCTCCAATGTTTCCTGTCCTCAGCTTCTTCCTTTAGCCTGCTGTATCTCCTCTTTTCTTTCATGTCATCGAGATGTTGTATTCTTCTTCTTCCTCGACCTGCAGTTCCTTTAATCTTCCCTTCAATGACGTCATGTATGAGTCCCTCATGTCTAATTATATGTCCGATCCAGTTGGCCTTCCTCTGGAGAATTGTATTTAGAATAATTCGCTTTTCTCCTACCGTTCTTAGTACCTCCTCGTTTCACATTCCAAAACTTTCGAGGTATTTTTTCTCCCTTTTCCTCATGGTCCACGTCTCTGCTCCGTACAGTGCAATGCTCCAGATGTAGCACTTCACCAGTTTCTTCCTTAGTTCCAAGCTCAACTTGCTGGTCAGTAGAGTCCTCTTCTTGTTGAATGCAGCTTTGGCCATGGCGATTCTTGCTCGAATTTCATTTGTCAGCAGGCTTCCCAAGTACTTGCACTGTTTTTTCTCCAGTTGCATTCTCCAGTTCTTGATTGTCGACTGTTATCTTCAAAGGTTTTTCCCTTTTTGTTATCCTCACCACTTTACATTTTTCCTTGTTAATTTCCATGCCATATTTCCTTCCAGTTTCGGCCAGCCGGTTCATCATGTGTTGTAGTTGTCTTTGGTTCTTGGCGAGTACTACCAGGTCATCTCATATTTGATGGTGCTTATGAGGCGTCCCCCTATCTTGAAATTTCCACATTCTTTCAAAGCTTCTCTCGCCAGCCATTCACCATACAAATTGAAGAGACTCGGCGATAGACAACATCCTTGTCTGACTCCTCTTCCTATTTCTACGCTGTTTGTTTCTCCGTTGTTCAATTGTACTTTGCTCTTTGTCTCATGTACAGATCGCAAATTAGTCTCCGGTCTCTCCAGTTGAGTCCAATCTCCTTAAGAATATTCATCAATTTTGTCCAGTTAACTCTATCGAAGGCCTTCTGCCAATCTACAAAACACAAAATTTCTTGTGGACAATCTAAATAGTTCAACCAGGAAGAGAAATAACAGGATTTATAATAATATCGATACGTTTTATATTTTTTCATTCTATGTACATTGTTTACCTTTTATAGATATTTTGGTCAATAAAACGGTCAGTTTTTCCATTTGCGCCAAAAAAATTGGCGAAACGAACAAAATAGAGCACAATTAATAAATTCGCATTAAGTATACATAAGACAAGTTTCACAAAAATTGAAAAGACAACTAAATTCATTCGTACTTTTATTTCTCGCGCATTCTTAAATAACTAATTTTTTGAAATAATTTTTTTGGAAATTCAATTTGCCAGTTCGAACTTGTCCAGTCCAATAAATTTATACTTTACATTTGTTACTTTCAAATTTGCTTTGTGAGTAGATAATAAAATCTAACTACTTTTTTTATTACTCATGCGAGATAAGTACTATCTTGGCGCCCGTTTTTTAGTGCGACAAATGGCTTTTTTTGGATGTATTACCACATAACTTCGGTAACGCACGCTAATATTATATAAAAATCGCTAAGTTACATTAAAAAAAAAACAATTGAATAAATAAAATAAACACAAATAAAACCTCAATATTTTGGCAGAATTTTTCTTTCATTACAAAATAAAAATTAAAGAAAACGTTTTACAGTGAGTGTAAATTCTATGGTGATACCGGAGACTGATGAGAGTTCTTGATGACGAATCCACACCACCGGAGACAATTGAAAAAGCAAATTCTTCATTTTTTGATTCCATTTTTTTTTTTGGATGGCCCCTGGATCCCAAACTTGTAAGATACGTCCCCTCGCATGAGTAATAAAAAATATTATCTGCAACTCGTGTGGATTATTCTTGAGCGAATGAGCGCACTCACTCGCCCAATTTTGATTTCGTGGGCAATTTACAACTTACCGCCCTAGTTGCACAATATACTATTACAATCTCGATTCTAGACCCATTAGACTAACGCATATTCTCTGTATTGGTTAGTCTTAATCCAATATGGATTAATGGATTCAGTATACTTTTTAATACAAAATTAGACTTTTTTAGTCTAATCCAGACTTTATTGTTTAATTTTGAATAGTCTAGAAACAGTCTAGATCTAGACTAATTCATCTAATCTGGTTTTTACTAGTAGAAAAATGAGATAATATTTTTGACCTAGTTAGACTAAGTCGTTTGATTATATAGTCTAAGTAAGTCAAAATCACAACTATTCAATTAATCTAAGTGGTGTGATGTTGTCTTGACTAGTTTAAATTTGCTAAAAATTATTCTTGTCGAACCTTTGTTGAACAGTTGTGATTTTGACTTACTTAGACTATATAATCAAACGACTTAGTCTAACTAGGTCAAAATCATTATCTCATTTTTCGATGGGTATCAGATGGGTATCAAATCAAAAAAATAAATCCAATTATGTCAGAACTAGATAAGTCATTTGATAAGTAGTCCTAACTTGAAAATGACTGTCAAACAAATGTCAAAAAATGACCGTCGTAACTCGAGTAGTGAATGTAAATGTAGAAATTTATATTACTGTGAATAATAAGTTATGTAACATTTTTACATATTATAAGTGTGGTTAAGACATGAATGAATGAATTTTTCAGTTGAATGTAGTCCTAACTAGTTATCAACATTATTCATAATGAACATTTGTTGAAGAGTTGTTATTAAATTTCCAGCTTTAAATCATCAAATGTTCGCAAAATTAAATTTTTTTGCCTGGTTCAGAAATTGAGAAAATTTCAATTTTGCAATTTCAAAAAATTGCTTGTTTCAATATGAAATCATTAAATTTTTAAAAATTATTTTCAGGTTTTTAAATATCCGAAATTCTCGAATAAACATTCAATAGACCTTTTTAAAGATAGTTAAGCGCATGCTCGTCAGCCTTGTTTAAAAGGCAGAAATATGAAAATTTCGGGCACATTTTGTTATTTTCACTGGTTAAACTTCAAAAAAGTGCCCGAAAACATGGTCCAAATTGATGATAGTTGAAAAAAATTTCAACTATGAAATGGTCTATTGGAAATCATTGGATCTAGAACATAAATCGAAATTACGAAATTTATGTTCCAATTTTCTCCTGAAATCGTCAAATTTACAAAAAAAAAGTTAAAATTTTAAATTTTCAGCCTGAAATTATTGAACTAAAAAAATATATTTTCCTTGCTTCTAAAGAAATTTCTTCAAATAAAATTTCCAAAAAACAATTTCACCAAAACAAAACAGTCTTAGTCCAAGAACAACGGAACCAACCAGACCTCAAGTATCCAGCGAACAAAACCCTAAACACTAAACAAATAATAGTACACATTAAACCGAACTATTTATAATAAATAACCGTCAAGAATTCCAAAAGAACTCATATTATCACACTAGTCGCGTCTTTGTTTTTGATGTCCAACAACGTGGTGGTCGACTGCGTCGGCCTGGAAGTCCTCGAGTTGTTCGAGACGCTTTGAAACCGATCACAGAGGATGAGGATCGCGTACAGCGACCCCGAGACGCCCATCACCGCCCCGGCCAGCACGTCCCACCAGTGATGCCGGTGGTCCGTGATCCGAGTCAGTCCGCACAACGGGCCCCACATCATCACCACCACGATCAGGAACGGCTTCGCCAGAAGCCCTATCGAATCCGTTCTGAGACGAACTTGGATGTACGCCTGCAAAGAAAGAAATTCAAAATTATTTAATTGAAAACAAAATTTGTTTAGCAAAATGAAACAGACAAGATAAAGCTTACAAACCAAAGCAAACAATCAGAAACAATGTTTGCACTAATTTGACTAACTTTAAAATTGCAGACAAATGATTAAAGTTTTTCAAACGAAGCTTTTGGACAAATGAATTATAAATCTGAAACCGCTAAAATTTAATCGCTAGATTAAAACCATACTGAGCAATAGTCAGACAAATTTTATGAGTTTTCGCGAATTGAAAAACTTTGTTGGTCGATATCTGTTGACTATATAAATTGAGAAACTAAATCATATTTTGTCTATAAAGGTCGATTCCCATATGCGCGACACTCAGCTACGCGACGTCGTGCGACATCGCCTGTCAAATAATGATTACATTGTTTTAAATGGGCACGTCGCGTAGCTGTTAGAAAAACTTTAAACCTTGAAATTTTAATCACCTAGATCGTTTTCCGTAGGTTTGCACGCAATTTGGCCGAATTGTTGCAAAACCCAAATCTCCAAAGTCTACCAAAACACAACAATAAAAATTTGAACGACTCAGACAGACCGACCACAACACACACTCTTAGCAATGATCATTCTTCGGGCTCGTCTATAATCGATTTTGATCCCGTAGCCTCGAAATCGACGATCCACGGCGCTCAGCTCCTCCAAAGCCTTGACCATCGCCCCTGCTTCCACAAGTTCATCACGACTCCAATCTTCATCACCACCACAGCTCCATACAACTGATACCCATCGATGGCATTGGTGATTTTGTTGGTAACTTCGTAGGAGATCCGGTTACGTTCCTCCACGACACAGACGTGGTAGGCTGATGAAAAAGGATCAGGTTTTAGATTTGATGATCTTTAGTGATCTTGGATGAAATCCAGACTTGACCAGAAACCAACGTTTTTTGTTTTGTGTTGAATTCGGCCAATTTTTTAATCGGAGCAAATCTTTGATTGCTGGATCAATTAATCAAGGATCTTCTTTCAACGATCGCATCTTTGAATATTGATTAAATGACAACTTCAGATGACAAATGATGAAATATTAGATGACAGACGCCAAAGTAAACATAAGTCTTTGATGAAGTAACGGTTTATTGATTTTGTACGAAGTACCAGATAACAAGTCTGATGAAGAGTGTGATGATAGGTTGAAGAATTATCACATGATATTTATTTGATGTATCAGATGACAGGACTATAATAAAGTATTAGATAATATTTTTTCCAAGAAATATTAAAATGTAGGTCTTTGATGACGCATCAGGGTCTTTGACGAAGTACTAGGTCATAGGTTTTTGAAGAATTTTCATATGATGATGACGTGTTAGATAATAGGTCTTTGATGAAGTACTAGTTCATAGATTTTCGACGAAATATAAGTTGTTAGGTCTTTGAAAAAGTACTAGATATTTGAGGAAGTATTACACTGTAGGTCATGATAAATTATCATATGACTGTGATAGCTTAAAAAACGAGTTTTGCTTTTCTATGTTACAGTTTTGATTTCCAAAAACTTTTGAGACCCAGGTCCTCTGCGGTTTTATCTAGGTTAATTCCAGTTGCACTTTGATGTTTTGCTGGATCTAAACCGTCCTAATTTGTAGTTGTTGATGTGTTCTCGGAATTTTGACCAATTTTGGAGCAAGCTTAACGCCATTTCCAATTGTAAACTACTTCTGTGACTTCAATGATGAGATGGCTCATTAAGTTCTGGGTATCATAGCGAAGTCAGGACTTGTCTGTAGGGAAATTCTGCCTGTTCTTTGCTAAAACGCTCGCTTGAGTTTAAATGTTTTGGGTAAACATTTAAGGGTTGCCAAAACCTTTATTGTGTTTGATATTGAGTTGATTGTGAGCTCAAACACATCTTTGGGCCTTCCAAAAGCTTTTTTGATATGCTAAATTTTAGAAGCTTCAGTTTCTTCCGAGGAAGAAGTCTGGGAAGTTGTTCTTTAAGGAAGGTATTGAAGTGGAACTTCAGAAATTCGCGTAGATTTCTGTAAAGAAAGTTTTTTTGGGAAATGTTTTTGATCGAAGCCTAGGAGTTCCAAATTTGCGTTTTTGGGCGTTTGTGAGGGTTTATTGTGGTTTTAAAGTCTTGATTTGTGATTTTGGTTTTGGGACCAGTTTTTTTGGTTTTTCAAGACCAATAGTTCTGTTCAAATTTTGGATACAAATGCAAGAGTTTTTGGGAAGAAATGGAGTGTGATATAGAAATTTTGAGCGAAATCGTGTTCGGCTTGTCCAAAAGTTAATGTTTTTTAATAGCTTAAACCTTATAGGCTTAACTCTAGGGCTATGGGATTCCCCAAGGTTCCAATTCAGGACGAGATGAAGAACACAGAGGAGAGTGCCCCACTTTTGTCCCAATTTTTGGACAAACCTAGGTAAATTTTCTTTATATACCTGTGAATAATAACTTATACACTTGAGCATAGGGTTATATGATTTCTCAAGGTTCTAATTCAGGACGAGATGAAGAAATTTTGCACAAATTTGCTTTATTTACCTGTGAATAGGATGATGCAGGAAATGCTGTAGAAGATTCTAAAATTTGAGGTTGCAAAATTTTCTTTGATTTTGGCCAAAATTGCATGGATTGGGGTCCACCTCACACATGGGTCTACATAGACCTCACACCTAGCCTGGGGTTACATATACCTCACACTTGCATCTGTGCAGGAACAAGAAATGGGACGGCCCATTGTGAGAAACTGGAAACGGAAGTCGAAACCAGACCTCACACCCAGCGTGGGGTTACACAGACCTCACACTTGAGACTACATAGACCTGAAACCTAGTCTGGGGTTACAGAGACCTCACACTTGCATCTGTGCAGGAACAGGAAATGGGGCGACCGATTGTGAGAAACCGGAAGTGGGAAACCGGAAACGAAAGTCGAAACCAGATCTCACATCCAGCGTAGGTTTTTTTTTTAAGTTTGGTCCAATGTGGATACCAGGTGTTAACCCCTCAAACACTGCGGCCTAGTGGCCTATTGTATTTTGCTGACATTTTTCACTTATAGGCCCAGAAACCTAGATGTTATTATAAATTGCGTTAATTTGTCTTCAACAACATTTGTCTTCTGGTACAAATGCGGCCGACACTGGGGATACAACTCGGGACCTCCTGACTTGTTAGTTAGCGCTCTAACATGAGTCCACGAGTGTCACCAATACACCACTCGTGCCGACCAGCGTCGGGTTACACAGACCTCGCACGTGGTACTACATAGACCTCACACTTGGGACTACATAGACCTCACACTCAGCCTGGGGTTACGTAGACCTCACACTTGCATCTGTGCAGGCAATGGGGCGGCCGATTGTGGGAAACCGGAAACGGAAGTCGAAACCGCAAACGGAAGTCGAAACCAGACCTCACACTCAGCGTGGGGTTACACAGACCTCACACGTGAGACTACATGGACCTCACACCCAGCCTGGGGTTACATAGACCTGACACTCTCATCTGTGGAAAACCGGAAGTGAGAAACCGGAAACGAAAGTCGAAACCGAAAACTGAATTTGAAACCGGAAACTGAAGTTGAAACCGTAAACTGAAGTCGAAACCGGAAGTCAATGGTCAAACCAAGGTCAATGGAGGTGGAGAGCCTAGAAGGAACCATCTTTCCCTACTTCGATGTAATCTAGGTTAACCTAGATTTAATCTAGATTAGATTATAGTTAGGTTATGTTATTTTAGAGCCAGATAAATCCAAACTGAGAGGCCGAGATTAAAAATAAGTAAAAATATATTGCCATAGTAACAACAAACAGAAATCGTTTGATAATGAAACTCCATTTCATTTACATTGGAGTTTTACGCACGATTTGTATACTTTTACACACGATTATAAGAATGGCATCTTTCACATACAATAATGTATGAGTGAGTAGATAAAGAAGCCTGTAGATAAAATGAAATTTAGACGTCATAAATTGTTAAATAAAAGTGCAGACTAATCCAGAACTCACTAATCTGAACCCATTTCGATTTAATCTATTTTTACAATTTGTTTTGTTTTTCAATTCAGTCGCAGTTATATATGAAATTGGATACTGATTGAAAATCAATCCTGCCGAGCTTTCCGCGATTTCGCAGGATTACGAATTTGTCATCGAGTTGCAGGATTACGTGCGAACATTATGACAGCGTTGGTCTGCCAATTCGAAACGATATTCGTAAAACGAATTTAAGGAAATCGGTTGAGATTCTCTCGAGAAATCAATTTAAATCTAAAACCGCCCTTGAATGAATTGATGAATCAATGGGCTGGATCAATCCATTTTTTTTAATTTTAAGCTCATAGAAAACCGTTATATGTTTTCGGACTAATTTTGGAAGCTGAATCGATTGGTGAAAACTAGAAGTCTTTGTGAAAATCCGTTCAAAAGTTATGGCGTCGTGAATTCGGAAGAAAATGCATGAAATCTCAACTTTTTGGTGGTATCTTTATGAAACCACCTTTCTAACATTTTTTTTCGTGAGATTCAGCGGTATTTTCTTAAAACCACCTAGTTAATCGACTTCAAGTTGTGTAATATTTTAATCTTAAATCCTAAAATAAATCCTAATCCTAAAATAAACCTAATCGAAAAATATGAATATGAAAAATATTTGTGAAATAAACTTTTTTGGGCCTAAAAGGGTTAACTAAAACCACTAATTATTGAAAAATTTCAAAGCGTTTCTGAAAGTATTTTTCGCGCTGATTACAAATACACAAATTGCATTTTGCTATCCGTTTCCGTTCGCGAGATAAAATGCCGTATTTGTTAATTAATTTAAGCATTTGTTATTAATGTTCTTTAAATCAGAATGACTACGTTTTTTTTGTTATCAAAGTTAGTGAAACTAGTTTATGGGACGTGAAACGTGGTCCGGTTCGATAAAACGTCGGCCGGCGGTAATTCGCAGCGAAAATATTCGCGATAAGTTTGTTGCGAACGGGAAAGTTGTTTTTGGAGCGGACGCATTGTGCAATTTCCAGCTGATACCGCCGACTCGCTTTGTCTCCGCTCTAATCATTTTTCATTGCCCACAACCCCTGAAAACCACTCCAAAAGAGTCGCACAAAAAACGTATAAAAAACTCATTGTTTTGCGTTAAAACAGAAGATTAGGTTTTGATTTTTATCTGATTTAATCTACATTAATAATAATAATAATAATATAAGGCTATTGGCATGGAGTTTGGTTGGGACAAATTCGCCCAGGTTCATCTCAAAAGAGGACGATGCAAGTGTTTTGATGAAGATGGTCAACTCATTGACGGAAACGTTCTGAGACATCTGAACGCCGGAGAGACTTACACGTACTTGGGTGTGGAGCAGTGCCACATCCAAGCGTCACCTCAGGTAAAAAAGTCTCTTTGCGGCAAGTACAAAAATTTACTCGACGAATCTGGTCGTCAGAGCTTTCGGGGAAGAACAAGATTTTTGCCACAAATATGCTTGCCGTTCCGATCCTGCTCTACTCATTTGGAGCAGTAAAATGGTTAGTGGATGAGTTGACGCACATTGATAGGGATACTCGAAAAATGATGCACATACAGCGCAGTTTGCATCCAAAATCGTCCGAGGTTATATCTTCCGAGGTTATATGACTTTTGAGTTTGGAGTGTCTTCATGGTAATCTTGGGTGTAGCCTGTAAGATCATCCAAAGTTCAGATCCCCTGTTGCTTCTTGTCAGGGATAACGAGAGGCAGGGAATCGGGGTATTTTTGTTTAAGGCGACAAAAAGAGCAGCAGATGAACTCGGTCTTGACTTTGACATTGAGTGAGCTCGGCCACCCTCTATTACCGAGGTAAATTTGCTCCATATTACAGCCCACGTCAGAATCTCCGAGCAAGACATGCTCGTGAGAAGGCCTATGGATAAGTCAATGCACAGTGTTTTCTTCAAGAACATTGAAAACCTTAGCTTCAAAAAACCTTAGCAATCCAAAAAGCATACATTTGCCTTTCTAAGATCAAGTGGACTGAAGTCTGAGACTGAGGGCTTCATTTGCGCTGCGCAAGATGGTGTAATTAACACCTTGGTGTATCGCAGCCGCGTGATGGGTATAGAGGTGCCGAATGTGAGCAGTAGGGCTTGTCACAGGGCCCCTGAAACAGCAATGCATATATTGGCGGTGCATATATTGTAATGCATATATTGGCGGCATGCCCGTTTTGCAGTTTCGGCCTATATTCATCGCCACAATGCGGCATTGAGAGTGTTACTTTCATTTAAGACATCATTATACGATAGACCGGTCACCAGTTCTGGTCTATGTCCCGAACGATATTGAGTCCGTTATGGAGAATGAAGGGTGCCGAATCTATTGGAACTTCTCGTTCTCCACCGGCAGAACAAGCGAACGACGAACGAAGATAACGGAACGACGTAGATAACGGCGAACAAGCCTGACGTGGTTCTATTGGACCACTCCTCCAAGCAGATGTTTGTTTTTGAATTTTCGGCTCCTGCTGAAAATAAAATCTGCGTCAAGGAGGAGGAAAAGCGCACAAAACATCAAGACCTGATCTTTGAGCTTCTGGTTACTCAGTGAAGCTCGTCGTTTTGCTAATTGGGTGCATGGGAGGCATCAAGGACTCGCTCGTCTCCAATCTGAAAATAATTCCTGCCTGCCGTAAACCGGCAGAGACCCTTGCGGCTGGAATGCATAAAGCGGTCATCTTGGGGTCGTTGCGTCTGCTTAGGGCACATGATTTAAGGAATTCATGGCTACTGACCTCATGGCTTTGAGGAGTGGCTATGATGTACGAACATGAAAATAATAATAATAAGCATGCTAGAAGGTCGTCCCTAAGTCCATTCGTCCACCTAAAGTATCCGTTAACAGGGCCATAGCGGTTTCCGTCGGGATCATCCGGTATGGCCCCTCCCGCCTGTCCCTGTTCCTCATCTGATAAGAAACTGTTGTGGGTGGCCTGTCTTCTATTTGTAGGGACAAATTGATTAAACTCTGCTGGGTCGTCAACCCAACAGAGTGCGGCACTGCTATAAAGGGGGTTAGAAGGACAACTTAGACCCAATGTTTTTTTATCGAGGTTGTCTCCTCTACGCTCGAGGATGTATCGCTACTCACCAATAGAATTAATTAATCCTACCCTGCATATCTCCGCTCCAGCGGAACTCACCACAGATTTGTAGAGCTTTCCTTTCCTCCTGCAGCTGATCTTCTTGTCACACAGTACTCCTCTCAATTTCTTCCAGTTCATCCATCCGCTATTTACCCTGTGTTGTTTTTCAGACTCCAGTCCTCCATCACTTTGAATATATGACCCCAGATATTTAAACTTCTTGGTCGGTGGTAGTTCTTCTTCCTGCAGGTTAATAGCTTCCTTCATACACATATATTCAGTTTCCATGATGCTCATCCTCTTTCCCCTTTCTTCTAGAGCTTTCCTCCATTCTTCGAGTCTTGAACTGTCTCTCGGGTCAGTTCACAGAGCACAACGTCGTCGGCGAACATCATGCTCCATGCTGCTTACCTCACATACTTGACTAGCACATCCATTACCAGCGCTGAGAGCATATCCCTGGTGTAGGCCTACTCTCACTGGGAATTCCGTTGTTGTACCCACACTACTCTTAACTTGTGTCATCACACCCTCGTACATTTCTTTCACCAGTCTCGCATACTTTTCTGGTACACCTTTACTTCTCATACATCTCCATATCTCTTGCCTGGGGGCACTCTCTCATACGCCTTCTCCATCAATCAATGTAGGCCATATGTAAATCAACCTGTTGCCTCTAAATCAGTTGCCTTAGTGCAAATATTGCGTCAGTTGTTCCTCTTCCTGGCATAAATCCAAACTGTTCTTTCCCTACTTCAGTTTCCTGACGCAACCTTGTCTCAATGACTCTTTCCCATGTCTTCATTGTATGAGAGATCAGGTTTATACCTCTATAATTGCCACAATTTTGGATATCACCTTTCCCTTTGTATATAAGGACAAGAATACTACTTCTTCACGCATGTGGCATTGTTTCTCCTTTCCAAATCTTCTTCCTTAAATCCCAGAGGATATCAATACCCCGGTCTTCCTGGCTTCTGTTGGGATTTGGTCTGGACCTACTGCCTTCACATTTTTCATTTTCTTTAGCGTATGTTCTATTACATGCGGTAGTCACTCCTTCGTTAGCCTCTCCATCTTCGTACTTTTCTCTCAGATTTTCTTCAATCAATAGTCTTTTTCCAGCCATCTTTCCAGTATTTTCTCTTGATCGTGTAGCACTACACCTGAGTCATCCTTCATGTGCTTCATTGATGTTATGTCCTTGAACGCTTTAGCTCTGGCTTTTGCAATTCTTATGAGTTGTCTGTCATCCTGGTTTCTCTTCATATGCTTCCTCCACTGCCTCAGTCTTCGCTTTTGCCACAGATGGTTTTGTCTTCTTCTTTGCAATCTTATAGACCCTTTCCCTTTCTTCCTGTTAAATCCCATCGTTTCTTTCTCTTTTTACCTCTTTTTGGACCTCCTCATTCCACCAGTATGCCGCCTTATCTTCTGGCGGTCCTTTTCCTGATGTTACACCTAGAACGTTTTTACCAGCTTTCTTTATAACACTGCTATTGATACTCCACCATTCCTGTACGTCCTCCGGTAATCTCAGGTCCCTTAACACATTTTCCTTGAATTCTTCTTCTTTCAGTTTCCACCATTTTATTCTTTGTTCTCTTCGTGTGATACATTTACGTCTTTTTCCCACAACCATCTCATAATCAGTCATCAGCTACAATTCGTCAATCAGCTACACTTTCACTGTACGTGGTCTGTTAGAAAAGTATCCGACCTTTAGCCGGTAAAAAAAACTGGCATACCTGGAGCGTTGGAAACCTAATCACCCTCAAAGTAGTCTCCTTAGGACTCCACAGACTTCTCCTAGCGGTGCCGGCATTGTTGGAAGCATTCCGGGAAAGCCTCTTTCGGAATCGACTTTAGCTCGGTTGTCGTTGCAGCCATAATGTCCTCTCTTAAAATGGCCTCTTGACTTTGGGGAATAGCCAGAAGTCGCAGGGGGTATATCAGGAGAGTAAGGAGCCTGTCGAACCAGAGGAGTCAAAAAATTGTGAACCAAGTGTGAAGAATGTGCTGGAGCATTGTCGTGATGTCGCAGTCACCAATTTCCTGATGACCACAACTCCATTCGCAATTTCTCGGATAGTCATACAACGGTCCCGCATCACCACAGCGATCACTTTGGCAATGACATGGTATTTCGGCATGTTGATGGCCGACCAGAGCGTGGCTCGCCTTCCACCGATGTGCGACCGTCTTTAAACCGCTTGTACCATTCCTAAATCTGTGTGAAGCCCATAGCATCGTCACCGAAAGCCGTCTGAATCTTCCGAATGGTTTCCACCTGGTTGTCGCCCAGTTTCTGGCAAAAATTGATGCAGTAGCGCTGCTCCAGTCGTTCCGTCATTTTACTTACATTGAAAAACCGACGAGAGCACTACACCGTACTTCACTCGAACACAGCAACTGATGCTATCTACAGGCGGGAAAAAATTCACGCATGCGCACGAAGGTTCAAGGTCGGCTGATGCAAGCGCACTTGATTCCAATCCATCAGGTTTTCAAAATAAAAAATAAGGTCGGATACTTTTCTAACAGATCACGTATATGACTTTGGTGCTCGTTATTTCCTTTACGTATTTCCTTCTGTACAATAAGTAATCTAACTGACTTTTTTGCTCTCCGCTTTGGTTTGAAAACGTTTCGTCTAAAAGTACCAGTTTCGGTGCAATCTTAGAATTACTCCAAAAACTGACAAGTTATAAAAGTAATGAAAGATGAAAGAATGTGAACTATTGCTAATGGTAGAAAAAAGAAAAAGCGCGTACTTGGGGCACATAATGCGAAATACGAAGTACCAGCTGTTACAACTGATCATCGAGGGGAAGACAGAGAGAAGGAGGGTAATAAGAAGGAAGAAGATGTAGTGGCTGCCTAACATAAGACAGAGGACTGGCTTACAAACAGTGGAAAGCCTAATACATACGGCCAGAGACGGAATACAGATAAGTCATGTGGTCGCAAACATTCATTAGTGAATATGCATCAGAAGAAGAAGAAGAAAAAGAAATTGAAAATTTAATGATCACTATAAAGAGTCATAGAGACGGTGGCGGTCCAGTAGTCAAGGTGTCAGACTTCGGAGCCCCAAGTCCCGGGTTCAAATCCTGGGCATGGTAAAAATAAGCCACCGTTCTGCTGTAGATGGCTCTGAGAAAGTCATCACAGCATAAATATGCCTCAAAACCTTCCCCGAATAGTGGCTCGCCCAACCACGTTAAAAACTGCAAGGGCTCCCTACACTTGTGCCTAAGATCAAGACATCAAGCACAAGTGTAGGCTGTGGGAGGAGGTCTAGGCCCGATTAGGGCTATAGTGCCGATGATTATGATAAAGAGTCATAAAACCTACATCCTTAGATAGTTTAGAACTTGGACATACAACGTGGAGTTTTTCTGGGGTATGACCACCCCAACATTTTTAAATAGACACCCACGTCGAGGTTTACCTCCTAAAGGTAATGAAAGAAGAAACACATCCCCGTAAACCAAAACCGGATGTCTTAATCATTTCAAGAATTATGAGGTGTTGACCGCCAAATGAGGAAAAGAATGTTTTAAAGTTTCTTTGCCCGTTGATTATGGTTTTTAATTGTCGATCTCCTTCGGTCTCGCAAAGTCCCAAACGCTTGTAAATGGACTTTAGAACCATCAACATGATGAACCATTATTATAGCTATAGTGAATGGAGCTTTTCATGGATAATTTTTTTTTGTGCGCATGTGTCAATTTCCGCCATGTTATACGTCAAAAAGTGCCCGAAACCATATTTGCCATATTTCGCCTTTCAAACTTGGCGGATGCGCATGCACTTAACTAACCCTAAAAAAAAAAAAAAAAAAAAAAAAAAAAAAAAAAAAACTGCGCTATTATATCAAATATCACAAAGGATATGCTCCTGATGGTTTGACCAATAAAATCAAAAGGACGTAGCAAAAGCATAGCATTTTAGCAAAAATCCGAATATAAAATATTTTGAATTTCATTTGAACCGATATTTACATAATAATCCGTTCCAATTTGAAGCTTGATCGCCGTCAATTTGAATATTAGAGTTTGTTTTGTTTCATTAATTTAGTCGTTGATGAATTGGGTCAAAAGCGGGGGCGAACCTATTGCTGATTCTGACTCAACGACTCTTGATCCGTCAATGAGAAACTTTACTAAACAGTGTGACGTCCGCTTAACGCGAATTCAATCTTATCTACTCGACTTTCATTCACTCCGCATTTCTTCCGCTTTTCTGCGAATTCGCCAAATTTTGATTCTCTTGAAACGAACATAATAAACTGAATGGAATAAAATTCAAGGCCATGTGTACGTTTTTCATTCATGCAGTCTCAATAGATTAAGTTTGAAATGAAATTGAAATGATTCAAAACTCAAATAACTATATCTCGGTCAGTTTTAAAGCTAGCGATGAGATTTAAACAGATTTTTAATCAGGATTTAGTTTTTGGTTTGAAAAAACCAAAAACTACTCTGGTACTTTTTGTCTAAAAGTACCAGAGTCGCAAACTTAGAATTAGTCCAAAAACTGAGAAGTTCTTGCGAAAACTTAATTAACACGAAAACTAGTTAGATTCCAACAATGAGTTTCTCATAGGCAATTTAGAAACATCTTAATGCATAAAATATTATAGAGTTTGTTTGTTTATGTAGATTAGTTTATGAGAAAATACAACAAACTTGGTTTATTAATTTCTGAAAACTCAACAAATTTCTTGAAATTCGTCCAAGTTTGTTTAACTATATCTCAGACAGATTTTAAGCTAGCGATTATATTTGAACGGTTTTAGATTTAGAATTTATTTGTCTAAAAGCTTTGTTTGAAAAACATATGTCTAAAGTTATTAGTTAGTCTGTAATCTTCGTGTTAGTCGAATTAGTGCTAATAGTGACTACTGTCTACAATAACTTAAATAACTCAAAAACAAATTGCACTAGATTAATAAAATTCCCACAAGCTATTTTCAAAAACCTCAGTGCAAGAAATATGACTTAGTGTCTTTGGTTAGATTGTCTACTTAATGAGATATAGACTAACAAACTTTCCAAAATTGTGAAATTTCTTATAATTTCTTAAAAAAATTGTCAAAGTTTGTCAAACTATAGCTCAGTTAAGTATTAAGCTAGCGATTAGACTTGAACTGTTTTAAATTTAGAATTTCTTTGTCTAAAAGTTTTGTTTGAAAACCTTTTGTCTAAATCTATTAGTTTGTCTGTAATCTTAGAGTTAGTTGAATTAGTACCAAAATTGTCTCCTTTTAATAAAATCTTAAACACTCAAAAACTAGTTGGACTAGATCAATAGGACTATCATAGACTATTTTGAAAAATCTTAACAGACAAAATATTATATCGCGTCTTTGTCTATATAGTCTACTTTATGAGATATTGACCAACAAACTTAGTTTATTGATTTCCAAAAACTCAAAAAATGTCTTAAAATTTGTCCAAGTTTGTTTAACTATATCTCAGTCAGGTTTAAAGCTAGCGATTAGATTTGAACAGTTTTAGATTCACAATTTATTTGTCTAAAAGGTTTGTTAGAAAAAAAATTGTCTAAAGTTGTTAGTTAGTCTGTAATCTTAGTGTTAGTCGAATTAGTACCAAAATTGACTACTTTTTACAAAATTTTAGATACTCAAAAACTAGTTGGATTAGATCAATAGGACTAGCATAGACTATTTTGAAAAATCTTAAAATACAAAATATTATATCGCGTGTTTGTCTATATAGTCTATTTTATGAGATATTGACCAACAAACTTGGTATATTAATTTCTGAAAACTGAACAAATTTCTTAAAACTTATCCAAGTTTGTCTAACTATATCTCAGACAAATTTTAAGCTACCGATAAGATTTAAACGGTTTTAGATTTAGAATTTAATTCTCTAAAAGTTTTATTTGAAAGAATTTTCTATAAATTTATTAGTTTGTCTGTGATCTTAGAATTACTCGAATTACTGTCAATATAGTCTACTTTTTACAATAATTTAAATAACTCCAAGTTGAATTATATTAATACCGCAATAAGACTTACCGCGCAGAATATCGATGTAAATATTCCGATGGCGGAGTGTCCGGAGGGAAACGATCTGGAGGAATCAATCACCAGCGCCCGCGAGAAGTCGGAACTCGTGCATTCGTAGTCGGTGATGTACGTCCCGGGTTCGCAATTTGCGGCGGCGTCCGGCAGACACGTGTGCAGAAAATGCGGCCTGTTCTCCCCCAAGATGATCTTGCAAATCTCCACCAGCATTAACATAACACTGCATCCGATGAGGAGCTCCTGATACCATCTCCACGAGACTTTCAAGATGCTCCTCGTCCACGTCCCAATCGATAGATACTCGACGAAGGTGAAGATTACCAAAGGCAGGAGAAGCGTGACTGATATCAGAATAGCATTCGTGATGGTGTCTCCTGTGTATTTGTGCGAGATTTGCGGATCCTGGCAGTAGAATCCGCCCTTGGTCTGAGGCAGATAACCGAACTCGACCAGCCCCACCACCGAACCAACTGCAACAAAACAGAAATCATTTTCCAACTGACAACTCTCGGCTTCGCAACGATTTTTGTGTATCTTGATTTACTTTAGTGTTTTCCTTTGAGACTTACGGATCAGGTAGAGCTTTCCACGGGTCATGCTGCGTCTTAATTTTTTTAGCCGCCCCCTGACCTGGATAACACGGAACAGTCAATTTTCGTCACTTTATTCACTTTCATTTCATTGCAGAGAATCAATATTAAACTTATATTTAGAAACTCTAATATAAAAACTCATAAATTGATAATTGAAATACACACGGAACTCTAAGATTACAGATAAACTAATAGATTTAGATAAAACTTTTTCAAACAAAACTTTTAGACAAATAAATTCTAAACCGTTAAAATCTAATCGGTAGCTTAAAACCTGACTGAGATATAGTTAGACAAACTTGGACTAATTTTAAGAAATCTGATTCTGATTTTTCAGAAAATAATAAACTAAGTTTGTTGGACAATATCTCATAAAGTGGACAATATAGAGAAACACGCGATATAATATTTTGTCTATTAAGATTTTTCAAAATAATCTATGGGAGTCCCGTTGATTTAGTCCAACTAGTTTTTGAGTTTTTAAGATATTACAAAAAGTAGTCAATTTTGGTACTAATTCGACTAACTCTAAGTTTACAAATAAACTAATAGATTTAGACAAAACATTTTCAAACAAAACTTTTGGACAAAGAAATTCTAAATCTAAAACCATTCACATCTAAACGCTAGCTTAAAACTTAACTGAGTTATAGTTAGACAAACTTTGACAATTTTTTAAAGAAAGTATATGTTTTAATTATACTATTATATTATATAATTTTCACAATTTAGAAAAGTTTGTTAGTCTATAACTCATAAAGTAGGCAATCTAACCAAGCAAACAAAGGCATTTTGTTTGCACTGAGGTTTTAAAAATTAGTATATGATAATTTCATTAATCTAGTCCAACTTGTTTTTAAGTTATTTAAGTTGTTGCAAAAAGTAGTCAATACTGGCAGTAATTCGACTAATTCTAAGATCACAGAACTTACAAATAAATTCTGAATGTAAAACCGTTCAAATCTAATCGGTAGTTTGAAACCTGACTGAGATATAGTTAGACAAACTTTGACAAATTTAAAAAAAAAAGTTGAGTTTTAAGAAGTTGATAAACTAAGTTTGTTGGTTAATATCTCATAAAGTAGACTATATAGATAAACAAAACAGATTTTAAATTTAGTCCAATTAGTTATTGACTTATTGCGGAGTTTTCAAAAACTTCAGCAATAGATCTTTTCATAGTTGACAATTATGTGCGCATGTGTCAATTTCCGCCTTGTTATATGTCAAATAGTGCAGCTCTATCAATTTAGCACCCGGTTTCTTCAAAATAATACTTGCAACCAATTTTTATATACCATTTCGTTAGTACTTGAATGTACTGAGAGTAACTTTACCTACCTATTGTACCTTTACCAAAAAACGAAAAATTTTAATTTAAAAAAAGTGAGCACCCCATTTTAAGGGAGGCGATTATTTTCAAAGGTACAAAGAATTCAATTGAATATATATTAATTTACTTTTAACGATTTGCATAAAAACCAATTATTATTTCTGATATTACAATTATTTACAAATACAGCACCCCCTTTTAAGGGAGGCGAATTTTTTCCTAGGTACAAACAATTCAATTGGATGTACTTTTATGTACTTTTATCGATTTTCATAAAAAAACAATTAGTGGTAGTGATATTACAGTTATTTATTTATATATACAGCATCCCCTTTTAAGGGAGGCGAATATTTTCCTAGGTACAAACAATTCAATTGGATGTACTTTTATGTACTTTTATCGATTTTCATAAAAAAACAATTAGTGGTAGTGATATTACAGTTATTTATTTATATATACAGCATCCCCTTTTAAGGGAGGCGAATATTTTCCTAGGTACAAACAATTCAATTGGATGTACTTTTATGTACTTTTATCGATTTTCATAAAAAAACAATTAGTGGTAGTGATATTACAGTTATTTATTTATATATACAGCATCCCCTTTTAAGGGAGGCGAATATTTTCCAAGGTACATACAATTCAATAGAGCTTTTTACGGTTAGTTAAGCGCATGCGCATCCGCCTAGTTTGATTGGCGGGAATATGAAAGTTTCTGGTTCATATATAGTTATACGTCAAAAAGTTCGGGCAATTTTGACGTAGGTATAACATTGCGGAAATTGACGCATGCGCACAAGAAATTCCTACTATGAAAAGGTCTATTGAATGTACGTTAATGTACTTTTATCGATTTTCATAAAACACAATTAGTGGTACTGATATAACAGTTATTAGTATGTAGCCTAGGAAATTGATACAAATTACTTAGATTATAATTAGATTATTAAGTTGGAGTACAAAGTTTGAATATTATTTGTATGTACTCTATTATACCATAATTGAAATAATTATTTTATTTATTTTAGGTTGTTCTACGTTTGGTCTCTTTCTCTGATTCTGATCTATTTCGTAATCTCAATACGTAATTCATTTAAAATACTTATAAATTACTTAAAAATTGTTTTAAACGATGTTATAGCATTTTCCCTCTTGTTTTATAAAAGATCAATAAAACATTATATTTACTATTTAGGATCTACATGATGAAATATAAACCGACTATATAGGGCGTACGTGACTTAAGTATATGCCGAATATAAAGAAACAAAATTTAGAAGAAAGGGCTTTTCATGCCGACAGCTACATTTTCTTTACTCTTCACTTGAATACAATCGAAAGCTACTTGGCACGTCTGCATTTCAAAATATGCAACTGTAAACGAATTGTACGTGAACTTAAAAATGTTAGGTACCTCTGGTCTAGACAGTTAAAATCTGTAAATCTCAATTAGCTTGTCTATAATTTGAAACTAAGTCTAGGTGGTTCAAATTTATAAACCTCAATTTGTCTGACTATATTTTAAGACGTAGTCTATGAACTATTTATTTTTTATTATTATAACCTTTTATTGGCATATATTCAAAATACAAAATATTTTACATAAATACATACATTAGCATACTATACATATATTACAAGTTACATACTAAAGGAATAGGTTCTTCCTTTTTGCCTATTTGCTCTTTCCACTTTTTCACCGTCTTTAACAATTCCAAACCATTTCCTATGAACTAGACCAGGGTAAGGATGAGCCACGACCCAAAATTGGATAGCATTAGATTTGTATTAGGTCGCGAAACGGAACTGTTTGAATAAAAATACGAAGAAAAATAAAACTAAAAATATAAAAATACTCCTATATAGACAAAAATATTAATTTCTAATATTAATTATTAGATTTAGAATTATATAAGTTTCTGATGTGTTAAATTAAATTATTTTGGTAAAATTTGATATTTGAACAATTCCAACAAAAATTTTCATTGACCTTTAAGATGTCCCAATTTCGATCCGAATCTATAGCTCTGGATCGTATTTGAGTCGTTTGAAAGTTTGAGAAACGTTACTCTAGACCAGTGGTGCGCAAGCTATTTTCATTTGCGACCCAACATTTTCTGTAAAATTCCATCGCGACCCTTGGATGAAGTAACGTGAACATTGTAATTCACAATTTTTCAAATATTAAAATATTGGGAAAATTTACTAAATATTCCGGAACACTTCTACACAACATCTTCACGAAATTTGAAACAAATCCCCAAATTAGTTTTTGAGAAAATTAAGTTTGAAAATTTCAATGTTTACAAATTTGATTTTTAAGATGGAATTTACAAAAAAAACTGCAATATTTACCGAAATATATATTAAAAAATTTCTATCAACCGTTCTATCAACATTTCCACAAAATTTGAAACAAATCCACAAATCAGTTTTTGAGAAAATTAAATTTGAAAGTTTCAACGTTTAAAAATTTGATTTTCAAGATGGAATGGAAAAAACTGCAATATTTGCTGAAATAAATATTAAAAAATTGGGAAAATTTGCTAAATATTCCGGAACAGTTCTACCAACATCTCCACAAAATTTGAAACAAATCTCCAAATTAGTTTTTGAGAAAATTACTGCTGAATATATCAATATTTTCTAAATTTCTTTATTTTGACATTTTACTATTTACTGCTATCCAATACTTACACACGAAATGCCTCTAATATTTTTTTAATTCAACTACCCAAAAAGATTCTGTATCTACCAATCCGGAGGGTCGCGAACCATGATATGCACACCACTGCTCAAGACCAGGGGTGGCGAACCTTTTTCCGGCCGCGTGCCATTTTTTTTAAATTTTCACGTTTTGAAATTTTGCCGTGCTTTTTACAATGTGATAGTGAAAATCAGTTATCGTATTAGCGTGAATACTTGTCGTGTCTTGTGCGCCTTTTGAAATTACGGGCAAACCAATCTACGGATTTTGATAAAACGTGGTATCATTTGATATTCTTACGAGATCTCACAAATTCCCAAATTTCAAAATTGTAGCTTTATAAATACGGCTTTAGTGAATTTTTGTGCACCTTTTGCAATTACAGGCAAACCAATCCACGGATTTTGATGAAACGTGATGTGATTTGATATTCTTACGAGGTCCCACAAATTACCAAATTTCAAAATTGTAGCTTTGTAAATACTGGCTTTGTGAATTTTGGAAATTTTTGAGCGTTTTGAAATAACGGGCAAACCAATCGACGGATTTTCATAAAACGTGGTATGATTTGGATATTCTTATGAGATTTAAAAAATTCCCAAATTTAAAAATTGTAGCTTTGTAAATGTGGCTTTCGTGAATTTTTGAAATTCATAAATTTTGCAATTACAGACAAACCAATCGACGGATTTTGATGAAAGTTAGTATGAATTGATATTCTTACAAGATATCACAAATTCCCAAAATTCAAAATTATAGCTTTGTAAATACGGGTTTTGTGAATTATTGAAATTTTTGTGCGCCTTTTGAAATTACGGGCAAACCAAAGGACGGATTTTGATAAAACGTGGTATGATTTGATATTCTAACGAGGTCTCACAAATTTCCAAATTTTTAAATTGTAGCTTTGTAAATACGGCTTTAGTAAATTTTCGAAATTTTTGTGCACCTTTTACAATTACTGGCAAACCAATCCACGGATTTTGATGAAACGTGATATGATTTGATAATCTTACGAGGTCCCGCAAATTGCCAAATTTCAAAATTGTAGCTTCGTAAATACGGGTTTTGTGAATTATTGAAATTTTTGTGCGCCTTTTGAAATTACGGGCAAACCAATCGACGGATTTTGATAAAACGTGATATGATTTGATATTCTTACGAGATCTCACAAATTCCCAAATTTGAAAATTGTAGCTTTGTAAATACGGCTTTCGTGAGTTTTTGAAATCTGTAAATTTTGTGGCGTCTTTTGCAATTACGGACAAACCAATCGACGGAATTTGATGAAACGAATTGTTATTCTTACAAGATATCACAAATTCCCAAATTTCAAAATTGTTGCTTTGTAAATACGGCTATAGTGAATTTTTGAAATTTTTGTGCACCTTTTGCAATTACAGGCAAAGCAATTCACGGAAGTAGGGAAAGATAGTTCCTTCTAAAACCTCCACCTCCACTGCCATGCGCATGCGCGATGACCTTTGACCCCCTAACCTTGACCTTGGTACTTCCGGTTTCGACATCCGGTTTCGACTTCCGGTTTCCGGGTTCGATTTCCGGCCTCCATTTTCGGATGCGCGGGAAAATTCAAAAAATAGACGCGAGGCGGGGAAATTCAAAATTAGATCCTGTAGAGACAAATGAGGTGTGAAGTTGGTTGCATACATCAACGAGACTAAATACATCAGACTAGACAGACGGGGCTAGATCCATGACACTAAATACATGAGACTAGATAGACGGGACTAAATACATGAGACTAGATAGACGGGACTAGATACATGGGGCTAGGTACATGAGACTAGATACATGGGGATAGGCACATGAGACTAGATAGACGAGGCTAGATACATGAGACTAGACAGACGGGGCTAGATACATGAGACTAGACAGACGAGGCTAGATACATGGGGCTAGATACATGAGACTAGATAGACGAGGCTAGATACATGAGACTAGACAGACGGGGCTAGATACATGAGACTAGATAGACGAGGCTAGATACATGGGGCTAGATAGACGGGGTTAGATACATGAGACTAGATAGACGAGGCTAGATACATGGGGCTAGATAGACGGGGTTAGATACATGGCGCCAAGGTTAGATACATGGCCACAAGTGGATGCCAGAAAATTGAACTCTGGTTTATATAAATGAAATGCTGGTTGTTTCACGTGATTATGTTTATTAAATTAAAACGACAAACAAACCTAAGAAATTGATTAGACCACGCTTCATAATTTATTATTTTCTCCGCTCGCGCACCGCTGATAAGATAGCAGGAGTTGTAATCAGCGCTAGACGGCCAGCTGCGTCTAATCTCCAAGCCAGGGCAGTAAATCAAAATAAAAACGCAGATTATTGAGTTAAACGATTATACAATCAAAAATATATTTTAGTTAAATTAAACAATCCCTTATATAGTTTAATTCAGTCTTATCTAGTCTCTTTCTATCTAGCCCCATGTATTTAGCCCCGTCTATCTAATCCCAAGTATCTAGCCCCGTGTATCTAGCTTCATGTATTTAGTCCCGTCTATCTAGCCCCATGTATCTAGCGCCATGTATCTAACCCTGTCTATCTAGCCCCATGTATCTAGCCTCGTCTATCTAGTCTCATGTATCTAGCCCCGTCTGTCTAGTCTCATGTATCTAGCCTCGTCTATCTAGTCTCATCTGCCTATCCCCATGTATCTAGTCTCATGTACCTAGCCCCATGTATCTAGTCCCGTCTATCTAGTCTCATGTATTTAGTCCCGTCTATCTAGTCTCATGTATTTAGTGTCATGGATCTAGCCCCGTCTGTCTAGTCTGATGTATTTAGTCTCGTTGATGTATGCAACCAACTTCACACCTCATTTGTCTCTACAGGATCTAATTTTGCATTTCCCCGCCTCGCGTCTATTTTTTTAATTTTCCCGCGCATCCGAAAATGGAGGCCGGAAATCGAACCCGGAAACCAGAAGTCGAAACCGGAAGTCGAAACCGGAAGTCTAAACCGGAAGTACCAAGGTCAAGGTTAGGGGTCAAAGGTCATCGCGCATGCGCATGACAGTGGAGGTGGAGGTTTTAGAAGGAACTATCTTTCCCTACTCACGGATTTTGATGAAACGTGATATGATTTGATATTATTACGAGGTCCCACAAATTGCAAAATTTCAAAATTGTAGCTTTGTAAATACGGGTTTTGTGAACTATTGAAATTTTTGTGCGCCTTTTGAAATTACGCGCAAACCAATCGACGGATTTTGATAAAACGTTGTATGATTTGATATTCTTAAGAGATCTCAAAAATTCAAAATTTCAAAATTGTAGCTTTGTAAATACGGCTTTAGTGAATTTTTAAAATTTTTGTGCACCTTTTGCAATTACAGGCAAACCAATCCGCGGATTTTGATAAAACGTGATGTGATTTGATATTCTTACGAGGTCTTACAAATTGCCAAATTTCAAAATTGTAGCTTTGTAAATACGTGTTTTGTCAATTTTTGAAATTTTTATGCGCCTTTTGAAATTACGAGCAAACCAACCGACGGATTTTGATAAAATGTGGAACGATTTGATATTCTTACGAGATCTCACAAACCGCCAAATTTAAAAATTGTAGCTTTGTAAATTTGGCTTTGGTGAATTTTTTAAATTTGAAAATTTTTGTGCGCCTTTTGCAATTACGGGCAAACCAATCAATCGACGGATTTTGAACACGTCTTATATTTTACACCATTGATGTTGCACAAACGTAGATTGAGAATACTGATAATTTATTTTAGAAAATATAGTTTAACAATTATTTTAGAAGGCATGTAAGTGTAATAGTTCGCGTGCCAATAAAATTTTCCTACGTGTCAGCTGTGGCATGCGTGCCATAGGTTCGCCACCACTGCTGTAGACAGTCTAAATTCATAAATCTCAATTAGTCTGTTCAAGACTTAGTCTAGGCAGTACAAATTCATAAATAACAGTCTGTTTATATTTGCAGTTTACATTAAGTTTGGACCGTTTAAATGAATAAATTTCAATTAGTCTGTCTATAATTCATGACAGTCCAGACCGTACAAATGAATAAATATTAATTATAATCCAAGTCGAATTTAGACAATAATAAATCTAATTTAGTTTAGACAATTAAATGTCTCAAATTAAAATAACATTGCAAAAGTTTAGACAATATGTAAGGACTTTGATCTAATTCAGTTTAGACAATATCCAACTATTTTCGACAAATTTTAAACAGGATTAATCTAGTTTGGACGATTTTAGACAAAAAATGCTTCAATTTAGAAAAACCTAGTCAACTTTACTCTGTCTATACTGTATAATCCTAGTCGAATTCAGACAATCATAAACCTAATTACGCTTAGACAATGAAAAGTCTCGAATTAAAGTAACATTTAGATATTATTATACAATTTGTATGCACTTTGGTATAATTCAGTTTCGACAAAATTTAAGGGTTTTAGACAATGATTACTCTAGTTTAGCGCGTTTATGACAAAAATTGTTTCGGTTTAGACAAACTTGGTCAGGTTTAGATTTTAATAATCCCAGTCGATTTTAGACAAAATTTAACTTTATCAGGTTTAGACAATTAAATCTCTAAAGTAATGAGGCAAAGGTTTATACATTATTAGACAATTTTAGACAATATGTAAGAACTTTGGTCTAATATAGACAATATTGTAAGAGTTCAGACTAAACAATACCTAAGTATTTTAGACAATTTTAAACAAGATCTCGAAAATTAAACCTCATATCAAATTGTCCAAATATGTACGCTTATTCTAATTATTCTAATTACGCTTAGACATTGAAAAGTCTCGAATTAAAGTAACATTTAGATTGTGTTTATTTTGTGTTTATTGTAGTTTATTATTAGACAATTTGTATGGACTTTGGTATAATTCAGTTTCGACAAAATTTAAGGGTTTTAGACAATTTTAAACATGATTACTCTAGTTTGGCGCATTTATGACATAAATTGGTTCGGTTTAGACAAACTTGATCAGGTTTAGACTTTAATAATCTCAGTCGATTTTAGACAAAATTTAACTTTATCAGGTTTAGACAATGAAATCTCTAAAGTAATGAGGCAAAGGTTTATACATTATTAGACAATTTTAGACAATATGTAAGAACTTTCGTCTAATACAGACAATTTTGTAAGAGTTCAGACTAGACAATACCTAAGTATTTTAGACAATTTTAAACAAGGTCTCGAAAATTAAACTTCATATCAAATTGTTCCAATATGTCAAAGATTTTGACCAATTTTGTCCAAAACAATCCAAACGAAACTGCGACTATTTTAGACTAAAATTGGTTTAATTTAGACAATCTTTGACATAATTGGATAATGAGGTTTAATTTTCTATATTCGTTTCGAGTTTTAATTGTCTATATTCGACCAAAGTTCTTACATATTGTCTAAATATATTGTCTAATAAATTTGATATGGGGTTTGATTTCGTCAATGACATATTTAGACAAAAGTTCGAATGGTTTAAGACGAGTTTAGACTGAGTTAGACAATACTAAATTTGTCCACACAATTTTGGTCAAGCCTTTGGAAATTGGTTTGGGAGAAGTTTCGTCAAATTTTAGACAAACTTAGTCAGGCTTTAGACAAATTCACTCAAGTTTTACACATAATTTAGTCAAAACTAGACAAATAAAAGATAACAGTTGGAGTACAATCAAGTACGAATAAATTGATGTTGATAGAGCTAAAAAGTGCCCGAACTTTTTGACGTATAACTAAATATGTGCCAAAAATTTTCATATTCCCACCTTTTAAACTTGGCGTATGCGCGTGCGCATAACACACCGTAAAAAGGTCTATCATTCGATTAATTGAGCCTGAACCTAACTTTGAATCAAACGTACCTTGTCTAATTTAGACTTTGTGAATTGCTAATTAAAACACAGGTAGAGAGACTTAATCTAAGAAGCTTGAACTAATTTGAAAATTTCAAATTAACAGACAGCTTGGACTAAATTTAAGACCTAACCTAACATAACCTAACCTTGAACTAGTTGGACTAATTTTGAATATATAACTTACTCTGTCCAATTCAAACATCCCAAAATTCCTAACTGAAATTAAAACTAAATAAGACGTCTGAAAGCTAATTTTAAATTGAAGAACTCACTCTGACTAATCGAACAACCGTACTGTTATCAGCGTCCTTCAAACATTTCGCTCGCGGCGATAACGTCGTTGCATTCAATTCCGTGACTTTTCGAAACCACAAAACGTTCGGTTTTGGCGTAAAAAAAACTTTCGAGCGGATCGTCACCGTTCCGACGCAGTTCTCGCACTGCGAGCTTATTCAATTTCGGTTTCGTGTCGACTCGGTGAAAGTTTCCGGCGGAATGAAAGTGAAAACTGTTTTAAAATCACTTTTTCTTTTTAGTGTCCGCGTCACTCAATCCGATTTAGACTTGAAATCGTTTTTAATTCACTTATTCTTTTCAGTGACCGCGTCACTCAATCCGATTTAGACTTGAAAACGTTTTTAATTCACTTTTTCTTTTCAGTGTCCGTGTCACTAAGTCCGAGTTAGACTTCAAGAATTACTAATCGAAACACAAAACGGATTACATCTAAGAGTCTTGAACTAGTTTAAGTAATTTTGAATTGACGGAAAGACTGAAAAGAAAAGACTGAAAGATTGAAAGAAACTTACTCTGTCTAATTTAGACTTCATGGATTGGTAAATAAAACACAGACAGACAGACTAAACCTAATAAACTTGAACTATAGTCCATTTTTTTTAAGAATGCAGTAACTAGAAATCTGATTTACACTATGACAAATGTTCAATCTAGTTACAAAATTTAGCGCTAAATTCAAATATAGTTACTTAAATATAAAATTGGTGATTTATTAATTTTTTCATTGAATATCTTATTATTATTGATTAAATACACCAAATGGTAACAGTGGTAATAAAATACAAACAAATAAATGGAGAAAAACGCAAAAAATCTAAATGATACAAACAGATCAGATGATAATTGTGAACTGACACGGCAGGCATTGACAACTAAGAGCTGCAAATGTATGTGAAATGGAAGAGAGAAAAGAGATAGAGATGGAGAAGTAAATGTCGTCGGTGTGAACTTCTCCTCGATTTAAGCCAAGGTCAAATAAGCCCTATCTTCCCTGTACTGCATTCTTAAAAAAAATGGACTATAGTTTAACTAATTTTGAATTGACAGACAGACAAACTTACTCTGTCTAATTTAGACTTCATGGATTGGTAAATGAAGCACAGACAGACAGGCTAAACCTAAGAAACTTGAACTAGTTTGTCTAATTTTGAATTGACTGACAAATTTTGAGAAACCGGAGCGAGTTTTGAGTTTGAATTTTCAGAAATTAATAAAATAAGTTTGTTGGTCAATATCTCCTAAAATAGACTATGTAGACCAACACGTGATATAATATTTTGTCTATTGAGATTTTTCGAAATAATCTATGTGAGTCCCGCTGATCTAGTCCAGTGTTACCCAAAGTGTGTTACGCGTACCCCAAGAGGTACGCGAATGGTTTGAAAGGGCTACGAAAGGGGTACTAAGTAAAGATGATGCGTTCTTGACCCACCGCCACCGCATTTCGTAACCCCACGCTAAACAGGGTGTGAGGTCTATGTAACTCTTCTCTCTATTTTGCGTGGGGTTACATAGACCTCACCCTCACCTGGTGCGTACCAAATGCGGTGGCGGTGGGTCCAGAACGCATCATCTTTCCCTACTGGCGCGTCCCTACTAGGCCGTGTTTTGAATGTTAGTCAAACAAATTGGCGAAGCCAGTGACTGTAAAAAAGTTATAATTGTGTTCACAACTGCAGCCTGAATCCAGTGATGCCAGTGGTTAATACTCTCTGTTCTTATTGGCTTTCTTTGAAGGAGATCGACTTTCGAGCGATTCTTGTTGGCTCGCTATTGGCACTATACATTTCTTCTGGCATTGCCAACTGTCAAACAGCGGCATAGTGGGGACGCGCTTTTAATAAAATAAACTATACGTCTGTGCTTGGCATAGGATAGCGTTCTCAAGGCCGGTCCCCACTAAGCCGCAATTTGAACGTTTACAAACTAAATTTGTTAAGCCAGTAACTCTAAAAATGAAACAATTGAAGCCCGAAGCCGCGTGAGGCCAGTAATTGAGCTATCCGTTCTTATTGGCTTCCTTTGAGAGAGACCGACACTCGAGCTATTCTTGTTTGCTCGCCATTAGCACGATACATTACTTCTGATGCAAACTGGCAAACAGTGGCATACTGCGGACGCGGCTTTATAGCATAAACTGTACGTCTGTGCGTGGCATAAGAAAGTGTAACTAAAGACGCATCCCCACTAAAGCGCTGTTTGAACGTCAGCAAATTAAATTGGAAAAGCCCGTGACTGTAAAAAGTCTGCGTTCACAATTGAAGCCTGAAACCGCGTGTGCCAGTGCTTGGGCTCTCCCTTCTTATTGGCTTTCTTTGAACGAAACCGAGACTCGAGCAATTCTTTTTGGATCGCCATTACTTCTATCATTGCCAACTGGAAAACAGCGCCATAGTGGGGACGCGGCTTTATAGAATAAATTGAACGTTTGTGCCTCGCATAAGATAGTGTTACTTAAGGCGCGTCCCCACTAAGCCGCTATTTTTAACGTTAACAAATCAAATTTGCAAAGACAGTGACTGTAAAAATGTCCATATCTGTGTTCACAACTGAAGCCAGAAGCCGCGTGATGCCAGTGGATGGGCTCTCCGTCTTATTGGCTTTCTTTGAAGGAAACCGACACTTGACCGATTCTTGTTGGCTCGCCATTAGCGCGATACATTGACATTGCAAACTGGCAAACAGTGGCATAGTGGGGACGCGCCTTTATGGAATTAACTGTACGTCTTTGTGTGGCATAAAATAGTGTTAACGCGTTTGTATAGGTCCCTAACCGAAACAAACCGACATACGTGGTCTGTTAGAAAAGTATCCTACCTTATTTTTTATTTTGAAAACCTGATAGATTTGAATCAAGCGCGCTTGCATAAGCCTTCATGCGTATGCGTGAAATTTTTCCCGCCTGTAGATAGCGGCTGTTGCTGTCGAGCAGTGTTCGTAGTGTGTAGTGCTCTCGTCGGTTTTTCAATGAAAGTAAAATGACAGAACGACTGAAGCAGCGCTACTGCATCAAATTTTGGCCAGAAGTGGGCGAAAACCAGGTGGAAACCATTCGGAAGATTCAGACGGCTTTTGGTGACGATGCTATGGGAATCACACAGCTTAAGGTTATCAGATGACGGTCGCACATCGGTGGAAAGCGAGCCACGCTCTGGTCGGCCATCAACATGCCGAAATGACCATGTCATTGCTAAAGTGAACGCTGTGGTTATGCGGGACCGTCGTGTGACTATCCGAAAAGTTGCGACTGGAGTTGTGGTCATCAGGAAATTGGCGACTCCATTTCACTTCGCACTTGGTTCACAATTTTTTGGCGAAAAACCAGACTCCTCTGGTTCGACAGGCTCCTGATATGTCCCCCTGATATGTCCCCCTGCGACTTCTGTTATATTCCCCAAATTCAAGAGGCCATTGAAAGGATCGCGATTTCACATAATAGAGGACATTATGGCTGCAACGACATCAGAGCTAAAGTCGATTCCGAAAGAGGCTTTTTCGGAATGCTTCCAACAATGGCGGCACCGCTGGAAGAAGTGTGTGGAGTCCCAAGGAGACTACTTTGAGGGTGATTAGGTTTCCAACGCTCCAGGTATGTCATTTTTTTTATACCGGCTAAAGGTCGGATACTTTTCTAACAGACCACGTATTTTTCGCTGCAGCTCCGGTTTTCGTTTCGACAAAAATGACTTGGTATATTTAGTTTACTTAATATCTTCGAAAAATGGTAATTCTATACGAAAAATGTGCATAAATTATGAATTAAAACCTGATATTAAACCAATTATATCAAATCAAAATAGTAGTTTATGATACAAGAGTGCGAAAAAAGTCTTTTGCGCATGAGTTATTACATTTTTTATTTTTAATAATAGATTTCAGAAATTTTCTACTAAGGGGTACGAAGTGTTAAAAAATATTTGAAAGGGGTACACGTGAATCGAAAGTTTGGGAAACACTGATCTAGTCCAACAAGTTTTTGAGTTTCTAAGATATTGTAAAAAGTAGTCAATTTTGGTACTAATTCGACTAAATTTAAGTTTACAGATAAACTAATAGATTTAGACAAAACAATTTCAAACAAAAGTTTTAGACAAATAAATTCTAAATCTAAAACCGTTCAAATCTAACCGCTAGCTTAAAACTTAACTGAGTTATAGTTAGACAAAGTTTGACAATTTTTTTAAGAAATTTTATAAATTTTCACAATTTGGAAAAGTTTGTAAGTCTCTATCTCATAAAATAGACAATGTATCCAAACAAACTAAGTCATATTTTTTACACTGAGGTTTTTAAAAATAGTTTATGAGAATTTCATTAATCTAGTGCAACTTGTTTTTGAGTTATTTAAGTTGTTTCTAAAAGTAGTCAATATTGGCACTAGTTTGACTAATTCTAAGATCACAGACTAATTAATAAATTTAGACAAAATTCTTTCAAACGAAACTTTTAGACAAATAAATTATGAATCTAAAGCCGTTAAAATCTCATTGCTGGTTTAAAATCAGAATGAGCTAAAGTTAGACAAACTTGGACATATTTTAAGAAATTTGATGATTTTTCAGAAATTAATAAAGTTTGTTGGTCAGGTATCTCATAAAGTAGACTATATAGACAAACACGCGATATACTATTTTGTTTATTGAGGTCTTTCAAAATAATCTATGGGAGTCGCATTGATCTAGTCCAGTGTTTCCCAACCTTTTTCTTCTCGCAAACCCCTTGCAAAATCCGAAAGAATTTGGCGAACCCCTTGTACTGGCAGATAAAAAAGACAATCAAATTTCGCAGAACATTTATTTTCTATATTGCGCAATAGTTCATAACAAGGATAAAAAATTATAAAACTAAAATAATAGTTATATATAAAAAGCAATTCAACAAACCAACTAGTTCTTAATTAAACGTTAAATACGTCAAATTAAAAAAGTTACCTTAATGGGATAATTGTGGCTGTTTGCTGGAGCAAAGCAAATCAAAATTTGACTCAATATCTGATAATTTCAATCTTAGGTCAGGTTCTGCATTTAACCTGTTCCTATATTTATCTTTCTGATAAGTATATGTTGAAAATCCTTTCTCACATAGGTATATTGTGCAAAAAGATAATAGAACTTCAATAGTTTTTTTTGAATAGGAACAGGATATTAATTTCTAATATTGATTTAAAAGTCAATTAAAGAGTGATCTTTAAAAGTAACTTTTTGAAAACTGTCACAGGATAACTCTATGACACCGCTTCTTAAACTTTTTTCGGTATTTACGTATTAACGCCACCACCGCTATATATTGGATCGAGAGTTCGCGCTGCCGCGCGTATGCTGTCTTGATTTATCTGTCCGCTTCGCGGCGGGCAACCTAATCTAACCGGGGTTAAAAATAAAGTATTTTGAGGTTTAAAGATGTTTTAATTTTAAATAAAATATTTTATTTTATGTAAATTTGCGACATTTAAAAATGTAGCGGTGGTGGCGTTAATACGTAAGTACCTTTCTTTTAATCACGACCCCATTTATGATTGTGATTTTTTCGCAACCTAAAAAGTATGAAATAAAGATAAATACATGCAGAAGTAAGATGTATATTAAGAGTTTAAAGTTTAAGAAGATGTTATTAAAAGGCGAAATAGAAATATTATGAATCGAACAAAAATCTTCTACTACTTTCCTTGCTACTTCTTTTCAAAATGACCTATGGCTCTCCAAGCTGTGGTTATCTATCAGATATTTTTAGAATTTATTATGATTTTTCTCGGATAAAAAATTGTCGATGCTAGAAAGCATTTCGATGGAATTCTTTCTACCCTACTTTTCCAAATATTGATCTTTTTAATAAAACTTTCAATTTTATCATTGGAAGCAAGTATATTACAATTTTTCCTCGAACAGACAAGTTGAGATAATTTAAGTCTTTTTCCGCATTTTTGCTCCATTTTCAAACTCTCACAAATGTATTTAAATATTTTTAATTAAAATATCGCGACCCCAAGATTTCGCTAAACGACCCCAATTGGGGTCGCGACTCATAGTTTAAGAAGCCCTGCTCTATGAGTGCTTCTTTTTCCAGCAAAGTTAGAGAATTAGAGAGCAAAGTTCTAAATCCAACTGTTTGGGAATTGGATCTATTGGGAGAATAGTCATCGAAAGTTAGTTATTCAGAGCGGTTCGGATATATTCAGGCTACAGCTTTCAATATCATCCTGTGTTGCTTCTAAACGACTAGTGTTTAACCATCGATCCATAACAAAATTGGGGTATAATAATTATTGTAAGTCATGTACACGAGAAGAACGTCGTCACTAATCAAACAAAGCCACAATAGTCATACTACTAATCCTGAACTAAATCAAAGTTACAACCCAGTATGAACATCTGTTAATTCGTTACGTTGGTAGGCAATCTTTACCCATCAAACTAGATTATATTCAAAATTGTTCAACTTGTGCAAAGTATTTTAGGTTGCCTAGTTAGGTTGTGAAGTTAGGTTGTCTAGTGAAGTTGCTGTTAGTAGATATCTATCTAATGCGACATCAACCGATCAAAAATAGATCTAGTACATTTTATTTGTTGGGTATTGCATTGAGTGTGTTTTGTTTTGTTTTTACTTGAGTTTATTTTTCCTCGGTAATTCAAAATGTCGTCATTGCAATATTATTTTCGCAAACCCCCTTTGTACACCTCGCGAACCCCAGGGGGTTCGCGAACCACCGGTTGGGAATGGATGATCTAGTCCGACTAGTTTTTGAGTTTCTAAGATATTGCAAAAAGTAGTCAATATTGGCACTAAATCGACTAACTCTAAGTTTACAGATAAACTAATAGATTTAGATAAAACTTTTTCAAACAAAACTTTTAGAACAAATAAATTCTAAATCTAAAACTGTTCAAATCGAACCGCTAACTTAAAACATAACTAAGTTATAGGTAGACAAACTTTGACAATTTTTTTAAGAAATTATATTAATTTTCGCAATTAGGAAAAGTTTGTTAGTCTATATCTCATAAAGTAGACAATCCAACCGAACAAACTAAGTCATATTTTTTGCGCATAGGTTTCAAAAATAGCTTATGAGAATTCTATCAATCTAATCCAACTTGTTTTAGAGTTATTTGAGTTATTTCAAAAAGTAGTCAATATTGGCACTAATTCGACTAATTCTAAGATCACAGACTAAGTAATAAATTTAGACAAAATTTTTTCAAACGAAACTTTTAGAGAAATAATTTTAGAAAAATAAATTGTGAATCTAAAACCGTTCAAATCTAATCGATGGCTTAAAACCTGACTGAGATATAGTTAGACAAACTTGGACATATTTTAATATATTTTATGAGTTTCCAGAGATTAATAAACTAAGTTTGTTGGTCAATATCTCATAAACTAGACTATATAGACAAACACGCGATATAATATTTTGTCTATTGAGCTTTTTCAAAATTATCTATGGGAGTTGATCTAATCCAACTAGTTTTTGAGTTTCTAAAATATTGCAAAAAGTAGTCAATTTTGGTACCAATTCGACTAACTTGAAGTTTACAGATAAACTAATAGACTGAGATAAAACTTTTTCAAACAAAACTTTTAGACAAAGAAATTCTAAAACCGTTCAAATCTAATCGATAGCTTAATACTTAACCGACCTAAAGCTAAACAAATTTTGACATTTTTTTTATGGAAATTATATGAATTTTCACAAATTGAAAACGTTTATTATTGACTTACTCTATTATTAACTTAACAATATGTTAAGTAAACAGCGCAGAAACTAAATATTCACAGGCAAACTAAAAGCAGTTTGAGGCAAATTCAATATCAACCCTAAATCAACAGCTGTTTTCCCCCTCGAGGGCAAAAGACCAAACCGGGGTAAAAATCGATAGACATAGAAAAACGTGCGCAAGTGTATAAGTGCATAGAAACAAATTAGTGAGTAGAATAAATATTAGAGTTTCCTCATTACGTCGATTGAGAGAGAGAGACAGAAATGGTTGGTTTCAAGGTGAAAGGTTACACAACGCGACACAAATTGTAGCCGGGATTGGGATTAATTGGGTTTAAAACGTCCGTAAAGGGGAACACACTCGTTGGGGGTTTTAAAATGCTTTGGTACTCACCTACGATTATGATGGCGAAGTTGACGAGATGAGCGGGTCGGAACTTAAACTTCGATCGCTTGAGCGACTCCGGATCTTTCCGGTCGTGGTCTGCGACGTTCAGACAGACGGACTCGGCCTGGTGACGCGCAGGTGGCGCCGCGTTCGACATTATCTTGTTTTCCTGTAACAACGACAATTTTGAAAATTCCTCTAAACTTTTGTTACAGTGATTAAGTTGTTTTTTTTCTGTAACAACGAAATTTGATAAATCTCTATAATTTTGTTTGATTTGATAACGTACGTGATGATTCTGGCAGTTTCGCGGAAACAAAATATTCATTGCAAATTTTCCTTTTGGATTGGTTTTGCCAGGTTTTGTAGAATTGTCATTTTTACCTGTCACATTTCAAGTTTTTATTTGTAGAACTGTCTAGACAAAACTCCTAGTAATCACTGTGAATAATTTCATTTAAATTAATCGATAACTCAAACATCCTTTATCTAATTTAAACTCCATTCATCGCTAACTGACACAAACGGACTAGGTAAATTTTCAATTACCTTATATTCTTCAATTGAAGATATCTTCAATTAACTCGATATTGCAAAAAGTTTTAATTTTTGTTACAAATTCGATTAATTCTAAGATTACAGACAAACTAACAGATTTAGGCAACATTTTTTCAAATAAAAGTTTTAGACTATAAATTCTTAATCAAAAATCGTGCAAATCGTATTGCCATCTGAACACTCAACTCAACTATATTTATATAAGCCGCGACTAATTTTAACAAATTTTATGTTTTCACGAATTAATAAAACATGTTTGATGGCCAATATCTCATAAAAATAGATTATACAGACACACAAGACAACGGGTCTTTCAACAAGCGAGCGACAACTTTAAAAATAAAATAAAGTGTAAAGTGATGAGGTTTCCTATAGGAAAAATGGATTATCCTTCTAAATCTAAATCAAATTAAATTAAATACATTTACTTATCCCCAAATATAAGTAATTTGCTTATAACACATGTCACAAAAATATAGTAAGTAAAGCGTATACAGTATAATTTATTGATAATCCGGCTGTCGGTTAATCCGGCACGCCCCAGATATAAGCAATTTACATGTAACACATGTCACAAAAATACAGCAAATAAAGTGTATAAAGTATAATCTTGATAATCCGGCGGTTGATTAATCAGGCATGTCCCCAGATATAAGCAATTTACATATAACACATGTCAAAAAATATAGCAAATAAAGTGTATACAGTATATTCTTGATAATCCGGCGGTATTCTTGATAATCCGGTATGATTCGTAATTTGGAACTCTGTTTCTTTCAGCTGTCTCGCGTCGGATATAAACCTCGCGTACAGCTGAAATAGAGTTGAAACCCTTAAACCATGAAAACTTCATTTTTGTAAAACTTCACAGCTTTACAAGGTTCTATCTACATATAAATAAAAATAAAATACATGGAATCAGTGCTCTTTAAGTGATTACTAGATTATTACTTGATTTTTATGAGGGGTTCAGATTCAAGCAAAACTTTTTTAAAAGAATAAGATTTTCTCCTAAAACTCATACTAAAATTGTCTATCTACTATCACACCAAAATGAACACATTAATAAATGCATTATTGTATGTGAAGGATTCCATTATTAAAGTGGTGTGTTTAAGTATCCAAATCGTGGGTAAAAGTCCAATGTAAATCAAATGGAGTGAATGGACGATTTCTGCTTGTTGTTACTATGCTTTTGCATACTATACTTTTACAATGCTCCAGCAAATGGGGAACTCGCCCTTCCGGCTCGTTCCCAAACGAGCGGTTGCATTGTAAAATCAATGTTTCCGCACTCTAATGTAAATAACTATTTCCCGTCACTGTGCATTTCACTTGTTAGCAATTGTTTCCCAAGGAGGCGCTGAACGTTCTAACCTTATAGTGTCAGTCATTTGAAGTATGTTGTCTGTCAAAGTTACAATTTTTACAATAATATCGGTAAGATAATTATTTTTTTGTAGATTGAACAGTATTTTAATAACATGCTTTGTAGATAAAATAATGTGTGATACACGTGTGTGAAAGGCTTTTGTGCATGAGTTGCAAAGTTTAAATTAAAGTTTTAATCGCAATGAGTCTTCTTCACACACTTGTATCACAAACTACTATTTCCTAAAGGAAACCTCATCACTTTACACAGTGTATATTATTAATTTAGTCTAGTAAATTCTAAAATTGCCTATGAAAATCTCATAGATCTTCGAGTTATTTATCTACTTGTTAATGTTGGCACTAATTGAACTAATTCTAAGATTATACACGAATTAATAGGATGGTTGCGACTATTACCACTTTGTAATCCATGCTTACACTGAATTGATAAATTCACTATGTTTTAACCACGGTTTAATATGTAAAAATATTATATAGCTTGTTATTCACAGTTACATAAATTTATACACGTTAGTGCAAGCACGTTAACACTAACGTGTTAACGTGTTAAATGTTTAAATTTAAATAGCTGTGAATAATAAGATATAATATTGTTATGTATTAAATGAGGTTAAAATATAGTGAATTTTTCATTTAGGGCTTCACACGGGAGTCTCGTTTCTGATCTCGTTCCGGGCAGCCGTAACATTTTCTTCATAAATTTGAACCCGAGCAACCCGATTTTCCCCGAGCCCAGTACGAGCACTTCAAATTTGTGAAGAAAATGTTACGGCTGCCCGGAACGAGATCAGAAACGAGACTCTCGTGTGAAGACGCAATTGAAAAATTCACTATATTTTAATCCGTATTATAACCCATGTTACCCGTAATAGCGTGTCAGAGTCAAAGATTGAAGACGAGATCAGAAACGAGACACTCGTGTGAAGCCCTAGTTTAAATTCAGTGTACAAACTATTCGCTTTAGACAAAATATTTTAGAAAACCGAGTTTTGAATCAAAATTTGCCTAACCTCATCGCTAGCTTACAAGCTCAGCGAGAAATAAAGAAGACAATATGGGGATGTGCAAGGATATGCAAGTGCAAGTTGCTTTAAGTGCAAGGATATTAAGTGTAATTTACTTGACTTTTTTACCTCTGATGTTTCGCGGTCTTGACATACTACACCCAAATCATCATTTTCTCATTTAGTTTGTATTAAATTCCATCAAACTTAATATCAAGAAGTGCTAAATAAGCAAGCGAAATTCAAATTTGCGAAACGCCTCACCATTGCTCGAATCGAAGCATAACGTCACATGGCATGTTACGTGATTATCGACATTGATATTCATTCTCTGATAATCGTGTTTGAAAGAAAATTTGTTTTTATTTATATTTCTGTAATGTTTTCCATTACCTATTGCGATTTTGATATATATATATATATATATATATATATATATATATATATATATATATGTGTTGTATTGTTTTCTCGGGGACTCCGCGTTGATGCTGAGGGTTGGCTCTGAAAAGAACCGGATTCTCGACGTTTCGGCGAACTAACATTCGCCATTCTCAAGAGATATATGCGTCCGTACGGGTCAACCGTTAGACGCATACTGTATGCGTCTAACGGTTGACCCGTACGGACGCATATATCTCTTGAGAATGGCGAATGTTAGTTCGCCGAAACGTCGAGAATCCGGTTCTTTTCAGAGCCAACCCTCAGCATCAACGCGGAGTCCCCGAGAAAACAATACAACACAGGTATCTATCCGCGAAAACCTCAAATACAACATATATATATATATATATATATATATATATATATACATATATATATATATATATAAATATATATATATATATATATATATATATATATATATATATATATATAGAAAATATATAGAGAAAACAATACAACACAGGTATCTATCCGCGAAAACCTCAAATACAACATATATATATATATATATATATATATATATATATATATATATATATATATATATATATATATATATATATATATATGTTGTATTTGAGGTTTTCGCGGATAGATACCTGTGTTGTATTGTTTTCTCGGGGATTCCGCGTTGATGCTAAGGGTTGGCTCTGAAAAGAACCGGATTCTCGACGTTTCGGCATAACACCCGTCTGTATGAGGCTGTCACACCAAAATCCGACAGCCAGGTCAAACAAAATACTACACAACGCAAGTCAAGCTTTGCTTCGGGACGAAATCCAAACCAAACGACAGAAACTTGACAGCATCAGTCAAAATATCCTGACAACCCACATAGCTCTAACCACTACGCTACATCCTCTCCTCTGGCAACAGATAGACTTAATATCTAACAACAGAGCCGAACAGAATAGATTATTAATTACCAATAGACAGAAAGAAAAATACAACCTTCTCAGACGGAGACAAAAACCTGCACCAAAACCACTCAACATCGACAAAGTGGTTTACAATCTTTCAGACCAGTCCCTAGACGAACCTACCAAAACCGTACTGGCCAAGGGTTTTAACTTTGCAATAGCACCAATTCGCCTCCCCAAAGAAGACATAATCACTGGTGTCGAGACTGCTATCTCACAACTCCCTGCCACATTAGCCGAGACAATAAGACAGGAAACATGCCACATTTTAAGATCTGCCAAACCACCGACAAGAAACATCTCATACGAGGAATTCAAAGCCCTCAAGGCACTAAGAGAAAACTACAGCATTGTGGTCCTACCAGCTGACAAGGGAAATTGCTCTGTAGTCATGAATAGTGCTGACTATAAACAAAAAATGACCACAATCTTAGATGATCCAGCTTATCTACCCAGTACAACGGACCCCACAACCTATCTTAAGAAAACTACCAGACAAAAGATCCTAAGCTCTAGCATTGACAAGGAAACAATGAATTATCTTATACCAATGGAGAAATCTTCACGGTGTCCCAAGATATATGGTTTACCAAAGATCCACAAAGATGGAGCCCCACTACGACCAATAGTAAGCTCCGTTGGTTCACCGATCCAACTTCTTGCGAAACATTTAGCAAAATGTTTACAACCATACGCCGAAGATTGTGATTCCTATGTCCGCAAGGCTGAACACTTCATAGACATACTGAAAAATCACCAACTCCAGCCCGGCCACCTCCTTGTGAGCTTTGACATTGTATCTTTATTCACAAAAGTACCGGTCCCTGAGGCCTTAAACATCATAAGATCAAAATTAAAACCAGAAAAGTATGTATCAGATCTGGCAGAACATTGTTTAAAGAATACATACTTTAGGTACGATGGTCAAATATACAAACAAGTCCTAGGAGCACCAATGAGTTCACCTCTATCCCCAGTAATAGCCAACATATTTCTTACAGATTTTGAGGAAAAGACAATCTCATCAGCCACACTTAAACCTACACTTTGGTTAAGATATGTTGACGACACATTTGTAATCTGGCCCCACGGCAGACCAGAGCTGGACAAATTCCTTAACCATCTTAACTCCCAACACGACCAAATTAAATTCACAATGGAGATAGAAAAGCATCAACTACTTCCTTTCTTGGATGTTTTGGTACAGAAGAAACCTGTGTCACACTGTGTACCGGAAACCAACCCACACAGACAGATATCTGAACGCTTCTTCGCACCATCATCCCAAACAACTAGCATCACTTGTCAACACTCTTACCACCCGATCCAAAAGTCTAGCCGACCAGCTTAACTTACCGAAAGAATTGAGGAACTTACGAGAAGCTCTTTCTTCAAATGGATATCCAAACAGCTTAATATCCAGAGCTTTCCGTCGTACAGAGAACAGTAACCAAAGAACTGAAGAACGACAGAAACCCGTGAGCACAGCATACCTACCATATGTTCATGGATCAACTGATAAAATCGCCAGAATCCTTAAAAGACACAACATCGACACCATTTTCAAACCTAACCAGAAAATATCCTCCATGCTACGCAGCGTTAAAGACACCATCCCGTTAGAATCCCATGGAATTTACGAAATACCATGCGGAACATATGAACGAACCTACATTGGACGTACCAATAGAAAAATATCTGCTAGGATTCAAGAACATGTAGTTTCAGTCAGACACAGAGACAAAGTTTCATCGGCACTTGTCCAACACACAAACACCGGTCACTGGATGGACTTTTCATTATTATTAGAAATTCAAGAACTGTTGCACAGATTAGCCACGAAATGTCACGAGTATACAGAGAAGCCATAGAGATAGAAAAACGCGACTACTGCATGAACACGAGAGACAATTCATTGAGACTGCCCCCAGCATGGCGACCGATCATATCCACCCTCAAAATGCAATCCCAGACACCCTAGACTCATGTACGACCAACAAGACAAACAAACAACCGAACCGAAGCACCGCACACAACGCGCATGACCCGAAGCCAGACAGCTATAAGTAGTCGCATCGCACGAACGAGCTCTCAGTATGCGTCTAACGGTTGACCCGCACGGACGCATATATCTCTTGAGAATGGCGAATGTTAGTTCGCCGAAACGTCGAGAATCCGGTTCTTTTCAGAGCCAACCCTCAGCATCAACGCGGAATCCCCGAGAAAACAATACAACATATATATATATATATATATATATATATATATATATATATATATATATATATATATATATATATAGATATATATATATATTTATATAGATATATATATATATTTATATATATTTTGACATTACAAATTATCCAGAACAATGACTGAAGATCAAAGCTACACAATAAAATCATACTACGTTTCATCACAATCCGTCGATTGGATTGCCGGTAATTGCAAAAGGCGCACAAAAATTTCCAAATTTCACCAAAGCCGTGTTTACAATGCTACAATTTTGACATTTTGGAATTTGTGAGATCTCGCAAGAATACCATACCAAGTTTCATCAAAATCCGTCGATTGGTTTGTCCGGAATTGCAAAACACGCACAAAAATTACAAATTTCAATAATTCACAAAACCCGTATATACTGAATACCAAAAAAAATACCAAAGCTACAATTTTGAAATTGTGCAATTTTTAGGACCTAGTAAGAACATCAAATCATATCACGTTTCATCAAATCCGTGGTTTGGTTTGCCTGTAATTGCAAAAGGCGCACAAAAATTTCCAAAATTGACCAAAGCCGTATTTACAAAGCTACAATTTTCAAATTTGGTAATTTGTGATATCTTGTAAGAATATCAATTCATACCAAGTTTCATCAAAATCCGTCGATTGGTTTGTCCGTAATTGCAAAAGACGCCACATAATTTACAAATTTCAAAAATTTACGAAAGCCGCATTTACAAAGCTACAATTTTTTTATTTGGGAATTTGTGAGATCTCGTAAGAATATCAATTGGTAGCACGTTTTATCAAAATCCGTCGATTGGTTTGCCCGTGATTTCAAAAGGCGCACAAAACACGCCAAATATTTACGCTAATACGGTAACTGATTTTCACTATCACATTGCAAAAGTAGACCTGGCACGTCAGCAAGTCGGCACGCGGCCGGAAAATGGTTCGCCACCCCTGATCTAGTCTATTTAGTATTTGAGTTATTTAATATTTTGTAGAAACTTTGAAACTAGTTTTGCTTATTTTAAATTGACAGCCAGACAAATCTGTCTGATTCAGACTTCATGAATTGCTAATTGATCCACGAACAGACAGACTAAATGTAAGAATCTTGAAGTAGGTCTCTCGACTAGGTCGAGAATCTAGGTCGACATTATCTATGGTTGGAGAATTCCGGCAAGTGGAGTGATTTTGTTCAAGTGGAGAAAATTATTTTAATTTTTAGTTTCTTTATCTCTAGGTCCTTAAAATTAAATATTCACATATTATACTAAGATTATGATAAAACGACCAATAGGTCCTAACATCTGGTCGTGGCGCACTAATGGTTATGAATGCGTTTTAAGGTTGTTTTATGACCACTACGTGCTTGCAACTGTTTGTGACCACTATGATGAAAATGATGATGACAAATCTGTCTGATTCAGACTTCATGAATTGCTAATTGATGCACGAACAGACAGACTAAAGCTTAGAATCTAGAACTAGCTTAACTAATTTTGAATTGGAAGACAGACAAACTTACTCAATCTAATTTAGACTTCATGAATTGCTAATTGAGACCTAGACAGACAGACCAAATCTAAGAATCTTCAACTAGCTTCTCTCATTTTGAATTAATAGCCAAACTTACTGTGTTTGATTTGAACGTCATGAATTGCTGATTTAAACATCGACAGATAGACTAAATCCAAACATTTTGATCTGTTTGGGCTAATTTTGAATTGATTGAGAATACTTCTAATAGCAAGATGTAATATAAACGAAATTCAGTTGGAGTGTTAAAATCTTCGTCTGTGTCGTTGACTTTGTAAAATAAATATTTAAGGATTCTCGGTGTGAGCGAAGAGGAGACTCTCAGACATATCTAATTACAACAATGCACGCTCGACTTGAAGACTTTTGTGTGCAGAACCAGAAAAACAAGTTGAAACAGAAAGACACGAATACATGTGGGTTAAATATCTAAATTACTAGAAGTTATATTACATTTCAAAGACACATATGCTAAGTTTAAGAAAAAGGAATTTCAAAATTAGTCAAAATAGAAATATTGAATAAAACACCCAGTTTAAATTAATAAATAATTAGAGAATTAATCACAGGTAGTCGGGACATACTAGTCTAGTAACTAATTATGAATTGTAAAATGGACAAACTTCCCTTATCTAATTTAGGACTTATAAATTGGTAATTGAGACATAGGACATAGACCAAACTAAATCTAAAAATCTTGAAATATTTTGCCTAATAAATAATAAGAGAATTAATTATTGGTAGTCAGGACATAGAAATCAGAATTCTGTTTTGATTTTAGTTTCTCGTCCTTTCATTAGGACTTCCTCAGCAACTCAATCGTCCTTTTATTAGGAGGTGAAATGAAATGCAGATCGTGCAATGTTTTACTTCTCGGGCTCGCGGCGTGACATTCTCTAAGCAGAGACACGTCAAATTTGACATTTGACAGGTGTCAACTGTCAATAAACCGAGAAAATCTTGGAAAGTTGAGCGTTGGATTGGATGAATGCTCCGGATCACGACGTGACGTTTTCTAAGCTGACATACGTCAAATTTGACATTTTACAGGTGTCAACTATCAGTTCAGCGAGAAAGTGAAATAAAATGCAGTTTGTGCAATGATTTACTGCTCGGACTCTCGGCGTGACATTCTCTAAGCAGACACACGTCAAATTTGACATTTGACAGATGTCAACTGTCAATAAACCGAGCAAATCTTAGAAAGTTGGGCGTTGGATTGGATGACTGCTCCGGCTCACGGCCTGACGATTTCTAAGCTGGCATACGTCAAATTTGACATTTGACAGGTTGTGTGTCAACGGTCGTCGACACTGGACAGACAGATTCCACAGAAGTTAAAAAAACAAAACAAAAAAAAAAGTAAATAATTTTTTCAAATTACTCAAAGAATAAAATAATAAATTAAAAAATAATAATTATATTAATCATATAGAGGGCGAAAAAAAAGGAAGAAGGAAAAATAAATCTAATCTCAGGTAACTGGCACGTCGTTGATAAATACCGGTTGTGCAATTACAATTTTTGAGTCGAAAAAGTCGTCGACTGTCAACTAGGGTTTTTCGGGTCCGAGTACCCGGACCCGGACTCGACGAGTCCAAGGGTAAATACCCGGTACCCGATACCCGATCTAAGACTCGACGAGTCTCGGGTCTTGAATGTTTGGCTTTGTCCAGTACACGATGATTTAGCATTATACTTGATGAATGGACGAATATGAAAATTCGAACATATCTAAATATCGATTTGCATGGAATTGACTCTGAAATGCATAATCTGGGTTTATTGAGAATTTTTATTCGTGTACTGCTATACAATTAGTCGAAAAAGTAGAACAACTGTTAAACACATTTAATATAAAATTTAAAAAACATATAGTTGGTTCACCGGCGACGGTGCAAGTGTAATGATGAAATTTGGACGAGAATCTTCTAGACTTTAAAATTTCTGTTTGATAAGTGTATAGTGTCACTTATCTGTTTGTGATGTAGTATATAAAAAGAAAAATATTACCGGCTTGCAAAATGAAGATGAGCCTAGACCATGGTGATCTTGATATTGATGACGATCAAGATGAAAATTATTATTCCGACGAGAGCGTCTATGATGTCGAAGAATACGGACAAGTTGAATTAACTTTAGACAATTTAGAAGGGAATTCATCCATTTGCCTTCCGCTCTTAGCCTCTTGTGGAGTTTTGTTTTATTTACCTATTTACCATAACATTCTCCAAATTCCTTGTTTATCTAAGTCCCATAACTTAATCGGCAAGTTCATACAGTATCGCTTGCTTTACCATATGAGTGAACATGAAATATCATTTAGTGTTTTTGTTTAAATTGCGAGACAGATTAGACCCGGACCCGGACTCGGACCCGAAAAATCGGACCCGGACTCGACTCGGACTCGGCGAGTCTAAAAAGACCGGGTATTCCCAAACCCTACTGTCAATCAACCGAGAAAATCTTGGAAAGTTTAGCACGCATGTTCGAGGATAGCGCTCGAATGGGTGACTGCTCCGGATCACGGCGTGACGTTTTATAAGCAGAAATACGTCAAATTTGACATTTGATAGATGTCAACTGTCAGTTAAACGAACAAGTGAAATGAAATGCAGTTTGTGCAATGTTTTACTGCTAGGGATCGGGGCGTGACGTTCTCTAAGGAGACATACGTCAAATTTGACATTTGACACCTGTCAAAAAAATTAACAAAACATAAACCGATAAACCGAGAAAATCTTGGAAAGTTAAGCGCTCGAATGGGTGACCGCTCCGGATCACGGCGCGACGTTTTATAAGCTGATATACGTCAAATTTGACATTTGACAGGTGTCAACTGTCAGTTCAGTGAGCAAGTAACAAGTGCCAACGGTCGTCGACACTGGACAGACAGATTCGATAAAAGTTAAAAAAAAAAACAAAACCAAAAAAAAAATATTTTTTTTTCAAATTACTCAAAGAATAAAATAATAAATTAAAAAATATTAATTATATAGAGGGTGAAAAAAAAAGAAGGAAAAATAAATCTAATCTCAGGTAACTGGCACGTCGTTGATGAAATACCGGTTGTGCAATGACGTTGTCCTATGTCTCAATTACCAATTTATGAGGTCTAAATTAGATAAGGGAAGTTCGTCCGTCTGAAAATTCAAAATTAGTCAAACTAGTACAACAATGTTAGATTTAGTGTGTTTGTCTATACCACAATTAGCTCATGTAGTCTATATTAGACAGAATAAATTTATTTTTAAAAAACTATTTAAAAATTTCGCAAACTATTAATTCTAATATACTCTTAAATCTAATCTCTCTGTCTGAGATTCATTGAACATTTCACGAATTCTGAATTAAACAGAGTAAGTTAATCAATAATTTAATAATTAAAACTAATGCAACGCTCTCGAATTTACTTACCTAGCTTTAATGAGACTTAATTATTGCAACTACTCGATTTCGATCAAGTTTTTCGCGACTTATATGCCAATTCACCGCCGCTATCTGATTACAAGTCCTTATTATTATCTTATTATGGTTGCGAGTTGATTATCTGAACAAAAAATTAATCCGATTTATCTGAATCGCGACGTCGCCGTAATTTTTGCAAAAAGTGTCTTGAAACTAATTACCTCGCGGTTTCTTGCTTTTCGCTTGCAATATAAAAATTGCTCTGTATACAAATAGACTTATCGGTCGAGTTTACCAAACGACGAGAACAATACAAGTCGCATCGGACGAGATCTCGGTTAAAAAGGCGATGTGGACAGAGATGAAAGTGTGATAAGTGCAGAAAGCACGTGGAGTTTAAACAGATATAAAGTTAATTCGTATGGATTGTTATTTTTAGTTTATAGTTGACAGGGAAATTGGCGTATGTTAAATAAATCAATTCAAAATTACTCCTAGCGGATTCTTAGATTTAACATTTCAGTTAGCAATGTATGGAGATTGCATTGGACAGAGTAACTTTGTTTGACTGTCAATTTAAAATTAGTCGGACTAGTTCAAGACAACTGGAGGCAGAAAATACGGGAGGCCCAGGTCCAAATGGGACTGTAGCGCCACGAAGAAGTTCAAGATTCTTAAGCTACGTACACACGGTTTAACAAACTAGCGTATAGTATTGCTATAGTTTCATCATAGCTCTGTGATCGCTTCGTATAGTCAAAAACTATTCGTTTAGTTGAAGCAGTCACACAGCTATAGTCAAACTGTAGCAGAACTATACGCTTGTTTTCTATACCGTTTCTATACGTAGCTTTAAATTTAGCCTGTGTTAGCAAATCAAACTCAAGTGTAACTTGGACGGAAGTAAGTTTGACAATTTATAATTAGTCAAACTGTGTCTGTGTTTTAATTAGCAATTCCATGAAGGTTTAATTATATAGATTAAATTTATTCTAAATTAAAATTGATTATAATTATATTATTATATAGATTATTAAGTTTTTCTATCTGTCAATTAAAACTTAGTCAAAGTTGTTCAAGAATCTTGGATTTAGTTTCTAAGTTGGATTTAATCTATTTTAAATAATTATATTGGAACTTACTGGGAGTATTGATGCACTAGTGTTAAACCGAGCGTTGATCTTATATAGAAAGAATTTGCAGTATTTTTAGCTTATATATACAAGTCGATCGTACGTAAAAATATCGAAAAAATAATTGAAAAAATTGGTAAATTGAAGGCAAGCAACTACGAAATCTGATTGACGCTAACAATACAAAATGATTATAAATAAAACACTCAAATTATTCTATTTGGATTTTAGAACGGAAAACAATTGTCTATCTAGTTTTATCGGTCTGTATAGACTTGTCTGTCTAGTCTTGTCTAACTAGTCTTGTCTATCTAGTCTTGTATGTCTAGTCTTGTCTGCCTAGTCTGTCTAATCTTGTCTGTCTAGTCTCGTCAGTCTAGCCTTATCTGTCTATTATTGTCTGTCGGCCATACCATATGGTTTCATATCAATAAATAGATTGGATATATGTTTTTTAACTTTATTTAAATTCATTGTGCATTTTATTTCCGTCGGCAAATAATTTTGTAGTTTAATGTTTATATATAGAGGTCCCCTTATCATTTGCATGTATCGTTGATCGCTACGTGGTCTGTGAGAAAAATATCCGACCTTATTTTTTATTTTGAAAACCTGATGGATTTAAATCAAGCGCGCTTGCATGAGCCCACCTTGAACCTTTGTGCGCATGCGTGAATTTTTTTCCGCCTGTATATAGCGTCATTTGCTGTCAAGCAGTGTTCGAGTGACGTAGTGCTCTCGTCGGTTTTTCAATGCAAGTAAAAATCACTAAAGGGTACTATAGAGATGTCCTACGTCGCCTACGTGATGCTGTGCGGCGCAAGCGACTGGAGTTGTGGTCATCAGGAAATTGGCGACTCCATCACGAACAGTGCTTCAGCACATTCTTCGCATTTTTGGCGGAAAACCACTCTCCTGATATGGCCCCCTGCGACTTCTGGCTATTCCCCAAAGTCAAGAGGCCGTTGAAAGGAACGGGATTTCAGACAAGAGAGGACATTATGGCTGCAACGACAGCCGAGCTAAAGTCGATTCCGAAAGAGGCTTTTTTGGAATGCTTCCAACAATGGCGGCACCGCTGGGAGAAGTATGTGGAGTTCCAAGGAGACTACTTTGAGGGTGATTTCCAACGCTCCAAGCATGATAGTTTTTTTTTACCGGCTAAAGGGCCGCCAGATCGGCGATTCCAAGGTTTAGCAAGGAAGGAATAGACAGAGGTAAAATAATCGGGAGCAGAGATCGGAACAGCCTCGCTGCCAAGATCCCCTGGCTGGAAGCACCAAAACACGAAATGGTATGCGAATACCATTTTGAGAAAAACTACACAGCAATGTGTAGTTATAAAGCCGATTGGAGCGACGAATCCTCAGCATACCACATAGAGCAAAATGCTATCAAGTGGCATACAGATGGTTCAAAGACAAAGGGGGGTACTGATGCAGGAGTGTTTGAACCAAATACTTTGAATCCATGGGAACATTCCAAGTATCTTCCAAGCAGAAGTACTGAGCTAAAAATGGTTAAGAAATTATTTTTCATTGCCAATTGAAATGACTGAATCTGGAATATTGGAAGGAAGATCCAATTATTCCACCAAGAAATGAGCAAGAATTCAAACAATTCAACCACGTAATGGCGAATGAAACAGATAAAGAAAAAGATGCTTTGGTAAGTTTTAAAATTCAGTTGCTGCTAGATGGATATTTATACGCAATTGTTATGGGAATTAAAAGTTTTAGAGAATACAAAAAAGTGTTTAAACTTGATCAGAAATTTATATAAATTGCATATAAAATCAGTTTCCATTAATGGAAAGTTTTTAAATTAAATATTATCTATAACACAGAAATTTAATTCTGTTGGGTCTTCAATTGAGGGTGAATTTATTGGAGTTATTAGGTTAAACTGGGATATAAGACATCATACGTTCAGCGTCCCCCGTGCCACAATTCAGACTAACGGAAATTGACATAAAACCTCCAGTGACGCGTATAAAACGCCACCGCAGCTACATATTTGAACAAAATGGACGGTTAGATTAGGATATATTAGGAGCAGGTAAATCAAGTCCACATATCGCGCGGCAGCGCGACCTCTCGATCCGAAATAAGAAAAAAAATTCAATAGTTTAAACAATTTTTATATACCCCCTTCAAATTTATTTTTCCTACCCCTATGTGCCTTGCTGTGTCTTGCATGCGCACAATGCGTACATTGCCTATATCTATGATGTCTCTTATCCCAGTTTTACCGGAGAGGAAGATAAAATGAAGAAGATGATAAAATGACTGATATGGAGTGGATACTGAAATGACTGATATTGAAAGTAGGATGAAATGATTGTCATGGAGAGGATACTAAAATGACTGATGTAGAGAGGAAGATGAAATGATTGGTATCTAGAGGAAGATGAAATGATTGGTATCTAGAGGAAGATGAAATGATTGGTATCTAGAGGAAGATGAAATGACTGATATTGAGAGGAAAATGAAATTCCTAAAATGAAGAAGGTGATGAAATGACTGATATGGAGAGTATGAAGAAATTATTGACATGGATAGGATAATAAAATGAGTGATATGGACAGAAAGATTAAATGATTGGTATCTAGATGAAGATGAACTGACGAATATGAATTTTATTTATTTATTCGTGTCAGAAGTACAAAACAAAAAACATGCGAGATACATAAAATGGGCACAAGTATACAAATAAAGTTTGTAATTTTAAACCAAAACTTACCCACTTGGAGAGCACTTGGATTAGCTTGAGTAAAATCTTTCATTGTTCAGCTGGATGGGCAATGAAAGGGGCAACTAATATGCAGAGGAAGATTAAATGACTAAATATGAATATGAGATGATAAAATGAGTAAGTAATACAGACATGATTATAAAATGACTGAATTGGAGAGAAAAATGAAATTAATGATATGAAGCAGATGATGAAACTACTGATACATAGAGGATAATAAAATGACTGATATCGAGAGGAAGTTGAAATTACTGATATGAAGAAGATGATGAAATAACTGATACAGAGAGGATAATAAAATGATTGATATGGAGAGGAAGATGAAATTACTAATATGAAGAAGATGATTAAATGAGAGACAGGGAGAGGATAATGAAATGGTGAAGCCTGGATTTAGAGAAAAGAAGAAGCAAGGTGGTATTGTGAAGCTTGAAGTTAGAAAAAATAGAAGCAGCATATTGCAGATGATGATATATGATGAGGATAATGAAATGGTTAAGCTTAAAGATAGATTTGAAAAGAATGTGTAAAGTAAGGAACAACCTCACAGCTAAATTCAATGATTTCGTTGCGCTTTCATGTGATGATAGTCCTAGAACCGTAAAAAGAACTTCTACAGAGGGAAAATAGAAATGAGTGGACTTCTAGCAATGAAGAATGAGTGTTATTTATAATAATATGTTGTCATATAATTAACGGGAAGTGTTATAATTAGAATTTTGGAAGTTAATAATTATATGACATATGCACGTTGTAATTGCCAAGAAGGTAAATATTTATCAATTTTGTTAATATGGTAGCCATGTCAATCTAGACATGTCAAGTATTGGCTTTATTTTCAAGTTTTATATAATTTCGTATTATGTGTAAATAGACCTTTTCATACTTAATTTTTTTTTTGCGCATGCGCCAATTTTCGCCATGCACGTCAAAAAAAGCCAGATTTTTTTTTACGTATAACCAGTGACAATAACAAGATGTGTCCGAAACTTTCATATTCCCGCCTTTTAAACATTGCGGACGCGCATGCGCTTAACTAACCATAAAAAGGTCTATTATTGTGGTTGTTTGGAGTTCAAATCATTTATTAATAAAAGAATTCGCTTATAATAAGTTTTTATTCAACAGCCTCCTATTTGACAGATAGGATTTGATGAACTCCTCCGCGTTTCCCCTCATTCCATACTTTTCGAGATTTTTGGCATAAAATTCCATAGCCGACAGTATGGGACTGGGCCTTTGGCCTGGTCCAGTAAGATGCCATTTGGGATGTTATGCATTTCTAGATTTTGATATATTTTACTAGCAAACTCGAAACATGCTTTTCCACAGATCTGCCTTTGGTGGGATATGTCTGTCTGTCTAGTCTTGTCTGTCTAGTCTTGTCTGTCTAGTCTTGTCTGTCCAGCCTTGTTTGTCTAGGCTTGTCTGTCTAGTCTTATCTATCTACTCTTGTCTATCTAGTCTTGTCTGTCTAGTCTTGTCTGTCTAGTCTTGTCTGTCTAGTCTTGTCTGTCTAGTCTTGTCTGTCTAGTCTTGTTTGTCTAATCTTGTGTGTCTAGTCTTGTCTGTCTAGTCTTGTCTGTCTAGTCTTATCTCTCTAGTATTGTCTGTCTAGCCTTGTTTGTCTAGTCTTGTCTGTCTAGTCTTGTCTATCTACTCTTGTGTGTCTAGTCTTGTCTGTCTAGTCTTGTCTGTCTAGTCTTATCTCTCTAGTCTTGTCTGTCCAGCCTTGTTTGTCTAGGCTTGTCTGTCTAGTCTTATCTATCTACTCTTGTCTATCTAGTCTTGTCTGTCTAGTCGTGTCTGTCTAGGCTTGTCTGTCTAGTCTTGTCTGTTTAGTCTTGTCTGTCTAGTCTTGTCTGTCTAGTATTGTCTGTCTAGACTTGTCTGTCTAGTCTTGTCTGTCTAGTCTTATCTCTCTAGTCTTGTCTGTCTAGTCTTGTCTGTCTTGTCTTGTCTGTTTAGTCTTGTCTGTCTATTCTTGTCTGTCTATTCTTGTCTGTCTATTATTGTCTGTCTAGTCTTATCTCTCTAGTCTTGTATGTCTAGCCTTGTTTGTCTAGTCTTGTCTGTCTAGTCTTATCTATCTACTCTTGTCTGTCTAGTCGTGTCTGTCTAGTCTTGTCTGTCTAGTCTTGTCTGTTTAGTCTTGTCTGTCTAGTCTTGTCTTTCTAGTATTGTCTGTCTAGACTTGTCTGTCTAGTCTTGTCTGTCTAGTCTTGTCTGTCTAGTATTGTCTGTCTAGACTTGTTTGTCTAGTCTTATCTGTCTAGTCTTGTCTGTCTAATCTTGTCTGTCTAGTCTTGTCTGTCTAATCTTGTATGTCTAGTCTTGTCTGTCTAATCTTGTATGTCTAGTCTTGTCTGTCTAATCTTGTATGTCTAGTCTTGTCTGTCTAATCTTGTATGTCTAGTCTTGTCTGTATATTCTTGTCTGTCTAGTCTTGATATATTGTATAAAGCGATAATTATTTAACAAGAATATCAAAATTAAATCTAAACAAAAAGTTTTGAGATAATAAAATTAAAATTCCGACTCGACACTTGATAATAAATTTAAAAAAAATACCTTTTTGATTTCCATTTAATAAAACCAACGAATGACTTATCACAAATCAATTAATCCACTCACTAATTACCCAACCAAAACAAGTCAAAACAAATCGGTCTAATCGGTTTAAATCGGTCAAACTCCAGAACGCGTAAAATTCGCAATCTAATTTCATTTAATTATTCAAAGCCGCGGATCAGACAATCCGTTGTAATTCTTTAATCTTTTCGGATGTTGTTGTTGTTGTGGCGGTTGGTCGAGGCGAGAGCGAGCAGCACGCGGGTTCAGGTCGATATGCGCTTATTAGTCCATCAAGAGGGGAACGAACAAGCAAGGAACAATAAATTAAACCTTTCATAAGGGTTCCATTAAAAAATACACACACACATACAGCACGGTGCTCGTTTAAAAAAAATGTAAGGTTTCTCGATTCCTGTCGACTAGTTTTTCAAGGTTTTACAGTAAATCTGCATTTGGCGATAAGACGATAGTGCCAGATAAATAATAATTTGCAGATTAGATAGACAAAGATTTATGAAAATCAGCTGAAGATTTCTCGGCAAATCAATGATAATCAAATAATAAATGTGCTTGAATGGATGTACCTGTCTGTCTAATCTTGTTTATTTATACTTGTTCGACTAGTCTTGTTTATTTAGTCTTCTGTGTCTGTCCATCACGGTAGTATACTTGACAACATACACGCCTTTTAATGCGGGAGACCCGGGTTCGAATCCTAGTCGGGCAGGCGACAACTAGGGCGGTTTTTACTAACTGTCTGGGTTGCCCACCCTGAATGCATGCAAAATATGGGATACTGGGGTGGCGCATATTAAAAGCCAAAGTGGATTTTAGGGGTTTAGTGAGTCTTCTGTGTCTAGTCTAGTGTTTCATCTAGTTTAAGAAAATATATATTTATCGTCTAGTATATTATTCCATCTAGCTAGTTTAAAAAAATATATATTTACCAATTCCACGATTAAGTCCAACGCTAACATGTTGTCACAACCGAATTTCTTAATTCTATCAACTTTCGTCATAATCGCGAATTCAAATCTTAATCTTCAACTCTATTAAGATATTGAAACGTCTAGTGTTCACTGTCAATTTTAAACTAAACAAACTGGGAAAAGGTTTTCTATTATTTTTCTAAATCAGACTTATCTACACCGCAATTTCCTGTAGTCTAACAGGCGTCGGCGACTAGCCGTATAATCTACAACGCACAACTAGTTTAACACTCATTTGAAATACCCAAGAAACCAAGAGAATTTCCAACGAATCAAAAACTTTTTAGCTAAATCTAGTTTTATTATCACTCACTAGTCTAAACATATATTTATAGCATAGGCTGTTCAGTATAGACATTTTCGTTTGAGCTTTAGTATTTTTGTCGGTCTAGTCTCATCTGTCTACTCCAGTCCGGTCCTATCCGGTCCGTTCCAGTCAAGTCCACTCGAGTTCAGAGTCCAGTCGAGTCTAGTCCAGTCCAGCCAAGTCCAGTTTATTTAGCCTTGTCTGTTTAGTCTTGCTTGCCTAATCCGTTCTGTTCGTACTAATTTTTGTTGTGAAAGAATATTTAGAGCTGGAATATGGGAAAACCCTGGTTAAGAAATTTCTCGGTTTTGCATGGAAAATCAGCGCAATTTACGTTAATAAAATACTAAAAATTAGTCTTAGTCTTAAGTCACGTAGTAGATATAGTAAGGATATTGTAATGCAGTTACAAAACACTTGTAGGCAGATTTGTGACCGCAACTTGTTACTAACTGATTTAGTAATATTGAGTGATAAGTTTGCTTCTGGTGATAAAGAAAATAAGATATTGAAATTGTCCAGAATGTGAGAAACATAAAAATAGTTGGGTGATAGAGAGCCTTAACGAAGACGAACGTTATGTGAAGAATCAACACCTAAATTTATCAAGATAGTAAAATGCCGGAAGTTGCAATATCTAGGACATATCATGCGAAATACAAAGAGATACGACCTACTCCAAAAAATGCTTCAAGGGAAAATCAACAGTAAAAGGTCCTGGAAGAAGACGAATGTCTTGGTTTAACAAGCTTAGATGCTGCTTCAATATGTCTTCAGTTGAATTGTTCCGCGCCGCCACCAACAAGACAAGAATCATCACGAGTCAAGTCATCATCAACTCACAAGTCATAATGATCGCGAACATCCGAACCGGATAGGCACCGAAAGAAGAAGAAGATAAAGTAATTGGTAGACAGACAAGTCATTGGTGAGTTTGAAAGGTTTGTGCTGTGTAGCTAGGCAACTCAATATACAATGTAGTCAATAAATATTTAAATTGTTTATTTTCTTCATAAACTTAAAATAAGGGTATAAGCATAGGTGGGCACAGTTAATCCAAAAGTTAACTTCGTTAATCGTTAACTCGTTAATAAAAAAGTCAACTTCGTTAATCGTTAAAGCGTTAAAATTTCGAAAATTTAAAGCATATTGGTTAAAGTCATGATTGTCATTGATTGGAATGCAAAGTAATCACTCAAGTGTGGCCAAAGATTCAGTTTCACTTTCAGAGCTTTGCGTACTTTGAGTAGAAGTAGTAGTATTCATGATGTAATCTTGTAAATGTTACACCATCAACTATTTCAAACAAGAATCAACACAAACGAAAAGATAAATAAATGAAGAGTGATAAAAGATAAATGAAATCGGTTAAAAATGACGCTAACGCTAAAAAAGTCAGCTTATAATAACTTGTCGTATTCACTCGCAAAGAGCAAATAATCAACAGGGTCGCTTTATTTTTTTCGGCTCTGTATTAATTTCTCGGCTCTGGATTTTTGCTCTTTTGAGCAGTTGCTGTTGCGCCGGGCCGCGCTGGTATGCCCGCGTGGTGCGTAATTCAAACAAAAAATGACATGTCAACAAACAACCAATGTAACGGACTAAAGTTAACGGAAGTTCAATTTAACGGAAGTTAACAACAGCGTTAACATTTTTTTGAGTTAACTTAAAAGTTAATCAGTTAATCATTTTGTTAACTTCGTTAATTAACGATTAACGAGTTAATGCCCACCTATGGGTATAAGGGTAGGGTATATGAGTATAAGTTTCACTAAGTCTAAATAAAGGAAAATAAGTTGAAGGCAAATATATTTCATATTATCTGTGACTAACTAAGCGAATTAATTCCACTTCTACCTCTCTGGTCGCCACTGCAATTTCGTAAATAATTGACTACTATTAAGTTTATTTCTGCAATTATTACATTTTAGTCATCTAACTGCTTCCACTAACTTTACGACATGAAAACATACAAAAATAATCTTTTAACAAATTCTCTGCTAGTAACAAATTACAAACTAATTAGTAAGCTAAATAATTGCAAATTCTTTATATTTTTCACCCGTTCGCATTGTTCCAGCTGGCTTTCAAAACTTTCTTTCATAACTACATGCCCGCAAAAATTGAATTAGCACATGAATGATTTCTTCATTGTCTCTTATGCGCACTACATATTAAATCAATCAATGCAGCAACAGAGAAAACTCAATTAGTTTCAGTCTAGAAATTATCTAATACCCAGCCTAGGCAATATACTATAATTACTAAGAACTAATTTTAAAAATCGGTTTATAGAACTGGTGTTATATATAGCTATATACTAATAGCTTATGCAGACGATATTGCCGTTGTGGTATTGTCTCGGACACCACAGATACTGGAACGCAGAAGACATGCCATAGACAAAATCGGCCTGGCATTGAAGGAAATGGGTATCAAGCCCACTTTTAAAAAGACAGATTGTCCTTCTGGCTGGCAGAAACAACTTGTGAAATCTAACAACAGAAGTAGAAGGAACATTGGGCCAGAATGTCAGAACCTTTAAATATATGGAGATACGCATAGATCAGTACGTCAGAATGTCCACACATATTAAAAGCACACGCGAGACGGTTAATGTTACCCTGGTTGCTTTGCCAAGAATCATGCAAAATATTGGAAATATATAAGAGGCATATAATTCTACCTCACGTAGTCTTTTCAATATTCGTATACGCGGCTCCTCATATATGTACGCAAGTATTACTCCACCAGAGATAAGAGGAAATGCTGGAGAGCATAAATGGAAAGATGGCAATACGTGTTGCAGCGGCCTACAGGACCTTGCCATAGCACTTATAGTACTTGCCATAGCAGGACTTTTGCCTATAAAGGTACGCGTACAAGAAATAGTCTTTGTCCACGAGAGATGGAGGCAATCAAAATCTACAGTGCTTTCAGAGTCCTCGGCTCCGTATAGTGCAATTCGAAACACCAGTTGTTCTTTTGTTTGTCTAGTCTTGTCTGTCTGGTCTTGTCTGTCTAGTCTTGTCTGTCTGGTCTTGTCTGTCTAGTCTTGTCTGTCTAGTCTTGTCTGTCTAGTCTTGTCTGTCTAGTCTTGTCTGTCTAGTCTTGTCTGTCTAGTCTTGTCTGTCTAGTCTTGTCTGTCTAGTCTTGTCTGTCTAGTCTTGTCTGTCTAGTCTTGTCTGTCTAGTCTTGTCTGTCTAGTCTTGTCTGTCTAGTCTTGTCTGTCTAGTCTTGTCTGTCTAGTCTTGTCTGTCTAGTCTTGTCTGTCTAGTCTTGTCTGTCTAGTCTTGTCTGTCTAGTCTTGTCTGTCTAGTCTTGTCTGTCTAGTCTTGTCTGTCTAGTCTTGTCTGTCTAGTCTTGTCTGTCTAGTCTTGTCTGTCTAGTCTTGTCTGTCTAGTCTTGTCTGTCTAGTCTTGTCTGTCTAGTCTTGTCTGTCTAGTCTTGTCTGTCTAGTCTTGTCTGTCTAGTCTTGTCTGTCTAGTCTTGTCTGTCTAGTCTTGTCTGTCTAGTCTTGTCTGTCTAGTCTTGTCTGTCTAGTCTTGTCTGTCTAGTCTTGTCTGTCTAGTCTTGTCTGTCTAGTCTTGTCTGTCTAGTCTTGTCTGTCTAGTCTTGTCTGTCTAGTCTTGTCTGTCTAGTCTTGTCTGTCTAGTCTTGTCTGTCTAGTCTTGTCTGTCTAGTCTTGTCTGTCTAGTCTTGTCTGTCTAGTCTTGTCTGTCTAGTCTTGTCTGTCTAGTCTTGTCTGTCTAGTCTTGTCTGTCTAGTCTTGTCTGTCTAGTCTTGTCTGTCTAGTCTTGTCTGTCTAGTCTTGTCTGTCTAGTCTTGTCTGTCTAGTCTTGTCTGTCTAGTCTTGTCTGTCTAGTCTTGTCTGTCTAGTCTTGTCTGTCTAGTCTTGTCTGTCTAGTCTTGTCTGTCTAGTCTTGTCTGTCTAGTCTTGTCTGTCTAGTCTTGTCTGTCTAGTCTTGTCTGTCTAGTCTTGTCTGTCTAGTCTTGTCTGTCTAGTCTTGTCTGTCTAGTCTTGTCTGTCTAGTCTTGTCTGTCTAGTCTTGTCTGTCTAGTCTTGTCTGTCTAGTCTTGTCTGTCTAGTCTTGTCTGTCTAGTCTTGTCTGTCTAGTCTTGTCTGTCTAGTCTTGTCTGTCTAGTCTTGTCTGTCTAGTCTTGTCTGTCTAGTCTTGTCTGTCTAGTCTTGTCTGTCTAGTCTTGTCTGTCTAGTCTTGTCTGTCTAGTCTTGTCTGTCTAGTCTTGTCTGTCTAGTCTTGTCTGTCTAGTCTTGTCTGTCTAGTCTTGTCTGTCTAGTCTTGTCTGTCTAGTCTTGTCTGTCTAGTCTTGTCTGTCTAGTCTTGTCTGTCTAGTCTTGTCTGTCTAGTCTTGTCTGTCTAGTCTTGTCTGTCTAGTCTTGTCTGTCTAGTCTTGTCTGTCTAGTCTTGTCTGTCTAGTCTTGTCTGTCTAGTCTTGTCTGTCTAGTCTTGTCTGTCTAGTCTTGTCTGTCTAGTCTTGTCTGTCTAGTCTTGTCTGTCTAGTCTTGTCTGTCTAGTCTTGTCTGTCTAGTCTTGTCTGTCTAGTCTTGTCTGTCTAGTCTTGTCTGTCTAGTCTTGTCTGTCTAGTCTTGTCTGTCTAGTCTTGTCTGTCTAGTCTTGTCTGTCTAGTCTTGTCTGTCTAGTCTTGTCTGTCTAGTCTTGTCTGTCTAGTCTTGTCTGTCTAGTCTTGTCTGTCTAGTCTTGTCTGTCTAGTCTTGTCTGTCTAGTCTTGTCTGTCTAGTCTTGTCTGTCTAGTCTTGTCTGTCTAGTCTTGTCTGTCTAGTCTTGTCTGTCTAGTCTTGTCTGTCTAGTCTTGTCTGTCTAGTCTTGTCTGTCTAGTCTTGTCTGTCTAGTCTTGTCTGTCTAGTCTTGTCTGTCTAGTCTTGTCTGTCTAGTCTTGTCTGTCTAGTCTTGTCTGTCTAGTCTTGTCTGTCTAGTCTTGTCTGTCTAGTCTTGTCTGTCTAGTCTTGTCTGTCTAGTCTTGTCTGTCTAGTCTTGTCTGTCTAGTCTTGTCTGTCTAGTCTTGTCTGTCTAGTCTTGTCTGTCTAGTCTTGTCTGTCTAGTCTTGTCTGTCTAGTCTTGTCTGTCTAGTCTTGTCTGTCTAGTCTTGTCTGTCTAGTCTTGTCTGTCTAGTCTTGTCTGTCTAGTCTTGTCTGTCTAGTCTTGTCTGTCTAGTCTTGTCTGTCTAGTCTTGTCTGTCTAGTCTTGTCTGTCTAGTCTTGTCTGTCTAGTCTTGTCTGTCTAGTCTTGTCTGTCTAGTCTTGTCTGTCTAGTCTTGTCTGTCTAGTCTTGTCTGTCTAGTCTTGTCTGTCTAGTCTTGTCTGTCTAGTCTTGTCTGTCTAGTCTTGTCTGTCTAGTCTTGTCTGTCTAGTCTTGTCTGTCTAGTCTTGTCTGTCTAGTCTTGTCTGTCTAGTCTTGTCTGTCTAGTCTTGTCTGTCTAGTCTTGTCTGTCTAGTCTTGTCTGTCTAGTCTTGTCTGTCTAGTCTTGTCTGTCTAGTCTTGTCTGTCTAGTCTTGTCTGTCTAGTCTTGTCTGTCTAGTCTTGTCTGTCTAGTCTTGTCTGTCTAGTCTTGTCTGTCTAGTCTTGTCTGTCTAGTCTTGTCTGTCTAGTCTTGTCTGTCTAGTCTTGTCTGTCTAGTCTTGTCTGTCTAGTCTTGTCTGTCTAGTCTTGTCTGTCTAGTCTTGTCTGTCTAGTCTTGTCTGTCTAGTCTTGTCTGTCTAGTCTTGTCTGTCTAGTCTTGTCTGTCTAGTCTTGTCTGTCTAGTCTTGTCTGTCTAGTCTTGTCTGTCTAGTCTTGTCTGTCTAGTCTTGTCTGTCTAGTCTTGTCTGTCTAGTCTTGTCTGTCTAGTCTTGTCTGTCTAGTCTTGTCTGTCTAGTCTTGTCTGTCTAGTCTTGTCTGTCTAGTCTTGTCTGTCTAGTCTTGTCTGTCTAGTCTTGTCTGTCTAGTCTTGTCTGTCTAGTCTTGTCTGTCTAGTCTTGTCTGTCTAGTCTTGTCTGTCTAGTCTTGTCTGTCTAGTCTTGTCTGTCTAGTCTTGTCTGTCTAGTCTTGTCTGTCTAGTCTTGTCTGTCTAGTCTTGTCTGTCTAGTCTTGTCTGTCTAGTCTTGTCTGTCTAGTCTTGTCTGTCTAGTCTTGTCTGTCTAGTCTTGTCTGTCTAGTCTTGTCTGTCTAGTCTTGTCTGTCTAGTCTTGTCTGTCTAGTCTTGTCTGTCTAGTCTTGTCTGTCTAGTCTTGTCTGTCTAGTCTTGTCTGTCTAGTCTTGTCTGTCTAGTCTTGTCTGTCTAGTCTTGTCTGTCTAGTCTTGTCTGTCTAGTCTTGTCTGTCTAGTCTTGTCTGTCTAGTCTTGTCTGTCTAGTCTTGTCTGTCTAGTCTTGTCTGTCTAGTCTTGTCTGTCTAGTCTTGTCTGTCTAGTCTTGTCTGTCTAGTCTTGTCTGTCTAGTCTTGTCTGTCTAGTCTTGTCTGTCTAGTCTTGTCTGTCTAGTCTTGTCTGTCTAGTCTTGTCTGTCTAGTCTTGTCTGTCTAGTCTTGTCTGTCTAGTCTTGTCTGTCTAGTCTTGTCTGTCTAGTCTTGTCTGTCTAGTCTTGTCTGTCTAGTCTTGTCTGTCTAGTCTTGTCTGTCTAGTCTTGTCTGTCTAGTCTTGTCTGTCTAGTCTTGTCTGTCTAGTCTTGTCTGTCTAGTCTTGTCTGTCTAGTCTTGTCTGTCTAGTCTTGTCTGTCTAGTCTTGTCTGTCTAGTCTTGTCTGTCTAGTCTTGTCTGTCTAGTCTTGTCTGTCTAGTCTTGTCTGTCTAGTCTTGTCTGTCTAGTCTTGTCTGTCTAGTCTTGTCTGTCTAGTCTTGTCTGTCTAGTCTTGTCTGTCTAGTCTTGTCTGTCTAGTCTTGTCTGTCTAGTCTTGTCTGTCTAGTCTTGTCTGTCTAGTCTTGTCTGTCTAGTCTTGTCTGTCTAGTCTTGTCTGTCTAGTCTTGTCTGTCTAGTCTTGTCTGTCTAGTCTTGTCTGTCTAGTCTTGTCTGTCTAGTCTTGTCTGTCTAGTCTTGTCTGTCTAGTCTTGTCTGTCTAGTCTTGTCTGTCTAGTCTTGTCTGTCTAGTCTTGTCTGTCTAGTCTTGTCTGTCTAGTCTTGTCTGTCTAGTCTTGTCTGTCTAGTCTTGTCTGTCTAGTCTTGTCTGTCTAGTCTTGTCTGTCTAGTCTTGTCTGTCTAGTCTTGTCTGTCTAGTCTTGTCTGTCTAGTCTTGTCTGTCTAGTCTTGTCTGTCTAGTCTTGTCTGTCTAGTCTTGTCTGTCTAGTCTTGTCTGTCTAGTCTTGTCTGTCTAGTCTTGTCTGTCTAGTCTTGTCTGTCTAGTCTTGTCTGTCTAGTCTTGTCTGTCTAGTCTTGTCTGTCTAGTCTTGTCTGTCTAGTCTTGTCTGTCTAGTCTTGTCTGTCTAGTCTTGTCTGTCTAGTCTTGTCTGTCTAGTCTTGTCTGTCTAGTCTTGTCTGTCTAGTCTTGTCTGTCTAGTCTTGTCTGTCTAGTCTTGTCTGTCTAGTCTTGTCTGTCTAGTCTTGTCTGTCTAGTCTTGTCTGTCTAGTCTTGTCTGTCTAGTCTTGTCTGTCTAGTCTTGTCTGTCTAGTCTTGTCTGTCTAGTCTTGTCTGTCTAGTCTTGTCTGTCTAGTCTTGTCTGTCTAGTCTTGTCTGTCTAGTCTTGTCTGTCTAGTCTTGTCTGTCTAGTCTTGTCTGTCTAGTCTTGTCTGTCTAGTCTTGTCTGTCTAGTCTTGTCTGTCTAGTCTTGTCTGTCTAGTCTTGTCTGTCTAGTCTTGTCTGTCTAGTCTTGTCTGTCTAGTCTTGTCTGTCTAGTCTTGTCTGTCTAGTCTTGTCTGTCTAGTCTTGTCTGTCTAGTCTTGTCTGTCTAGTCTTGTCTGTCTAGTCTTGTCTGTCTAGTCTTGTCTGTCTAGTCTTGTCTGTCTAGTCTTGTCTGTCTAGTCTTGTCTGTCTAGTCTTGTCTGTCTAGTCTTGTCTGTCTAGTCTTGTCTGTCTAGTCTTGTCTGTCTAGTCTTGTCTGTCTAGTCTTGTCTGTCTAGTCTTGTCTGTCTAGTCTTGTCTGTCTAGTCTTGTCTGTCTAGTCTTGTCTGTCTAGTCTTGTCTGTCTAGTCTTGTCTGTCTAGTCTTGTCTGTCTAGTCTTGTCTGTCTAGTCTTGTCTGTCTAGTCTTGTCTGTCTAGTCTTGTCTGTCTAGTCTTGTCTGTCTAGTCTTGTCTGTCTAGTCTTGTCTGTCTAGTCTTGTCTGTCTAGTCTTGTCTGTCTAGTCTTGTCTGTCTAGTCTTGTCTGTCTAGTCTTGTCTGTCTAGTCTTGTCTGTCTAGTCTTGTCTGTCTAGTCTTGTCTGTCTAGTCTTGTCTGTCTAGTCTTGTCTGTCTAGTCTTGTCTGTCTAGTCTTGTCTGTCTAGTCTTGTCTGTCTAGTCTTGTCTGTCTAGTCTTGTCTGTCTAGTCTTGTCTGTCTATCTTGTCTTCTTGTCTGTCTAGTCTTGTCTGTCTAGTCTTGTCTGTCTAGTCTTGTCTGTCTAGTCTTGTCTGTCTAGTCTTGTCTGTCTAGTCTTGTCTGTCTAGTCTTGTCTGTCTAGTCTTGTCTGTCTAGTCTTGTCTGTCTAGTCTTGTCTGTCTAGTCTTGTCTGTCTAGTCTTGTCTGTCTAGTCTTGTCTGTCTAGTCTTGTCTGTCTAGTCTTGTCTGTCTAGTCTTGTCTGTCTAGTCTTGTCTGTCTAGTCTTGTCTGTCTAGTCTTGTCTGTCTAGTCTTGTCTGTCTAGTCTTGTCTGTCTAGTCTTGTCTGTCTAGTCTTGTCTGTCTAGTCTTGTCTGTCTAGTCTTGTCTGTCTAGTCTTGTCTGTCTAGTCTTGTCTGTCTAGTCTTGTCTGTCTAGTCTTGTCTGTCTAGTCTTGTCTGTCTAGTCTTGTCTGTCTAGTCTTGTCTGTCTAGTCTTGTCTGTCTAGTCTTGTCTGTCTAGTCTTGTCTGTCTAGTCTTGTCTGTCTAGTCTTGTCTGTCTAGTCTTGTCTGTCTAGTCTTGTCTGTCTAGTCTTGTCTGTCTAGTCTTGTCTGTCTAGTCTTGTCTGTCTAGTCTTGTCTGTCTAGTCTTGTCTGTCTAGTCTTGTCTGTCTAGTCTTGTCTGTCTAGTCTTGTCTGTCTAGTCTTGTCTGTCTAGTCTTGTCTGTCTAGTCTTGTCTGTCTAGTCTTGTCTGTCTAGTCTTGTCTGTCTAGTCTTGTCTGTCTAGTCTTGTCTGTCTAGTCTTGTCTGTCTAGTCTTGTCTGTCTAGTCTTGTCTGTCTAGTCTTGTCTGTCTAGTCTTGTCTGTCTAGTCTTGTCTGTCTAGTCTTGTCTGTCTAGTCTTGTCTGTCTAGTCTTGTCTGTCTAGTCTTGTCTGTCTAGTCTTGTCTGTCTAGTCTTGTCTGTCTAGTCTTGTCTGTCTAGTCTTGTCTGTCTAGTCTTGTCTGTCTAGTCTTGTCTGTCTAGTCTTGTCTGTCTAGTCTTGTCTGTCTAGTCTTGTCTGTCTAGTCTTGTCTGTCTAGTCTTGTCTGTCTAGTCTTGTCTGTCTAGTCTTGTCTGTCTAGTCTTGTCTGTCTTCTGTCTAGTCTGTCTGTCTAGTCTTGTCTGTCTAGTCTTGTCTGTCTAGTCTTGTCTGTCTAGTCTTGTCTGTCTAGTCTTGTCTGTCTAGTCTTGTCTGTCTAGTCTTGTCTGTCTAGTCTTGTCTGTCTAGTCTTGTCTGTCTAGTCTTGTCTGTCTAGTCTTGTCTGTCTAGTCTTGTCTGTCTAGTCTTGTCTGTCTAGTCTTGTCTGTCTAGTCTTGTCTGTCTAGTCTTGTCTGTCTAGTCTTGTCTGTCTAGTCTTGTCTGTCTAGTCTTGTCTGTCTAGTCTTGTCTGTCTAGTCTTGTCTGTCTAGTCTTGTCTGTCTAGTCTTGTCTGTCTAGTCTTGTCTGTCTAGTCTTGTCTGTCTAGTCTTGTCTGTCTAGTCTTGTCTGTCTAGTCTTGTCTGTCTAGTCTTGTCTGTCTAGTCTTGTCTGTCTAGTCTTGTCTGTCTAGTCTTGTCTGTCTAGTCTTGTCTGTCTAGTCTTGTCTGTCTAGTCTTGTCTGTCTAGTCTTGTCTGTCTAGTCTTGTCTGTCTAGTCTTGTCTGTCTAGTCTTGTCTGTCTAGTCTTGTCTTCTAGTCTTGTCTGTCTAGTCTTGTCTGTCTAGTCTTGTCTGTCTAGTCTTGTCTGTCTAGTCTTGTCTGTCTAGTCTTGTCTGTCTAGTCTTGTCTGTCTAGTCTTGTCTGTCTAGTCTTGTCTGTCTAGTCTTGTCTGTCTAGTCTTGTCTGTCTAGTCTTGTCTGTCTAGTCTTGTCTGTCTAGTCTTGTCTGTCTAGTCTTGTCTGTCTAGTCTTGTCTGTCTAGTCTTGTCTGTCTAGTCTTGTCTGTCTAGTCTTGTCTGTCTAGTCTTGTCTGTCTAGTCTTGTCTGTCTAGTCTTGTCTGTCTAGTCTTGTCTGTCTAGTCTTGTCTGTCTAGTCTTGTCTGTCTAGTCTTGTCTGTCTAGTCTTGTCTGTCTAGTCTTGTCTGTCTAGTCTTGTCCTGTCTAGTCTTGTCTAGTCTTGTCTAGTCTTGTCTGTCTAGTCTTGTCTGTCTAGTCTTGTCTGTCTAGTCTTGTCTGTCTAGTCTTGTCTTGTCTTGTCTAGTCTTGTCTAGTCTTGTCTAGTCTTGTTCTAGTCTTGTCTGTCTAGTCTTGTCTGTCTAGTCTTGTCTGTCTAGTCTTGTCTGTCTAGTCTTGTCTGTCTAGTCTTGTCTGTCTAGTCTTGTCTGTCTAGTCTTGTCTTCTAGTCTTGTCTGTCTAGTCTTGTCTGTCTAGTCTTGTCTGTCTAGTCTTGTCTGTCTAGTCTTGTCTGTCTAGTCTTGTCTGTCTAGTCTTGTCTGTCTAGTCTTGTCTGTCTAGTCTTGTCTGTCTAGTCTTGTCTGTCTAGTCTTGTCTGTCTAGTCTTGTCTGTCTAGTCTTGTCTGTCTAGTCTTGTCTGTCTAGTCTTGTCTGTCTAGTCTTGTCTGTCTAGTCTTGTCTGTCTAGTCTTGTCTGTCTAGTCTTGTCTGTCTAGTCTTGTCTGTCTAGTCTTGTCTGTCTAGTCTTGTCTGTCTAGTCTTGTCTGTCTAGTCTTGTCTGTCTAGTCTTGTCTGTCTAGTCTTGTCTGTCTAGTCTTGTCTGTCTAGTCTTGTCTGTCTAGTCTTGTCTGTCTAGTCTTGTCTGTCTAGTCTTGTCTGTCTAGTCTTGTCTGTCTAGTCTTGTCTGTCTAGTCTTGTCTGTCTAGTCTTGTCTGTCTAGTCTTGTCTGTCTAGTCTTGTCTGTCTAGTCTTGTCTGTCTAGTCTTGTCTGTCTAGTCTTGTCTGTCTAGTCTTGTCTGTCTAGTCTTGTCTGTCTAGTCTTGTCTGTCTAGTCTTGTCTGTCTAGTCTTGTCTGTCTAGTCTTGTCTGTCTAGTCTTGTCTGTCTAGTCTTGTCTGTCTAGTCTTGTCTGTCTAGTCTTGTCTGTCTAGTCTTGTCTGTCTAGTCTTGTCTGTCTAGTCTTGTCTGTCTAGTCTTGTCTGTCTAGTCTTGTCTGTCTAGTCTTGTCTGTCTAGTCTTGTCTGTCTAGTCTTGTCTGTCTAGTCTTGTCTGTCTAGTCTTGTCTGTCTAGTCTTGTCTGTCTAGTCTTGTCTGTCTAGTCTTGTCTGTCTAGTCTTGTCTGTCTAGTCTTGTCTGTCTAGTCTTGTCTGTCTAGTCTTGTCTGTCTAGTCTTGTCTGTCTAGTCTTGTCTGTCTAGTCTTGTCTGTCTAGTCTTGTCTGTCTAGTCTTGTCTGTCTAGTCTTGTCTGTCTAGTCTTGTCTGTCTAGTCTTGTCTGTCTAGTCTTGTCTGTCTAGTCTTGTCTGTCTAGTCTTGTCTGTCTAGTCTTGTCTGTCTAGTCTTGTCTGTCTAGTCTTGTCTGTCTAGTCTTGTCTGTCTAGTCTTGTCTGTCTAGTCTTGTCTGTCTAGTCTTGTCTGTCTAGTCTTGTCTGTCTAGTCTTGTCTGTCTAGTCTTGTCTGTCTAGTCTTGTCTGTCTAGTCTTGTCTGTCTAGTCTTGTCTGTCTAGTCTTGTCTGTCTAGTCTTGTCTGTCTAGTCTTGTCTGTCTAGTCTTGTCTGTCTAGTCTTGTCTGTCTAGTCTTGTCTGTCTAGTCTTGTCTGTCTAGTCTTGTCTGTCTAGTCTTGTCTGTCTAGTCTTGTCTGTCTAGTCTTGTCTGTCTAGTCTTGTCTGTCTAGTCTTGTCTGTCTAGTCTTGTCTGTCTAGTCTTGTCTGTCTAGTCTTGTCTGTCTAGTCTTGTCTGTCTAGTCTTGTCTGTCTAGTCTTGTCTGTCTAGTCTTGTCTGTCTAGTCTTGTCTGTCTAGTCTTGTCTGTCTAGTCTTGTCTGTCTAGTCTTGTCTGTCTAGTCTTGTCTGTCTAGTCTTGTCTGTCTAGTCTTGTCTGTCTAGTCTTGTCTGTCTAGTCTTGTCTGTCTAGTCTTGTCTGTCTAGTCTTGTCTGTCTAGTCTTGTCTGTCTAGTCTTGTCTGTCTAGTCTTGTCTGTCTAGTCTTGTCTGTCTAGTCTTGTCTGTCTAGTCTTGTCTGTCTAGTCTTGTCTGTCTAGTCTTGTCTGTCTAGTCTTGTCTGTCTAGTCTTGTCTGTCTAGTCTTGTCTGTCTAGTCTTGTCTGTCTAGTCTTGTCTGTCTAGTCTTGTCTGTCTAGTCTTGTCTGTCTAGTCTTGTCTGTCTAGTCTTGTCTGTCTAGTCTTGTCTGTCTAGTCTTGTCTGTCTAGTCTTGTCTGTCTAGTCTTGTCTGTCTAGTCTTGTCTGTCTAGTCTTGTCTGTCTAGTCTTGTCTGTCTAGTCTTGTCTGTCTAGTCTTGTCTGTCTAGTCTTGTCTGTCTAGTCTTGTCTGTCTAGTCTTGTCTGTCTAGTCTTGTCTGTCTAGTCTTGTCTGTCTAGTCTTGTCTGTCTAGTCTTGTCTGTCTAGTCTTGTCTGTCTAGTCTTGTCTGTCTAGTCTTGTCTGTCTAGTCTTGTCTGTCTAGTCTTGTCTGTCTAGTCTTGTCTGTCTAGTCTTGTCTGTCTAGTCTTGTCTGTCTAGTCTTGTCTGTCTAGTCTTGTCTGTCTAGTCTTGTCTGTCTAGTCTTGTCTGTCTAGTCTTGTCTGTCTAGTCTTGTCTGTCTAGTCTTGTCTGTCTAGTCTTGTCTGTCTAGTCTTGTCTGTCTAGTCTTGTCTGTCTAGTCTTGTCTGTCTAGTCTTGTCTGTCTAGTCTTGTCTGTCTAGTCTTGTCTGTCTAGTCTTGTCTGTCTAGTCTTGTCTGTCTAGTCTTGTCTGTCTAGTCTTGTCTGTCTAGTCTTGTCTGTCTAGTCTTGTCTGTCTAGTCTTGTCTGTCTAGTCTTGTCTGTCTAGTCTTGTCTGTCTAGTCTTGTCTGTCTAGTCTTGTCTGTCTAGTCTTGTCTGTCTAGTCTTGTCTGTCTAGTCTTGTCTGTCTAGTCTTGTCTGTCTAGTCTTGTCTGTCTAGTCTTGTCTGTCTAGTCTTGTCTGTCTAGTCTTGTCTGTCTAGTCTTGTCTGTCTAGTCTTGTCTGTCTAGTCTTGTCTGTCTAGTCTTGTCTGTCTAGTCTTGTCTGTCTAGTCTTGTCTGTCTAGTCTTGTCTGTCTAGTCTTGTCTGTCTAGTCTTGTCTGTCTAGTCTTGTCTGTCTAGTCTTGTCTGTCTAGTCTTGTCTGTCTAGTCTTGTCTGTCTAGTCTTGTCTGTCTAGTCTTGTCTGTCTAGTCTTGTCTGTCTAGTCTTGTCTGTCTAGTCTTGTCTGTCTAGTCTTGTCTGTCTAGTCTTGTCTGTCTAGTCTTGTCTGTCTAGTCTTGTCTGTCTAGTCTTGTCTGTCTAGTCTTGTCTGTCTAGTCTTGTCTGTCTAGTCTTGTCTGTCTAGTCTTGTCTGTCTAGTCTTGTCTGTCTAGTCTTGTCTGTCTAGTCTTGTCTGTCTAGTCTTGTCTGTCTAGTCTTGTCTGTCTAGTCTTGTCTGTCTAGTCTTGTCTGTCTAGTCTTGTCTGTCTAGTCTTGTCTGTCTAGTCTTGTCTGTCTAGTCTTGTCTGTCTAGTCTTGTCTGTCTAGTCTTGTCTGTCTAGTCTTGTCTGTCTAGTCTTGTCTGTCTAGTCTTGTCTGTCTAGTCTTGTCTGTCTAGTCTTGTCTGTCTAGTCTTGTCTGTCTAGTCTTGTCTGTCTAGTCTTGTCTGTCTAGTCTTGTCTGTCTAGTCTTGTCTGTCTAGTCTTGTCTGTCTAGTCTTGTCTGTCTAGTCTTGTCTGTCTAGTCTTGTCTGTCTAGTCTTGTCTGTCTAGTCTTGTCTGTCTAGTCTTGTCTGTCTAGTCTTGTCTGTCTAGTCTTGTCTGTCTAGTCTTGTCTGTCTAGTCTTGTCTGTCTAGTCTTGTCTGTCTAGTCTTGTCTGTCTAGTCTTGTCTGTCTAGTCTTGTCTGTCTAGTCTTGTCTGTCTAGTCTTGTCTGTCTAGTCTTGTCTGTCTAGTCTTGTCTGTCTAGTCTTGTCTGTCTAGTCTTGTCTGTCTAGTCTTGTCTGTCTAGTCTTGTCTGTCTAGTCTTGTCTGTCTAGTCTTGTCTGTCTAGTCTTGTCTGTCTAGTCTTGTCTGTCTAGTCTTGTCTGTCTAGTCTTGTCTGTCTAGTCTTGTCTGTCTAGTCTTGTCTGTCTAGTCTTGTCTGTCTAGTCTTGTCTGTCTAGTCTTGTCTGTCTAGTCTTGTCTGTCTAGTCTTGTCTGTCTAGTCTTGTCTGTCTAGTCTTGTCTGTCTAGTCTTGTCTGTCTAGTCTTGTCTGTCTAGTCTTGTCTGTCTAGTCTTGTCTGTCTAGTCTTGTCTGTCTAGTCTTGTCTGTCTAGTCTTGTCTGTCTAGTCTTGTCTGTCTAGTCTTGTCTGTCTAGTCTTGTCTGTCTAGTCTTGTCTGTCTAGTCTTGTCTGTCTAGTCTTGTCTGTCTAGTCTTGTCTGTCTAGTCTTGTCTGTCTAGTCTTGTCTGTCTAGTCTTGTCTGTCTAGTCTTGTCTGTCTAGTCTTGTCTGTCTAGTCTTGTCTGTCTAGTCTTGTCTGTCTAGTCTTGTCTGTCTAGTCTTGTCTGTCTAGTCTTGTCTGTCTAGTCTTGTCTGTCTAGTCTTGTCTGTCTAGTCTTGTCTGTCTAGTCTTGTCTGTCTAGTCTTGTCTGTCTAGTCTTGTCTGTCTAGTCTTGTCTGTCTAGTCTTGTCTGTCTAGTCTTGTCTGTCTAGTCTTGTCTGTCTAGTCTTGTCTGTCTAGTCTTGTCTGTCTAGTCTTGTCTGTCTAGTCTTGTCTGTCTAGTCTTGTCTGTCTAGTCTTGTCTGTCTAGTCTTGTCTGTCTAGTCTTGTCTGTCTAGTCTTGTCTGTCTAGTCTTGTCTGTCTAGTCTTGTCTGTCTAGTCTTGTCTGTCTAGTCTTGTCTGTCTAGTCTTGTCTGTCTAGTCTTGTCTGTCTAGTCTTGTCTGTCTAGTCTTGTCTGTCTAGTCTTGTCTGTCTAGTCTTGTCTGTCTAGTCTTGTCTGTCTAGTCTTGTCTGTCTAGTCTTGTCTGTCTAGTCTTGTCTGTCTAGTCTTGTCTGTCTAGTCTTGTCTGTCTAGTCTTGTCTGTCTAGTCTTGTCTGTCTAGTCTTGTCTGTCTAGTCTTGTCTGTCTAGTCTTGTCTGTCTAGTCTTGTCTGTCTAGTCTTGTCTGTCTAGTCTTGTCTGTCTAGTCTTGTCTGTCTAGTCTTGTCTGTCTAGTCTTGTCTGTCTAGTCTTGTCTGTCTAGTCTTGTCTGTCTAGTCTTGTCTGTCTAGTCTTGTCTGTCTAGTCTTGTCTGTCTAGTCTTGTCTGTCTAGTCTTGTCTGTCTAGTCTTGTCTGTCTAGTCTTGTCTGTCTAGTCTTGTCTGTCTAGTCTTGTCTGTCTAGTCTTGTCTGTCTAGTCTTGTCTGTCTAGTCTTGTCTGTCTAGTCTTGTCTGTCTAGTCTTGTCTGTCTAGTCTTGTCTGTCTAGTCTTGTCTGTCTAGTCTTGTCTGTCTAGTCTTGTCTGTCTAGTCTTGTCTGTCTAGTCTTGTCTGTCTAGTCTTGTCTGTCTAGTCTTGTCTGTCTAGTCTTGTCTGTCTAGTCTTGTCTGTCTAGTCTTGTCTGTCTAGTCTTGTCTGTCTAGTCTTGTCTGTCTAGTCTTGTCTGTCTAGTCTTGTCTGTCTAGTCTTGTCTGTCTAGTCTTGTCTGTCTAGTCTTGTCTGTCTAGTCTTGTCTGTCTAGTCTTGTCTGTCTAGTCTTGTCTGTCTAGTCTTGTCTGTCTAGTCTTGTCTGTCTAGTCTTGTCTGTCTAGTCTTGTCTGTCTAGTCTTGTCTGTCTAGTCTTGTCTGTCTAGTCTTGTCTGTCTAGTCTTGTCTGTCTAGTCTTGTCTGTCTAGTCTTGTCTGTCTAGTCTTGTCTGTCTAGTCTTGTCTGTCTAGTCTTGTCTGTCTAGTCTTGTCTGTCTAGTCTTGTCTGTCTAGTCTTGTCTGTCTAGTCTTGTCTGTCTAGTCTTGTCTGTCTAGTCTTGTCTGTCTAGTCTTGTCTGTCTAGTCTTGTCTGTCTAGTCTTGTCTGTCTAGTCTTGTCTGTCTAGTCTTGTCTGTCTAGTCTTGTCTGTCTAGTCTTGTCTGTCTAGTCTTGTCTGTCTAGTCTTGTCTGTCTAGTCTTGTCTGTCTAGTCTTGTCTGTCTAGTCTTGTCTGTCTAGTCTTGTCTGTCTAGTCTTGTCTGTCTAGTCTTGTCTGTCTAGTCTTGTCTGTCTAGTCTTGTCTGTCTAGTCTTGTCTGTCTAGTCTTGTCTGTCTAGTCTTGTCTGTCTAGTCTTGTCTGTCTAGTCTTGTCTGTCTAGTCTTGTCTGTCTAGTCTTGTCTGTCTAGTCTTGTCTGTCTAGTCTTGTCTGTCTAGTCTTGTCTGTCTAGTCTTGTCTGTCTAGTCTTGTCTGTCTAGTCTTGTCTGTCTAGTCTTGTCTGTCTAGTCTTGTCTGTCTAGTCTTGTCTGTCTAGTCTTGTCTGTCTAGTCTTGTCTGTCTAGTCTTGTCTGTCTAGTCTTGTCTGTCTAGTCTTGTCTGTCTAGTCTTGTCTGTCTAGTCTTGTCTGTCTAGTCTTGTCTGTCTAGTCTTGTCTGTCTAGTCTTGTCTGTCTAGTCTTGTCTGTCTAGTCTTGTCTGTCTAGTCTTGTCTGTCTAGTCTTGTCTGTCTAGTCTTGTCTGTCTAGTCTTGTCTGTCTAGTCTTGTCTGTCTAGTCTTGTTGTCGTCTTGTCTGTCTAGTCTTGTCTGTCTAGTCTTGTCTGTCTAGTCTTGTCTGTCTAGTCTTGTCTGTCTAGTCTTGTCTGTCTAGTCTTGTCTGTCTAGTCTTGTCTGTCTAGTCTTGTCTGTCTAGTCTTGTCTGTCTAGTCTTGTCTGTCTAGTCTTGTCTGTCTAGTCTTGTCTGTCTAGTCTTGTCTGTCTAGTCTTGTCTGTCTAGTCTTGTCTGTCTAGTCTTGTCTGTCTAGTCTTGTCTGTCTAGTCTTGTCTGTCTAGTCTTGTCTGTCTAGTCTTGTCTGTCTAGTCTTGTCTGTCTAGTCTTGTCTGTCTAGTCTTGTCTGTCTAGTCTTGTCTGTCTAGTCTTGTCTGTCTAGTCTTGTCTGTCTAGTCTTGTCTGTCTAGTCTTGTCTGTCTAGTCTTGTCTGTCTAGTCTTGTCTGTCTAGTCTTGTCTGTCTAGTCTTGTCTGTCTAGTCTTGTCTGTCTAGTCTTGTCTGTCTAGTCTTGTCTGTCTAGTCTTGTCTGTCTAGTCTTGTCTGTCTAGTCTTGTCTGTCTAGTCTTGTCTGTCTAGTCTTGTCTGTCTAGTCTTGTCTGTCTAGTCTTGTCTGTCTAGTCTTGTCTGTCTAGTCTTGTCTGTCTAGTCTTGTCTGTCTAGTCTTGTCTGTCTAGTCTTGTCTGTCTAGTCTTGTCTGTCTAGTCTTGTCTGTCTAGTCTTGTCTGTCTAGTCTTGTCTGTCTAGTCTTGTCTGTCTAGTCTTGTCTGTCTAGTCTTGTCTGTCTAGTCTTGTCTGTCTAGTCTTGTCTGTCTAGTCTTGTCTGTCTAGTCTTGTCTGTCTAGTCTTGTCTGTCTAGTCTTGTCTGTCTAGTCTTGTCTGTCTAGTCTTGTCTGTCTAGTCTTGTCTGTCTAGTCTTGTCTGTCTAGTCTTGTCTGTCTAGTCTTGTCTGTCTAGTCTTGTCTGTCTAGTCTTGTCTGTCTAGTCTTGTCTGTCTAGTCTTGTCTGTCTAGTCTTGTCTGTCTAGTCTTGTCTGTCTAGTCTTGTCTGTCTAGTCTTGTCTGTCTAGTCTTGTCTGTCTAGTCTTGTCTGTCTAGTCTTGTCTGTCTAGTCTTGTCTGTCTAGTCTTGTCTGTCTAGTCTTGTCTGTCTAGTCTTGTCTGTCTAGTCTTGTCTGTCTAGTCTTGTCTGTCTAGTCTTGTCTGTCTAGTCTTGTCTGTCTAGTCTTGTCTGTCTAGTCTTGTCTGTCTAGTCTTGTCTGTCTAGTCTTGTCTGTCTAGTCTTGTCTGTCTAGTCTTGTCTGTCTAGTCTTGTCTGTCTAGTCTTGTCTGTCTAGTCTTGTCTGTCTAGTCTTGTCTGTCTAGTCTTGTCTGTCTAGTCTTGTCTGTCTAGTCTTGTCTGTCTAGTCTTGTCTGTCTAGTCTTGTCTGTCTAGTCTTGTCTGTCTAGTCTTGTCTGTCTAGTCTTGTCTGTCTAGTCTTGTCTGTCTAGTCTTGTCTGTCTAGTCTTGTCTGTCTAGTCTTGTCTGTCTAGTCTTGTCTGTCTAGTCTTGTCTGTCTAGTCTTGTCTGTCTAGTCTTGTCTGTCTAGTCTTGTCTGTCTAGTCTTGTCTGTCTAGTCTTGTCTGTCTAGTCTTGTCTGTCTAGTCTTGTCTGTCTAGTCTTGTCTGTCTAGTCTTGTCTGTCTAGTCTTGTCTGTCTAGTCTTGTCTGTCTAGTCTTGTCTGTCTAGTCTTGTCTGTCTAGTCTTGTCTGTCTAGTCTTGTCTGTCTAGTCTTGTCTGTCTAGTCTTGTCTGTCTAGTCTTGTCTGTCTAGTCTTGTCTGTCTAGTCTTGTCTGTCTAGTCTTGTCTGTCTAGTCTTGTCTGTCTAGTCTTGTCTGTCTAGTCTTGTCTGTCTAGTCTTGTCTGTCTAGTCTTGTCTGTCTAGTCTTGTCTGTCTAGTCTTGTCTGTCTAGTCTTGTCTGTCTAGTCTTGTCTGTCTAGTCTTGTCTGTCTAGTCTTGTCTGTCTAGTCTTGTCTGTCTAGTCTTGTCTGTCTAGTCTTGTCTGTCTAGTCTTGTCTGTCTAGTCTTGTCTGTCTAGTCTTGTCTGTCTAGTCTTGTCTGTCTAGTCTTGTCTGTCTAGTCTTGTCTGTCTAGTCTTGTCTGTCTAGTCTTGTCTGTCTAGTCTTGTCTGTCTAGTCTTGTCTGTCTAGTCTTGTCTGTCTAGTCTTGTCTGTCTAGTCTTGTCTGTCTAGTCTTGTCTGTCTAGTCTTGTCTGTCTAGTCTTGTCTGTCTAGTCTTGTCTGTCTAGTCTTGTCTGTCTAGTCTTGTCTGTCTAGTCTTGTCTGTCTAGTCTTGTCTGTCTAGTCTTGTCTGTCTAGTCTTGTCTGTCTAGTCTTGTCTGTCTAGTCTTGTCTGTCTAGTCTTGTCTGTCTAGTCTTGTCTGTCTAGTCTTGTCTGTCTAGTCTTGTCTGTCTAGTCTTGTCTGTCTAGTCTTGTCTGTCTAGTCTTGTCTGTCTAGTCTTGTCTGTCTAGTCTTGTCTGTCTAGTCTTGTCTGTCTAGTCTTGTCTGTCTAGTCTTGTCTGTCTAGTCTTGTCTGTCTAGTCTTGTCTGTCTAGTCTTGTCTGTCTAGTCTTGTCTGTCTAGTCTTGTCTGTCTAGTCTTGTCTGTCTAGTCTTGTCTGTCTAGTCTTGTCTGTCTAGTCTTGTCTGTCTAGTCTTGTCTGTCTAGTCTTGTCTGTCTAGTCTTGTCTGTCTAGTCTTGTCTGTCTAGTCTTGTCTGTCTAGTCTTGTCTGTCTAGTCTTGTCTGTCTAGTCTTGTCTGTCTAGTCTTGTCTGTCTAGTCTTGTCTGTCTAGTCTTGTCTGTCTAGTCTTGTCTGTCTAGTCTTGTCTGTCTAGTCTTGTCTGTCTAGTCTTGTCTGTCTAGTCTTGTCTGTCTAGTCTTGTCTGTCTAGTCTTGTCTGTCTAGTCTTGTCTGTCTAGTCTTGTCTGTCTAGTCTTGTCTGTCTAGTCTTGTCTGTCTAGTCTTGTCTGTCTAGTCTTGTCTGTCTAGTCTTGTCTGTCTAGTCTTGTCTGTCTAGTCTTGTCTGTCTAGTCTTGTCTGTCTAGTCTTGTCTGTCTAGTCTTGTCTGTCTAGTCTTGTCTGTCTAGTCTTGTCTGTCTAGTCTTGTCTGTCTAGTCTTGTCTGTCTAGTCTTGTCTGTCTAGTCTTGTCTGTCTAGTCTTGTCTGTCTAGTCTTGTCTGTCTAGTCTTGTCTGTCTAGTCTTGTCTGTCTAGTCTTGTCTGTCTAGTCTTGTCTGTCTAGTCTTGTCTGTCTAGTCTTGTCTGTCTAGTCTTGTCTGTCTAGTCTTGTCTGTCTAGTCTTGTCTGTCTAGTCTTGTCTGTCTAGTCTTGTCTGTCTAGTCTTGTCTGTCTAGTCTTGTCTGTCTAGTCTTGTCTGTCTAGTCTTGTCTGTCTAGTCTTGTCTGTCTAGTCTTGTCTGTCTAGTCTTGTCTGTCTAGTCTTGTCTGTCTAGTCTTGTCTGTCTAGTCTTGTCTGTCTAGTCTTGTCTGTCTAGTCTTGTCTGTCTAGTCTTGTCTGTCTAGTCTTGTCTGTCTAGTCTTGTCTGTCTAGTCTTGTCTGTCTAGTCTTGTCTGTCTAGTCTTGTCTGTCTAGTCTTGTCTGTCTAGTCTTGTCTGTCTAGTCTTGTCTGTCTAGTCTTGTCTGTCTAGTCTTGTCTGTCTAGTCTTGTCTGTCTAGTCTTGTCTGTCTAGTCTTGTCTGTCTAGTCTTGTCTGTCTAGTCTTGTCTGTCTAGTCTTGTCTGTCTAGTCTTGTCTGTCTAGTCTTGTCTGTCTAGTCTTGTCTGTCTAGTCTTGTCTGTCTAGTCTTGTCTGTCTAGTCTTGTCTGTCTAGTCTTGTCTGTCTAGTCTTGTCTGTCTAGTCTTGTCTGTCTAGTCTTGTCTGTCTAGTCTTGTCTGTCTAGTCTTGTCTGTCTAGTCTTGTCTGTCTAGTCTTGTCTGTCTAGTCTTGTCTGTCTAGTCTTGTCTGTCTAGTCTTGTCTGTCTAGTCTTGTCTGTCTAGTCTTGTCTGTCTAGTCTTGTCTGTCTAGTCTTGTCTGTCTAGTCTTGTCTGTCTAGTCTTGTCTGTCTAGTCTTGTCTGTCTAGTCTTGTCTGTCTAGTCTTGTCTGTCTAGTCTTGTCTGTCTAGTCTTGTCTGTCTAGTCTTGTCTGTCTAGTCTTGTCTGTCTAGTCTTGTCTGTCTAGTCTTGTCTGTCTAGTCTTGTCTGTCTAGTCTTGTCTGTCTAGTCTTGTCTGTCTAGTCTTGTCTGTCTAGTCTTGTCTGTCTAGTCTTGTCTGTCTAGTCTTGTCTGTCTAGTCTTGTCTGTCTAGTCTTGTCTGTCTAGTCTTGTCTGTCTAGTCTTGTCTGTCTAGTCTTGTCTGTCTAGTCTTGTCTGTCTAGTCTTGTCTGTCTAGTCTTGTCTGTCTAGTCTTGTCTGTCTAGTCTTGTCTGTCTAGTCTTGTCTGTCTAGTCTTGTCTGTCTAGTCTTGTCTGTCTAGTCTTGTCTGTCTAGTCTTGTCTGTCTAGTCTTGTCTGTCTAGTCTTGTCTGTCTAGTCTTGTCTGTCTAGTCTTGTCTGTCTAGTCTTGTCTGTCTAGTCTTGTCTGTCTAGTCTTGTCTGTCTAGTCTTGTCTGTCTAGTCTTGTCTGTCTAGTCTTGTCTGTCTAGTCTTGTCTGTCTAGTCTTGTCTGTCTAGTCTTGTCTGTCTAGTCTTGTCTGTCTAGTCTTGTCTGTCTAGTCTTGTCTGTCTAGTCTTGTCTGTCTAGTCTTGTCTGTCTAGTCTTGTCTGTCTAGTCTTGTCTGTCTAGTCTTGTCTGTCTAGTCTTGTCTGTCTAG
>OX155892.1:106144088-106221885 GCA_944588485.1 Phosphuga atrata
GGAGTTCAAATCATTTATTAATAAAAGAATTCGCTTATAATAAGTTTTTATTCAACAGCCTCCTATTTGACAGATAGGATTTGATGAACTCCTCCGCGTTTCCCCTCATTCCATACTTTTCGAGATTTTTGGCATAAAATTCCATAGCCGACAGTATGGGACTGGGCCTTTGGCCTGGTCCAGTAAGATGCCATTTGGGATGTTATGCATTTCTAGATTTTGATATATTTTACTAGCAAACTCGAAACATGCTTTTCCACAGATCTGCCTTTGGTGGGATATGTCTGTCTGTCTAGTCTTGTCTGTCTAGTCTTGTCTGTCTAGTCTTGTCTGTCCAGCCTTGTTTGTCTAGGCTTGTCTGTCTAGTCTTATCTATCTACTCTTGTCTATCTAGTCTTGTCTGTCTAGTCTTGTCTGTCTAGTCTTGTCTGTCTAGTCTTGTCTGTCTAGTCTTGTCTGTCTAGTCTTGTTTGTCTAATCTTGTGTGTCTAGTCTTGTCTGTCTAGTCTTGTCTGTCTAGTCTTATCTCTCTAGTATTGTCTGTCTAGCCTTGTTTGTCTAGTCTTGTCTGTCTAGTCTTGTCTATCTACTCTTGTGTGTCTAGTCTTGTCTGTCTAGTCTTGTCTGTCTAGTCTTATCTCTCTAGTCTTGTCTGTCCAGCCTTGTTTGTCTAGGCTTGTCTGTCTAGTCTTATCTATCTACTCTTGTCTATCTAGTCTTGTCTGTCTAGTCGTGTCTGTCTAGGCTTGTCTGTCTAGTCTTGTCTGTTTAGTCTTGTCTGTCTAGTCTTGTCTGTCTAGTATTGTCTGTCTAGACTTGTCTGTCTAGTCTTGTCTGTCTAGTCTTATCTCTCTAGTCTTGTCTGTCTAGTCTTGTCTGTCTTGTCTTGTCTGTTTAGTCTTGTCTGTCTATTCTTGTCTGTCTATTCTTGTCTGTCTATTATTGTCTGTCTAGTCTTATCTCTCTAGTCTTGTATGTCTAGCCTTGTTTGTCTAGTCTTGTCTGTCTAGTCTTATCTATCTACTCTTGTCTGTCTAGTCGTGTCTGTCTAGTCTTGTCTGTCTAGTCTTGTCTGTTTAGTCTTGTCTGTCTAGTCTTGTCTTTCTAGTATTGTCTGTCTAGACTTGTCTGTCTAGTCTTGTCTGTCTAGTCTTGTCTGTCTAGTATTGTCTGTCTAGACTTGTTTGTCTAGTCTTATCTGTCTAGTCTTGTCTGTCTAATCTTGTCTGTCTAGTCTTGTCTGTCTAATCTTGTATGTCTAGTCTTGTCTGTCTAATCTTGTATGTCTAGTCTTGTCTGTCTAATCTTGTATGTCTAGTCTTGTCTGTCTAATCTTGTATGTCTAGTCTTGTCTGTATATTCTTGTCTGTCTAGTCTTGATATATTGTATAAAGCGATAATTATTTAACAAGAATATCAAAATTAAATCTAAACAAAAAGTTTTGAGATAATAAAATTAAAATTCCGACTCGACACTTGATAATAAATTTAAAAAAAATACCTTTTTGATTTCCATTTAATAAAACCAACGAATGACTTATCACAAATCAATTAATCCACTCACTAATTACCCAACCAAAACAAGTCAAAACAAATCGGTCTAATCGGTTTAAATCGGTCAAACTCCAGAACGCGTAAAATTCGCAATCTAATTTCATTTAATTATTCAAAGCCGCGGATCAGACAATCCGTTGTAATTCTTTAATCTTTTCGGATGTTGTTGTTGTTGTGGCGGTTGGTCGAGGCGAGAGCGAGCAGCACGCGGGTTCAGGTCGATATGCGCTTATTAGTCCATCAAGAGGGGAACGAACAAGCAAGGAACAATAAATTAAACCTTTCATAAGGGTTCCATTAAAAAATACACACACACATACAGCACGGTGCTCGTTTAAAAAAAATGTAAGGTTTCTCGATTCCTGTCGACTAGTTTTTCAAGGTTTTACAGTAAATCTGCATTTGGCGATAAGACGATAGTGCCAGATAAATAATAATTTGCAGATTAGATAGACAAAGATTTATGAAAATCAGCTGAAGATTTCTCGGCAAATCAATGATAATCAAATAATAAATGTGCTTGAATGGATGTACCTGTCTGTCTAATCTTGTTTATTTATACTTGTTCGACTAGTCTTGTTTATTTAGTCTTCTGTGTCTGTCCATCACGGTAGTATACTTGACAACATACACGCCTTTTAATGCGGGAGACCCGGGTTCGAATCCTAGTCGGGCAGGCGACAACTAGGGCGGTTTTTACTAACTGTCTGGGTTGCCCACCCTGAATGCATGCAAAATATGGGATACTGGGGTGGCGCATATTAAAAGCCAAAGTGGATTTTAGGGGTTTAGTGAGTCTTCTGTGTCTAGTCTAGTGTTTCATCTAGTTTAAGAAAATATATATTTATCGTCTAGTATATTATTCCATCTAGCTAGTTTAAAAAAATATATATTTACCAATTCCACGATTAAGTCCAACGCTAACATGTTGTCACAACCGAATTTCTTAATTCTATCAACTTTCGTCATAATCGCGAATTCAAATCTTAATCTTCAACTCTATTAAGATATTGAAACGTCTAGTGTTCACTGTCAATTTTAAACTAAACAAACTGGGAAAAGGTTTTCTATTATTTTTCTAAATCAGACTTATCTACACCGCAATTTCCTGTAGTCTAACAGGCGTCGGCGACTAGCCGTATAATCTACAACGCACAACTAGTTTAACACTCATTTGAAATACCCAAGAAACCAAGAGAATTTCCAACGAATCAAAAACTTTTTAGCTAAATCTAGTTTTATTATCACTCACTAGTCTAAACATATATTTATAGCATAGGCTGTTCAGTATAGACATTTTCGTTTGAGCTTTAGTATTTTTGTCGGTCTAGTCTCATCTGTCTACTCCAGTCCGGTCCTATCCGGTCCGTTCCAGTCAAGTCCACTCGAGTTCAGAGTCCAGTCGAGTCTAGTCCAGTCCAGCCAAGTCCAGTTTATTTAGCCTTGTCTGTTTAGTCTTGCTTGCCTAATCCGTTCTGTTCGTACTAATTTTTGTTGTGAAAGAATATTTAGAGCTGGAATATGGGAAAACCCTGGTTAAGAAATTTCTCGGTTTTGCATGGAAAATCAGCGCAATTTACGTTAATAAAATACTAAAAATTAGTCTTAGTCTTAAGTCACGTAGTAGATATAGTAAGGATATTGTAATGCAGTTACAAAACACTTGTAGGCAGATTTGTGACCGCAACTTGTTACTAACTGATTTAGTAATATTGAGTGATAAGTTTGCTTCTGGTGATAAAGAAAATAAGATATTGAAATTGTCCAGAATGTGAGAAACATAAAAATAGTTGGGTGATAGAGAGCCTTAACGAAGACGAACGTTATGTGAAGAATCAACACCTAAATTTATCAAGATAGTAAAATGCCGGAAGTTGCAATATCTAGGACATATCATGCGAAATACAAAGAGATACGACCTACTCCAAAAAATGCTTCAAGGGAAAATCAACAGTAAAAGGTCCTGGAAGAAGACGAATGTCTTGGTTTAACAAGCTTAGATGCTGCTTCAATATGTCTTCAGTTGAATTGTTCCGCGCCGCCACCAACAAGACAAGAATCATCACGAGTCAAGTCATCATCAACTCACAAGTCATAATGATCGCGAACATCCGAACCGGATAGGCACCGAAAGAAGAAGAAGATAAAGTAATTGGTAGACAGACAAGTCATTGGTGAGTTTGAAAGGTTTGTGCTGTGTAGCTAGGCAACTCAATATACAATGTAGTCAATAAATATTTAAATTGTTTATTTTCTTCATAAACTTAAAATAAGGGTATAAGCATAGGTGGGCACAGTTAATCCAAAAGTTAACTTCGTTAATCGTTAACTCGTTAATAAAAAAGTCAACTTCGTTAATCGTTAAAGCGTTAAAATTTCGAAAATTTAAAGCATATTGGTTAAAGTCATGATTGTCATTGATTGGAATGCAAAGTAATCACTCAAGTGTGGCCAAAGATTCAGTTTCACTTTCAGAGCTTTGCGTACTTTGAGTAGAAGTAGTAGTATTCATGATGTAATCTTGTAAATGTTACACCATCAACTATTTCAAACAAGAATCAACACAAACGAAAAGATAAATAAATGAAGAGTGATAAAAGATAAATGAAATCGGTTAAAAATGACGCTAACGCTAAAAAAGTCAGCTTATAATAACTTGTCGTATTCACTCGCAAAGAGCAAATAATCAACAGGGTCGCTTTATTTTTTTCGGCTCTGTATTAATTTCTCGGCTCTGGATTTTTGCTCTTTTGAGCAGTTGCTGTTGCGCCGGGCCGCGCTGGTATGCCCGCGTGGTGCGTAATTCAAACAAAAAATGACATGTCAACAAACAACCAATGTAACGGACTAAAGTTAACGGAAGTTCAATTTAACGGAAGTTAACAACAGCGTTAACATTTTTTTGAGTTAACTTAAAAGTTAATCAGTTAATCATTTTGTTAACTTCGTTAATTAACGATTAACGAGTTAATGCCCACCTATGGGTATAAGGGTAGGGTATATGAGTATAAGTTTCACTAAGTCTAAATAAAGGAAAATAAGTTGAAGGCAAATATATTTCATATTATCTGTGACTAACTAAGCGAATTAATTCCACTTCTACCTCTCTGGTCGCCACTGCAATTTCGTAAATAATTGACTACTATTAAGTTTATTTCTGCAATTATTACATTTTAGTCATCTAACTGCTTCCACTAACTTTACGACATGAAAACATACAAAAATAATCTTTTAACAAATTCTCTGCTAGTAACAAATTACAAACTAATTAGTAAGCTAAATAATTGCAAATTCTTTATATTTTTCACCCGTTCGCATTGTTCCAGCTGGCTTTCAAAACTTTCTTTCATAACTACATGCCCGCAAAAATTGAATTAGCACATGAATGATTTCTTCATTGTCTCTTATGCGCACTACATATTAAATCAATCAATGCAGCAACAGAGAAAACTCAATTAGTTTCAGTCTAGAAATTATCTAATACCCAGCCTAGGCAATATACTATAATTACTAAGAACTAATTTTAAAAATCGGTTTATAGAACTGGTGTTATATATAGCTATATACTAATAGCTTATGCAGACGATATTGCCGTTGTGGTATTGTCTCGGACACCACAGATACTGGAACGCAGAAGACATGCCATAGACAAAATCGGCCTGGCATTGAAGGAAATGGGTATCAAGCCCACTTTTAAAAAGACAGATTGTCCTTCTGGCTGGCAGAAACAACTTGTGAAATCTAACAACAGAAGTAGAAGGAACATTGGGCCAGAATGTCAGAACCTTTAAATATATGGAGATACGCATAGATCAGTACGTCAGAATGTCCACACATATTAAAAGCACACGCGAGACGGTTAATGTTACCCTGGTTGCTTTGCCAAGAATCATGCAAAATATTGGAAATATATAAGAGGCATATAATTCTACCTCACGTAGTCTTTTCAATATTCGTATACGCGGCTCCTCATATATGTACGCAAGTATTACTCCACCAAAGATAAGAGGAAATGCTGGAGAGCATAAATGGAAAGATGGCAATACGTGTTGCAGCGGCCTACAGGACCTTGCCATAGCACTTATAGTACTTGCCATAGCAGGACTTTTGCCTATAAAGGTACGCGTACAAGAAATAGTCTTTGTCCACGAGAGATGGAGGCAATCAAAATCTACAGTGCTTTCAGAGTCCTCGGCTCCGTATAGTGCAATTCGAAACACCAGTTGTTCTTTTGTTTGTCTAGTCTTGTCTGTCTGGTCTTGTCTGTCTAGTCTTGTCTGTCTGGTCTTGTCTGTCTAGTCTTGTCTGTCTAGTCTTGTCTGTCTAGTCTTGTCTGTCTAGTCTTGTCTGTCTAGTCTTGTCTGTCTAGTCTTGTCTGTCTAGTCTTGTCTGTCTAGTCTTGTCTGTCTAGTCTTGTCTGTCTAGTCTTGTCTGTCTAGTCTTGTCTGTCTAGTCTTGTCTGTCTAGTCTTGTCTGTCTAGTCTTGTCTGTCTAGTCTTGTCTGTCTAGTCTTGTCTGTCTAGTCTTGTCTGTCTAGTCTTGTCTGTCTAGTCTTGTCTGTCTAGTCTTGTCTGTCTAGTCTTGTCTGTCTAGTCTTGTCTGTCTAGTCTTGTCTGTCTAGTCTTGTCTGTCTAGTCTTGTCTGTCTAGTCTTGTCTGTCTAGTCTTGTCTGTCTAGTCTTGTCTGTCTAGTCTTGTCTGTCTAGTCTTGTCTGTCTAGTCTTGTCTGTCTAGTCTTGTCTGTCTAGTCTTGTCTGTCTAGTCTTGTCTGTCTAGTCTTGTCTGTCTAGTCTTGTCTGTCTAGTCTTGTCTGTCTAGTCTTGTCTGTCTAGTCTTGTCTGTCTAGTCTTGTCTGTCTAGTCTTGTCTGTCTAGTCTTGTCTGTCTAGTCTTGTCTGTCTAGTCTTGTCTGTCTAGTCTTGTCTGTCTAGTCTTGTCTGTCTAGTCTTGTCTGTCTAGTCTTGTCTGTCTAGTCTTGTCTGTCTAGTCTTGTCTGTCTAGTCTTGTCTGTCTAGTCTTGTCTGTCTAGTCTTGTCTGTCTAGTCTTGTCTGTCTAGTCTTGTCTGTCTAGTCTTGTCTGTCTAGTCTTGTCTGTCTAGTCTTGTCTGTCTAGTCTTGTCTGTCTAGTCTTGTCTGTCTAGTCTTGTCTGTCTAGTCTTGTCTGTCTAGTCTTGTCTGTCTAGTCTTGTCTGTCTAGTCTTGTCTGTCTAGTCTTGTCTGTCTAGTCTTGTCTGTCTAGTCTTGTCTGTCTAGTCTTGTCTGTCTAGTCTTGTCTGTCTAGTCTTGTCTGTCTAGTCTTGTCTGTCTAGTCTTGTCTGTCTAGTCTTGTCTGTCTAGTCTTGTCTGTCTAGTCTTGTCTGTCTAGTCTTGTCTGTCTAGTCTTGTCTGTCTAGTCTTGTCTGTCTAGTCTTGTCTGTCTAGTCTTGTCTGTCTAGTCTTGTCTGTCTAGTCTTGTCTGTCTAGTCTTGTCTGTCTAGTCTTGTCTGTCTAGTCTTGTCTGTCTAGTCTTGTCTGTCTAGTCTTGTCTGTCTAGTCTTGTCTGTCTAGTCTTGTCTGTCTAGTCTTGTCTGTCTAGTCTTGTCTGTCTAGTCTTGTCTGTCTAGTCTTGTCTGTCTAGTCTTGTCTGTCTAGTCTTGTCTGTCTAGTCTTGTCTGTCTAGTCTTGTCTGTCTAGTCTTGTCTGTCTAGTCTTGTCTGTCTAGTCTTGTCTGTCTAGTCTTGTCTGTCTAGTCTTGTCTGTCTAGTCTTGTCTGTCTAGTCTTGTCTGTCTAGTCTTGTCTGTCTAGTCTTGTCTGTCTAGTCTTGTCTGTCTAGTCTTGTCTGTCTAGTCTTGTCTGTCTAGTCTTGTCTGTCTAGTCTTGTCTGTCTAGTCTTGTCTGTCTAGTCTTGTCTGTCTAGTCTTGTCTGTCTAGTCTTGTCTGTCTAGTCTTGTCTGTCTAGTCTTGTCTGTCTAGTCTTGTCTGTCTAGTCTTGTCTGTCTAGTCTTGTCTGTCTAGTCTTGTCTGTCTAGTCTTGTCTGTCTAGTCTTGTCTGTCTAGTCTTGTCTGTCTAGTCTTGTCTGTCTAGTCTTGTCTGTCTAGTCTTGTCTGTCTAGTCTTGTCTGTCTAGTCTTGTCTGTCTAGTCTTGTCTGTCTAGTCTTGTCTGTCTAGTCTTGTCTGTCTAGTCTTGTCTGTCTAGTCTTGTCTGTCTAGTCTTGTCTGTCTAGTCTTGTCTGTCTAGTCTTGTCTGTCTAGTCTTGTCTGTCTAGTCTTGTCTGTCTAGTCTTGTCTGTCTAGTCTTGTCTGTCTAGTCTTGTCTGTCTAGTCTTGTCTGTCTAGTCTTGTCTGTCTAGTCTTGTCTGTCTAGTCTTGTCTGTCTAGTCTTGTCTGTCTAGTCTTGTCTGTCTAGTCTTGTCTGTCTAGTCTTGTCTGTCTAGTCTTGTCTGTCTAGTCTTGTCTGTCTAGTCTTGTCTGTCTAGTCTTGTCTGTCTAGTCTTGTCTGTCTAGTCTTGTCTGTCTAGTCTTGTCTGTCTAGTCTTGTCTGTCTAGTCTTGTCTGTCTAGTCTTGTCTGTCTAGTCTTGTCTGTCTAGTCTTGTCTGTCTAGTCTTGTCTGTCTAGTCTTGTCTGTCTAGTCTTGTCTGTCTAGTCTTGTCTGTCTAGTCTTGTCTGTCTAGTCTTGTCTGTCTAGTCTTGTCTGTCTAGTCTTGTCTGTCTAGTCTTGTCTGTCTAGTCTTGTCTGTCTAGTCTTGTCTGTCTAGTCTTGTCTGTCTAGTCTTGTCTGTCTAGTCTTGTCTGTCTAGTCTTGTCTGTCTAGTCTTGTCTGTCTAGTCTTGTCTGTCTAGTCTTGTCTGTCTAGTCTTGTCTGTCTAGTCTTGTCTGTCTAGTCTTGTCTGTCTAGTCTTGTCTGTCTAGTCTTGTCTGTCTAGTCTTGTCTGTCTAGTCTTGTCTGTCTAGTCTTGTCTGTCTAGTCTTGTCTGTCTAGTCTTGTCTGTCTAGTCTTGTCTGTCTAGTCTTGTCTGTCTAGTCTTGTCTGTCTAGTCTTGTCTGTCTAGTCTTGTCTGTCTAGTCTTGTCTGTCTAGTCTTGTCTGTCTAGTCTTGTCTGTCTAGTCTTGTCTGTCTAGTCTTGTCTGTCTAGTCTTGTCTGTCTAGTCTTGTCTGTCTAGTCTTGTCTGTCTAGTCTTGTCTGTCTAGTCTTGTCTGTCTAGTCTTGTCTGTCTAGTCTTGTCTGTCTAGTCTTGTCTGTCTAGTCTTGTCTGTCTAGTCTTGTCTGTCTAGTCTTGTCTGTCTAGTCTTGTCTGTCTAGTCTTGTCTGTCTAGTCTTGTCTGTCTAGTCTTGTCTGTCTAGTCTTGTCTGTCTAGTCTTGTCTGTCTAGTCTTGTCTGTCTAGTCTTGTCTGTCTAGTCTTGTCTGTCTAGTCTTGTCTGTCTAGTCTTGTCTGTCTAGTCTTGTCTGTCTAGTCTTGTCTGTCTAGTCTTGTCTGTCTAGTCTTGTCTGTCTAGTCTTGTCTGTCTAGTCTTGTCTGTCTAGTCTTGTCTGTCTAGTCTTGTCTGTCTAGTCTTGTCTGTCTAGTCTTGTCTGTCTAGTCTTGTCTGTCTAGTCTTGTCTGTCTAGTCTTGTCTGTCTAGTCTTGTCTGTCTAGTCTTGTCTGTCTAGTCTTGTCTGTCTAGTCTTGTCTGTCTAGTCTTGTCTGTCTAGTCTTGTCTGTCTAGTCTTGTCTGTCTAGTCTTGTCTGTCTAGTCTTGTCTGTCTAGTCTTGTCTGTCTAGTCTTGTCTGTCTAGTCTTGTCTGTCTAGTCTTGTCTGTCTAGTCTTGTCTGTCTAGTCTTGTCTGTCTAGTCTTGTCTGTCTAGTCTTGTCTGTCTAGTCTTGTCTGTCTAGTCTTGTCTGTCTAGTCTTGTCTGTCTAGTCTTGTCTGTCTAGTCTTGTCTGTCTAGTCTTGTCTGTCTAGTCTTGTCTGTCTAGTCTTGTCTGTCTAGTCTTGTCTGTCTAGTCTTGTCTGTCTAGTCTTGTCTGTCTAGTCTTGTCTGTCTAGTCTTGTCTGTCTAGTCTTGTCTGTCTAGTCTTGTCTGTCTAGTCTTGTCTGTCTAGTCTTGTCTGTCTAGTCTTGTCTGTCTAGTCTTGTCTGTCTAGTCTTGTCTGTCTAGTCTTGTCTGTCTAGTCTTGTCTGTCTAGTCTTGTCTGTCTAGTCTTGTCTGTCTAGTCTTGTCTGTCTAGTCTTGTCTGTCTAGTCTTGTCTGTCTAGTCTTGTCTGTCTAGTCTTGTCTGTCTAGTCTTGTCTGTCTAGTCTTGTCTGTCTAGTCTTGTCTGTCTAGTCTTGTCTGTCTAGTCTTGTCTGTCTAGTCTTGTCTGTCTAGTCTTGTCTGTCTAGTCTTGTCTGTCTAGTCTTGTCTGTCTAGTCTTGTCTGTCTAGTCTTGTCTGTCTAGTCTTGTCTGTCTAGTCTTGTCTGTCTAGTCTTGTCTGTCTAGTCTTGTCTGTCTAGTCTTGTCTGTCTAGTCTTGTCTGTCTAGTCTTGTCTGTCTAGTCTTGTCTGTCTAGTCTTGTCTGTCTAGTCTTGTCTGTCTAGTCTTGTCTGTCTAGTCTTGTCTGTCTAGTCTTGTCTGTCTAGTCTTGTCTGTCTAGTCTTGTCTGTCTAGTCTTGTCTGTCTAGTCTTGTCTGTCTAGTCTTGTCTGTCTAGTCTTGTCTGTCTAGTCTTGTCTGTCTAGTCTTGTCTGTCTAGTCTTGTCTGTCTAGTCTTGTCTGTCTAGTCTTGTCTGTCTAGTCTTGTCTGTCTAGTCTTGTCTGTCTAGTCTTGTCTGTCTAGTCTTGTCTGTCTAGTCTTGTCTGTCTAGTCTTGTCTGTCTAGTCTTGTCTGTCTAGTCTTGTCTGTCTAGTCTTGTCTGTCTAGTCTTGTCTGTCTAGTCTTGTCTGTCTAGTCTTGTCTGTCTAGTCTTGTCTGTCTAGTCTTGTCTGTCTAGTCTTGTCTGTCTAGTCTTGTCTGTCTAGTCTTGTCTGTCTAGTCTTGTCTGTCTAGTCTTGTCTGTCTAGTCTTGTCTGTCTAGTCTTGTCTGTCTAGTCTTGTCTGTCTAGTCTTGTCTGTCTAGTCTTGTCTGTCTAGTCTTGTCTGTCTAGTCTTGTCTGTCTAGTCTTGTCTGTCTAGTCTTGTCTGTCTAGTCTTGTCTGTCTAGTCTTGTCTGTCTAGTCTTGTCTGTCTAGTCTTGTCTGTCTAGTCTTGTCTGTCTAGTCTTGTCTGTCTAGTCTTGTCTGTCTAGTCTTGTCTGTCTAGTCTTGTCTGTCTAGTCTTGTCTGTCTAGTCTTGTCTGTCTAGTCTTGTCTGTCTAGTCTTGTCTGTCTAGTCTTGTCTGTCTAGTCTTGTCTGTCTAGTCTTGTCTGTCTAGTCTTGTCTGTCTAGTCTTGTCTGTCTAGTCTTGTCTGTCTAGTCTTGTCTGTCTAGTCTTGTCTGTCTAGTCTTGTCTGTCTAGTCTTGTCTGTCTAGTCTTGTCTGTCTAGTCTTGTCTGTCTAGTCTTGTCTGTCTAGTCTTGTCTGTCTAGTCTTGTCTGTCTAGTCTTGTCTGTCTAGTCTTGTCTGTCTAGTCTTGTCTGTCTAGTCTTGTCTGTCTAGTCTTGTCTGTCTAGTCTTGTCTGTCTAGTCTTGTCTGTCTAGTCTTGTCTGTCTAGTCTTGTCTGTCTAGTCTTGTCTGTCTAGTCTTGTCTGTCTAGTCTTGTCTGTCTAGTCTTGTCTGTCTAGTCTTGTCTGTCTAGTCTTGTCTGTCTAGTCTTGTCTGTCTAGTCTTGTCTGTCTAGTCTTGTCTGTCTAGTCTTGTCTGTCTAGTCTTGTCTGTCTAGTCTTGTCTGTCTAGTCTTGTCTGTCTAGTCTTGTCTGTCTAGTCTTGTCTGTCTAGTCTTGTCTGTCTAGTCTTGTCTGTCTAGTCTTGTCTGTCTAGTCTTGTCTGTCTAGTCTTGTCTGTCTAGTCTTGTCTGTCTAGTCTTGTCTGTCTAGTCTTGTCTGTCTAGTCTTGTCTGTCTAGTCTTGTCTGTCTAGTCTTGTCTGTCTAGTCTTGTCTGTCTAGTCTTGTCTGTCTAGTCTTGTCTGTCTAGTCTTGTCTGTCTAGTCTTGTCTGTCTAGTCTTGTCTGTCTAGTCTTGTCTGTCTAGTCTTGTCTGTCTAGTCTTGTCTGTCTAGTCTTGTCTGTCTAGTCTTGTCTGTCTAGTCTTGTCTGTCTAGTCTTGTCTGTCTAGTCTTGTCTGTCTAGTCTTGTCTGTCTAGTCTTGTCTGTCTAGTCTTGTCTGTCTAGTCTTGTCTGTCTAGTCTTGTCTGTCTAGTCTTGTCTGTCTAGTCTTGTCTGTCTAGTCTTGTCTGTCTAGTCTTGTCTGTCTAGTCTTGTCTGTCTAGTCTTGTCTGTCTAGTCTTGTCTGTCTAGTCTTGTCTGTCTAGTCTTGTCTGTCTAGTCTTGTCTGTCTAGTCTTGTCTGTCTAGTCTTGTCTGTCTAGTCTTGTCTGTCTAGTCTTGTCTGTCTAGTCTTGTCTGTCTAGTCTTGTCTGTCTAGTCTTGTCTGTCTAGTCTTGTCTGTCTAGTCTTGTCTGTCTAGTCTTGTCTGTCTAGTCTTGTCTGTCTAGTCTTGTCTGTCTAGTCTTGTCTGTCTAGTCTTGTCTGTCTAGTCTTGTCTGTCTAGTCTTGTCTGTCTAGTCTTGTCTGTCTAGTCTTGTCTGTCTAGTCTTGTCTGTCTAGTCTTGTCTGTCTAGTCTTGTCTGTCTAGTCTTGTCTGTCTAGTCTTGTCTGTCTAGTCTTGTCTGTCTAGTCTTGTCTGTCTAGTCTTGTCTGTCTAGTCTTGTCTGTCTAGTCTTGTCTGTCTAGTCTTGTCTGTCTAGTCTTGTCTGTCTAGTCTTGTCTGTCTAGTCTTGTCTGTCTAGTCTTGTCTGTCTAGTCTTGTCTGTCTAGTCTTGTCTGTCTAGTCTTGTCTGTCTAGTCTTGTCTGTCTAGTCTTGTCTGTCTAGTCTTGTCTGTCTAGTCTTGTCTGTCTAGTCTTGTCTGTCTAGTCTTGTCTGTCTAGTCTTGTCTGTCTAGTCTTGTCTGTCTAGTCTTGTCTGTCTAGTCTTGTCTGTCTAGTCTTGTCTGTCTAGTCTTGTCTGTCTAGTCTTGTCTGTCTAGTCTTGTCTGTCTAGTCTTGTCTGTCTAGTCTTGTCTGTCTAGTCTTGTCTGTCTAGTCTTGTCTGTCTAGTCTTGTCTGTCTAGTCTTGTCTGTCTAGTCTTGTCTGTCTAGTCTTGTCTGTCTAGTCTTGTCTGTCTAGTCTTGTCTGTCTAGTCTTGTCTGTCTAGTCTTGTCTGTCTAGTCTTGTCTGTCTAGTCTTGTCTGTCTAGTCTTGTCTGTCTAGTCTTGTCTGTCTAGTCTTGTCTGTCTAGTCTTGTCTGTCTAGTCTTGTCTGTCTAGTCTTGTCTGTCTAGTCTTGTCTGTCTAGTCTTGTCTGTCTAGTCTTGTCTGTCTAGTCTTGTCTGTCTAGTCTTGTCTGTCTAGTCTTGTCTGTCTAGTCTTGTCTGTCTAGTCTTGTCTGTCTAGTCTTGTCTGTCTAGTCTTGTCTGTCTAGTCTTGTCTGTCTAGTCTTGTCTGTCTAGTCTTGTCTGTCTAGTCTTGTCTGTCTAGTCTTGTCTGTCTAGTCTTGTCTGTCTAGTCTTGTCTGTCTAGTCTTGTCTGTCTAGTCTTGTCTGTCTAGTCTTGTCTGTCTAGTCTTGTCTGTCTAGTCTTGTCTGTCTAGTCTTGTCTGTCTAGTCTTGTCTGTCTAGTCTTGTCTGTCTAGTCTTGTCTGTCTAGTCTTGTCTGTCTAGTCTTGTCTGTCTAGTCTTGTCTGTCTAGTCTTGTCTGTCTAGTCTTGTCTGTCTAGTCTTGTCTGTCTAGTCTTGTCTGTCTAGTCTTGTCTGTCTAGTCTTGTCTGTCTAGTCTTGTCTGTCTAGTCTTGTCTGTCTAGTCTTGTCTGTCTAGTCTTGTCTGTCTAGTCTTGTCTGTCTAGTCTTGTCTGTCTAGTCTTGTCTGTCTAGTCTTGTCTGTCTAGTCTTGTCTGTCTAGTCTTGTCTGTCTAGTCTTGTCCGTTTAATCTCGTCTTTCGAGTCTTGTCTGTCTATTCTTGTCTGTACAGTCTTGTCTGTCTAGTCTTGTCTGTTTAGTCTGATTTGTCTGCCTTGTCTTGTCTAATCTAGTTTTCTTATTCTTGTTCGATTATTGCTATTGGTATGACAAATTCAATAATTCATTGAAATTAGTAATAAATAATTAGGTAGTCATACAGAGAAAATATTTCCCGGATTAATCATTATTTAATATTAATAGTTCTAGCAAAAAAAATCGCAAACATGCAAATAAACTTAAAACTTCCTGGAAATTGCAATTTGTGCTAAATTTACATATCACCGATGTTTTAGTCGTCGGTTTCTATATTTGATTGTTAGTTTTCACCTCGCCGCGTCGAATTGAATAACACTCAGTTCGCACTAAACAGAAATTCGGTTACGTCCACTACGTTCACTAATTAATCGTGAATCATCCGATTATACAGCATGCATCCTGCATTGCTCATATTATTATTTAACTCGGACTCGAATTAAAACGAAACTCGCAAGATTCTTCCTGCGAAAACTACGTAACTTACCGACAGCCAGTTAGCATCATCGCATAAACTTGTAACATTTTATAACTTTCCAGATTTATTCTCGACCAAATCACAACAATTCGACCTTTATAAATACCAAATTCTAAGTCTTCAAGGTCTTCTCATCAATGTTATTGGAATTCTTATTTGGAATTTAAACAAAATAAATATTTTTTTTAATTTCATATTTTTATTTCTTATTTTAAGGCAAAGGAGAATGATTTGGTTTACTTGCTTAATTTTCTATCTAGCATTCTTGGTGTTTAGTCTCGTCACAAATAAATATTTAATGTTTAAATACTCTCTATCATTCTTGTTCTTAGTCTTCATCCATGGCTCTACAACGCGGGGTGGATCTTGACCGCCTCAACAATTCTTCTCCATTCTTTCTAGACACTTAGTCTAGACACAAATAGTCTAGTTCTTAGTCTAGACACAAATATGTTTGGTGTGTAAAACTCTTCATCATATGAATTAATTGTTTTAGCGTTAACTATATGAAACGACATTTTTAAAAATATTTGAAATAAAAGTACTTATATGACTTGTTTCATGAGATCGTTTGTTAATGTATATGGTTTCACCAACTCAGTAGTATCTTATGATCTAGAAGATCTGATGATGCCACAGTGTTGGTGAAACTATAGTCATTAATAAACGATTTCATGAAACAAGTTAGATAAGTAGTCTCCTTATCAACTTGTTGTTAGTCTAGGCACAAATAAAAGTTTATTGTTTAATACTCTCACTGTTGCAGTAAGTCTAGACACAGATAAATTATTAGTGTTTATATGCTATTAATCATTCTTGTTGTTAGTATTGTTACAAATAAATGTTTATATATGTTAATGTAATTGCTTACGGGAATAAAAAATCCATTGGATTAGTAAAGATCGATGTGGGAATTGAAGGTTACAAAACCGAGCTAATCCATATAGTAGCTGTATGTAAATAAATTGCATAAATATTGTTACTTTGCTGATTAAGATAACTAAACTCCGTAACAATCACGAAACTCAAATATGCTTATCGTTGAATTTCAAGCTACAAAAAACTCACGGACTAGAAATGTTTTAACTTTTTAACTTTTTTATAAACAAATTATTTCCAGTAAGCAATTTGTTGAGGCAAATTGTGAGAAGGTGGAGTTCACGCAAGTTTGACCGAAGACAACGAAGACATTTCTCGGTGTTGAGTCATGGCGTTTCGCAAGAAGCATTCATTGAAATCATTCGGGCATCCGAACTAAATACATTTCTTTTGGATAACTTTAATTATCCCAGCATGCGTATCAAAGGTGGGACACTTTAATACCGCCGTGCCTCAAAGAGAATTAGTTCAAATTCGGATAAAAAGCAAATGTGGGATGGCTAAAATAAAGGGTTAGCATCAAGACACAAATCACAGGATAACAACAGAAATTAGATAAGCTGTTTAGTCTGAACAGACTGAATTGTTTATCTAAGTTGTGTGGTGAGAATTTGCTTTTATCTAATTGGTGTTGTTCGGCATTCGGATGTGCAGAGGTAGAGAGTGCGTCGACGTAATCAGTAAGTGTAAACTGGTCTTATCTAACTCATAATATTTAGATTTGGTGTCGTACGTTTTTTTTTTACATTTTGTATAAGAAACACATTTATTTTATCTCGCAAAAATCGATAACGATAAATTTGCAAAACCAAAATTTGCAAAGTGTCTCGATAATTTCCTAATTGTTTAGTTTAAATTGGTCGACAGTGGCGCTTTTAGGCATAGGCGCGCGCCTAGGGTCTGTTACAGTGGCGCTTTTAGGCATAGGCGCGCGCCTAAGGCCTCCGATTTTTGTAGGCTACAAATTGGCAATTAAGCAAGGTAAAATTTGACAACAGTAAGTGGCAAAATTTGACAAGTGTGGTGAATAAATTGGCACTTTGCGGTGGTTAATACTGAAACAAATATTCAGAAAAAAAAACTAAAGAGGTACCTACAAATCATTGCATTGTTGTTATATTTTTAATTGTTTTATTCAAAATTAATTAATTAAATAAAAGAAAATTAATCATATGACTGTTTTTACTAAAGGACACCATGAAACGTAATTACGGATCTGGTGCAGAAAAGCGCAAGAAACAACGAAAAAGAAAAGTTCAACATAAAGAAAATTTAACCTCAAAAAATGTAGTTCATGTCCCTTGCATGTCGTCATCAGTCAAATATGAATGCAGTAGATGAAAATCAGACAAATACTGCATCTACTTCAAGTATGAAGGAATCTATTACATATATTAAAAATGTAGCTGATGAGGCAGAACGATCTCTTACAGAGGATTCAACCCCAAAGAATGCAGTTCATGTCCCTTCCACCACGTCGTCATCAGAGTCCAATATAATTGCAGTAGATGAAGATCAGACAACTACTGCATCTACTTCATGCATGAAGAAATCTATTGCGAATCTCTTCAAGTGCATAATAATTTATTGGACATAGCTTTATGGCCATAAATCCTAACAGAAAGAATGCAGAATCAAATTATAAACGAAAAACCAAAAAATATTGGCAATCCTGTAAAAAACAGCAATTTTAGTTAAGGATCGCGATATATTCGTCGCTTGACAGAAAATAACTTTTATAGAATTAAATCTAATGGTTCAAAAGAGAAACGCGAATGGCTCATTTTTAGCGAAACAAGTTCTAGTGTTTATTGCTACATTTGCAAAATATTTTCTAAAAAAAAACCCAATTTTCTTTACTCTTTTTCACCACTGGAAAAATATATCTATCAAAATTACCGAGCTTGAAAATTCAAAGGGTCATAGGGTATTCCATGTGCATTTTCTCCAAACTTTCACAGATTGAAGGGCGGATTGATACCGAAATGGTTGAACAAATTGAAAATGAAAAACAGTATTGGAGAAATGTTCTCAAAAGAGTGGTGGCAACTGTGAAATTTCTTTCTACTCACGGATTAGCATTTCGTGGACAAATATTGGTTGTTTAGAGTGTCTTGTGGAATTTCACCCATTTATAGCTAATCACAAAGATCTGTGAGTTATTTGTCAAACACAATATGTGATGAATTTATTAATATAGTTGGTGACAAAATAAGAAATACCGTTATCAAGGGAATGAAAAGTGCGATATATTTTGTTTTGATTGAGCTGATATTAGTTACGTCGATCAACTTTCATTGGTTTTGAGACATTTACATTACCCGATGGTCAAATCAAGGAGAGATATTTTTCCATTATTGGCATTTACTCTCATAATTCCGTGTTTTTGGAAGAAGTCATTATAAAAAATCTCAATAGCTGGGAAAAAGACCTTAAAAGTTTGTGGACAAAGTTACGACATGCATCTAATATATCGGAAAAATATTCCAGTTTACAATATCCAATCAAACAACACAGCCCTTATGCAGAATATATTCCTTGTGCCAGTCACAGTCCAAATTTGGTTGTTAATACTGCAGCAGAATTTGACTTCCTGCGACTTTATATTTTGATTTTATTCAATCTGTATATGTGTGGTTGTCTGCATCAACGCATAGGTAAAATATTCTGGGTAAATATCTTTGCAAAAATGCAAAAACCGCATAACCTCAAAACCATCTCACCAAAAATTTTACACTGACAGCTCTGAATATCAGTGCCTTGAAAAAAATAACTTATAACAGGACTCTGCGAGCCATAACCGCACGCATATGAGTGCTGTTATGAGTCCATTACAGACGCAAAATAGAAAAAATGTCATAACAATTCTCGATTGAAATGTGTACATTTCATTGATTAATTTATTAAAAGTCATGCATGACATTTGTGAAATTTGTCGGTCTAGTCTTGTCGGTCTACTCTTGTTTGTCTAGTCTTGTGTGTCTAGTCTTGTCTGTCTAGTCTTGTCTGTCTAGTCTTGTCTGTCTAGTCTTGACTATCTAGTCTAGTTGACTATCTGCTCTCTAGACTATCTATAACTTTTTTTATAAATGTAAGTAAATTATTAATTTATATTGTAGGTAAAACTTTGAACCATACACGTATCGTAAATTACACTTACCTACCTAATTGTTATTTTTTAATGTTGTTTTACTGTAATCTTGCATATTGAGAATTGGGACTAGACCTAGACTAGGGCCACATAGTCACCTTGCGCCTGGGGCCTCCAGTAAAGGCGCCCCTGTTCGACTAATTACTTGCCCAAAAACGATTTGCCCCAACGAGCTTGAGTGTTTCAGATGAGTTTTAATCGTAACAGAAGACGACATTTTTGAAATTAAATTGTGTTGCCCACATGACATTTCTTTTAACTTTTTATGTCAAAATATGGCTTATTTTAGTAAACTTATAACGTCAATAACGCTTATTTATTTAATTAACTACATATCAAGATTGGACAGAGTCGACTAGACAAGACTAGAAACACTAGACGGACAAGACTAGACAGAAAAGAATAGACGGACGAGACTAGACAGACAAGACTAAACAGACAAGACTAGATAGTCAAGACTAGACAGACAAGACTAGACAGACAAGACTAGACACACAAGACTAGACAGACAAGAGTAGACCGACAAGACTAGACAGACAAGACTAGACAGACAAGACTAGACAAACAAGACTAGACAGGCCAGAAAGACAAGACTAGACAGACAAGACTAGACAGACTAGAAAGACAAGACAAGACAGACAAGACTAGACAGACAAGACTAGACAGACAAGACTAGACAGACAAGACTAGACAGACAAGACTAGACAGACAAGACTAGACAGACAAGACTAGACAGACAAGACTAGACAGACAAGACTAGACAGACAAGACTAGACAGACAAGACTAGACAGACAAGACTAGACAGACAAGACTAGACAGACAAGACTAGACAGACAAGACTAGACAGACAAGACTAGACAGACAAGACTAGACAGACAAGACTAGACAGACAAGACTAGACAGACAAGACTAGACAGACAAGACTAGACAGACAAGACTAGACAGACAAGACTAGACAGACAAGACTAGACAGACAAGACTAGACAGACAAGACTAGACAGACAAGACTATACAGACAAGACTAGACAGACAAGACTCATTCATTCATTTCATTCGTGAGTTGACGTTCAGCGAGAATAGTCACGCGGCAAGCAGTGAAATAGTAAAGCTAGAAATAATTATCTTAGTGTGATTAGTTTAGTTTTGATTTATTAAAATATAGAATATATAGTTTCTATAATTATGCCGGTGGAGCTACGATCCAATAACATCACTGATAAACAGTGTGATATCTTATATGCGTTCTTAACAAGTAGCAATTTCCATAGTTTTATGGCGGATATTATAAAAAAGGAATTACTACCACTCTTAGTAGTAATATCCGATTTGTCGAAAAAGGTGGAAGTTTCAACGCAAATAAACGAAGACGTAATGAATCGTGATAGTGTTGCTGAGCGAGAAACTATCAATATCACCAGGAATGTGCCACAAAAAGTCTGTTCTGCAGCGAGTACCGGCGAGGCCAACGATAAACAACATGTTGATAAAGCCGAAGGATTAATACCGATAAGGAGGGGCACAGCAGCACAAAAAATGTAAATGGGAATCCCGCGACAGCGATAACTACGGTGATTGGAACTGATGAAGAAGCCCTGCATGAAGGAAATGGAACATGGGAGACGCAACGTCACCGTAGAAGAGGAACAAGGAAATCGAATGTAATGTATGGCAACAATGATGATATAACTGAAATTAGAGCAGCCACGCGGTATCAGCACTTACATCTATACCGCTTAGATCCGCAATTGACCGAGACAGATATATTAACGTACCTAACAAACAAAGGTTTCGAAACATGTTTTGTGTAACAAGTTAGAATCAAGCCACCCGACAGAATACTCGTCCTTCAAGATATCTGTACCCAGTGATGATTACCCCAATGTAAATAATCCAGATACATGGCCACGTCACACCTGTTTGAAACGTTTTTTTGTAGCAAGACGGGTAGTCAAGTCAATACAAAGAGTGTAGAACGCCATAGAATTACACCACCATCAACTGTACGACTAGTCAACCAAAATGTGCAGTCCTTAGGAAATTCGGTAGAAACTGTTGAATTTATGTTAGAAAATATTAAAAATTGTTTATATCTAATCCTAACTGAGCATTGGAGAAGTGTTGAACAATTAGAAATACTATAAATAAAGAAATTTGAACTAGCCGCATACTTCTGTAGAGATGAGGGCGCACACGGAGGTGTAGCTATCTATTACAAAGAAGGCATTTCTTTTAAACTAAGGAGTGACATCAGTGGCTTGGCGGAGCAGTATGTTTTTGAATGTGTGGCTATAGAATCAGTTTTAGACGGGTTTAATATTATAATAGTTGGAATTTACAGAGCCCCTCTGACTAACTTTCGTTATTTTATAGAGAAACTCCACGAGCTCTTATTAATACTTGCCAATGAAGGAAAAGATTTCATTATAGCGGGCGACTTCAACATTAATATCTTAAAATACTCTAATTCAAGCCAACAATGTGTGTCCTTACTAAAATCATTTAATGCGACACCAACAGCAAGAGAAGTAAGTCATCCCGAATCTGGAACGTCTATCGATAATGTTATACTGAATACAAAACTTAAATACAGTATCGACACCTTCAATTATCTAATTTCTGACCACTTTGCCCAGGTTCTAAACTTGCAAACCAGAAAGAATGAACCGAGAGTTCGTAAAAGAATACGTGTCTTTAATGAGGAGAATAGAAGTCATCACCGTGAGCTAATGGAGAAGGTATCATGGAATGAACTCTATGATATTGACCATAAAGAAATTAACAAACAATGGAATGTATCCATGGATATATTATTTGAACAATTTAATGAAGCATTTCCCTTAATAACCATTGATAGCAAACGAGCGACACCACGGATACTTTCTAATTCCAAGCTAACTGATATGAGGAAACACTTGGAACTACTTCATACAATATCCAGTAGTAATCGTAGTTTTAAACAACTCTACAACAAGCTACGTAGAAGGTATATTAACATGCTCAGACAAGAAAAAAAATACAATTTTAACAAACAGCTAAAAGGCACACCAAATGTTCAAAAAACAACTTGGAACATAGTACAACAAATTACTGGATTAAAAAGAAAACAACTAGCGTTTTGTGATAATACTGGAGAACCACATGCATTGGCCACGAACATCAATAATTTCTTTGTGGATAAGGCTCTTAATTTATCAAGGGCTCAACCTAGGGTACCGTTCATGAATAGAATAGTCGAAAATCAGCACACAATATTTCTTAAACCCGTAACTGAAGAAGAATTATACAACACCATTATGAATCTTAAGAATAAAAAAGTGCCGGCAATGATGACATTCCTAGTGTTGTCATCAAAAATATTCTCCGTAATCTGCTTAGTCCACTACAACACATTATAAACAATTCTTTCGAATATGGTGTTTTTCCAGAGAGACTCAAAGTTGCCTTAATTTCGCCGATTTTTAAAAGTGGTGATAAAACCTCCATTAGCAATTATAGACCTATCTGCATCTTATCTGTATTTTCGAAGATAATTGAAAAACTGTTATGTGAAAGATTGGTATCATTCTTAAACAAACATAAAATTATTAGTCCGCAACAACATGGCTTCATAAAAGGTAAGAGTATTGATACCGCTTGCTATCAATTTGTAGCTGATGTAATTGAAAACCTGGAAGCAAAAAATATACCTCACGGATTGCTAGTTGATCTTAGTAAAGCCTATGACTTGGTCGACCATGATATATTATGTGATAAACTGTACAACTATGGGATTCGAGGAGTTACAATGATTTGGATAAAATCCTATCTAGCAAATAGATTACATATTACCAGGTTGGAAACACCTCATGGGGTCGTGAAATCCACGCCAAGAGCTGTAAATATGGGCATTCCACAAGGGAGTACGATCGGCCCGCTATTATTTACAATATATATAAATGATTTACCACAAATACCTATCGCACCCCAACATACGATGGTAAACTATGCCGACGACACGACAATCCTAATAATAAATAAATGTCCACAACAAATTAAGCGTAATGCAAACATAGCAATGTCCTTCGTGCTATCTTGGTTCATTGAAAGTGTATTAATTCTAAACAAAGAAAAAACAAAGTCGATAATCTTTCAAACAAAAAGATGCACATCCATCTATCCAGAAGAAATTACAATTGATAATGAAACCATTCTCATGCAAAAATCAGTGAGGCTTTTGGGTCTACATATAGACAATACTTCAGATTGGTTGTCACATATTAACAAGGTTATAGTGAAATTGAATAACGCAGTCTACGCTGTACGAATTCTCAGTAGATATGTAGATCCAGAAGTCTTAAGAATGGTATATCATGCAAAGTTTAACTCACACTTAAGATTTGCAATCATATTTTGGGGGAATGGCATGTATATCAATCGAATATTTAGAGTGCAAAAGCAAGTGATACGCATACTGTTCAATCTAAAGTTTAGAGAGTCCTGTAGATGGTACTTTAAAAGGGCAAAAATATTAACCTGCACCGGAACATACATATTTGAAAGTATGATGTTTCTCTTTAAACATAAATATCTATTCGACAAATTCCAGAAACCAACCGAACGAAATACGAGATACAACAAGGAGCTCTACGAACTGCCTAGACACAATCTAACTTTGAAAAATGCCTCCTTACAGCATCTTAAATATATTTAATAAACTACCCAGGATGATCAAACTAATTAATAATCTAAAAAATGTCAAAAGAGAACTGTTTAACTTAATAGTCAATATAGAGCCATACGACATGGATGAGTTTTTTTGCAAAGTGTTTTGTATATTATTATTATGTATATGTATATTTTTCCCCCTCTTTCTTTCTTCTGACATATTTCATTTAGTATATTTTTTGTTATATTGATATATCTTTAATAATGAAATAAAATGATTTGATTTGATTTGATTTGACTAAACAGACAAGACTAGACAGACAAGACTAGACGGACAAGACTAGACAGACAAGACTAGACAGACAAGACTAGACAGACAAGACTAGACAGACAAGACTAGACAGACAAGACTAGACAGACAAGACTAGACAGACAAGACTAGACAGACAAGACTAGACAGACAAGACTAGACAGACAAGACTAGACAGACAAGACTAGACAGACAAGACTAGACAGACAAGACTAGACAGACAAGACTAGACAGACAAGACTAGACAGACAAGACTAGACAGACAAGACTAGACAGACAAGACTAGACAGACAAGACTAGACAGACAAGACTAGACAGACAAGACTAGACAGACAAGACTAGACAGACAAGACTAGACAGACAAGACTAGACAGACAAGACTAGACAGACAAGACTAGACAGACAAGACTAGACAGACAAGACTAGACAGACAAGACTAGACAGACAAGACTAGACAGACAAGACTAGACAGACAAGACTAGACAGACAAGACTAGACAGACAAGACTAGACAGACAAGACTAGACAGACAAGACTAGACAGACAAGACTAGACAGACAAGACTAGACAGACAAGACTAGACAGACAAGACTAGACAGACAAGACTAGACAGACAAGACTAGACAGACAAGACTAGACAGACAAGACTAGACAGACAAGACTAGACAGACAAGACTAGACAGACAAGACTAGACAGACAAGACTAGACAGACAAGACTAGACAGACAAGACTAGACAGACAAGACTAGACAGACAAGACTAGACAGACAAGACTAGACAGACAAGACTAGACAGACAAGACTAGACAGACAAGACTAGACAGACAAGACTAGACAGACAAGACTAGACAGACAAGACTAGACAGACAAGACTAGACAGACAAGACTAGACAGACAAGACTAGACAGACAAGACTAGACAGACAAGACTAGACAGACAAGACTAGACAGACAAGACTAGACAGACAAGACTAGACAGACAAGACTAGACAGACAAGACTAGACAGACAAGACTAGACAGACAAGACTAGACAGACAAGACTAGACAGACAAGACTAGACAGACAAGAATAGACAGACAAGACTATACAGACAAGACTAGACAGATAAGACTAGATAGACAAGACTAGACAGAATAGACTAGACAGACAAGATTAGATAAACAAGACTAGACAGACAAGACTAGACAGACAAGACTAGACAGACAAGACTAGACAGACAAGACTAAACAGATAAGACTAGACAGACAGGATTAGACAAACAAGACTAAATAGACAAGACTAGACGGACAAGATTAGACAGATAAGACCAAACAGGCAAGACTAGACAGACAAGACTAGACAGACAAGACTAGACAGACAAGACTAGACAGACAAGACTAGACAGACAAGTCTAGACAGACAAGACTAGACAGACAAGACTAGACAGACAAGACTATACAGACAAGACTTAGACAGACAACACTAGACATACAAGACAAGATAGACAGGACTAGACAGATAAGACTATAGACCTAATATAGTGAATCTATAAAATATTTTGTAATATTTTCCCCCTTATTTTTCGGAAACATCTGTCTGCCTGTAATTAATTGGAGGCATTCGAGCGTGCAATTTTGTGCGCCCTTATGAAACTCGACAATTTAATTCCCAATTAAGTTTTTTCTATTTTGTCGTTGGGCCCGAATGCGCCAGAATGCGACGAAAAACGCGGTTTTGGACAAACATTGAAGCACTCCAAAGATAATGTGTTATCGAGTTCATTAGATTATTTAAAGAATTAATAGAAAAAAATATATAGTTTGTTTAGTTTTAGTGCGCTGTAATGATTGATTTATGTGCTAGGTTTGGCCATAAAAAGTTAATTGATAAGCTTTAATGTTTGGTTTGTATTTGAAAAAATGATTTTTTATATCTCGTTTCAAAACTAATTGAAGCTCCATTTAATACAAGTCTATAGTTATAGTTGTTGTCTTATAGACTTTAGCCTTAAGGCTCGAATACACTTAATCTGTCATCGGCCGAAGTTTGCTTGGGCGACGACGCACAGCGGTCTGAATCTGAAAAAAGTTGGCCTAAAATCGAAAAATTTATAGTCACCGAATGGGTTTTTTATAGTCACCAGTATATATTTATAGTCACCGAATGGGTTTCATAATAGTTTATTCCTAAAGAATCTTGCAAAGGATTCTCTCACGTGTCAATGCAAATCTTCTACGTGCCAGCTGTGACACACGTGCCATACGTTCGCCACCACTGGACTAAACTTTGTTCTCTTAAGCTAACTCATGACTTAAGCTAAACCAAACAAGAGAATCAAGTCAAATATGTTAGTTAATTAATTAGTCAAAACTGTGCTAAAATGTAACCTAAACTTTGGCGAAGACTTGAGATGTTAAGAAAGTTAAGGTTCTTAGTTTGTAAATATCTAGATCCGGGATGGGCAACCTACGGCCCGCGGACCAAGTGCGGCCCGAGTAAGTGCATAATGCGGCTCGCGAAAATCTGTTTTAAATACATAAAGGCCGGTCCAGACGCTCCGTTTTGCACAACGTTTTGTCTGCGCAGTCTTACGACGGAATGAAAACGTTGCAATTTGTAGAGCGTCTACACGGTACAGATATATCTGTATATTTCGCACAGTTATAGTTGAATCGTGAAAAAGTCTGGTCATTTTTGAACAAAATGAATCGGAAAACGGAGCTACCGTCTATATGCGCCGACTTGTCTGCACAGTTCATGGATATCTATGCTAGCTCAGTTATCGCTGCAACTGTACCGTCTCCGCGCAGTTTTGAAAACTGCGCAGTTTTCCTATCTACACGCAACGTTTTATCTGCAACGTGTTGAACTGCGCAGACAAAAGGTTGTGCAAAACGGAGCGTCTGGACCGGCCTTAAGAATTGGACCGCAGATCGCAGAACTCAATATAACTTTTAATTTTGGTATCGATTCTTGAGACAAAATTGGCAAATATTCGAAAAAGTTAAAATGTTTGATTTTCAGCATTTGCGGTATTTCAACGACTTTTGAGGATTTGTAAAATTGCTGAATTTCGTAATGGGTCGAGGCTTGACATATAGGACTTACAATAATTTAGATATTACTGTATTCATTCAATTAAATTTGCAAAATTGGTTCGTAACATTCTGAATTTGTACATTAATTGCACAAAATTAAAATACTAATACGCTCAAACACGTAAATGCACACGCTTGCATTGCAGGTGCGTGCAGAAAAAAAAAATTCTGGCCCACGTCAGCTAGTACATCACCTAAACAGGTTGCCCACCCCTGATCTTAATTACGAAATATATATTTGAATCCTTATTTTACCTAGTTCAAGAATCCTAATAAAAACCTAAAATACCAAATTAATTGGGAAATATTTAAATGAATTAGACATCAATTACACTCAAAGTTTTTCTCAAGATTGAACCAATTAGTTAACTAATTGCTTGAGATAAATTAAATTTCCGAAAATTACACAGAATTTTTTTTTGTTTGCTTCCACGAAATTTCTTTTTCTTTCTGTTTTCGGGCGTAAAATATCAAATTTCCCCTGCAGATGGGCTGTGGTGCATCGAGAGCGTCGTTGAATCTCATAAGTCTTGAGACTGCACGCGTATTTGCGCCTAAATATTTAGTTTGACTTGCGATAAAAACTGTGAACAATCTGCCCACTGCAAGGCGTTAGACAAATGCAGATGGGTTGTGGATCGAGAGCATCCTCGTTAAATACTATTAGTCTTGAGACTGCACGTATATTTGCACCTAAATATTTAGTTTCACTTGCGATAAAAAGTGTGAAAAATCTGCCGACTGTAAGGCGTTAGACAAATATTTATTAGTTTATCTACCGCGTGTATACAACAATGGACTCTTGTAGACTTAACTCGTTTGATTATTTAGTCGGCGGATTTAGGTATATTGCTCATATAAATCAAAATATGATAGCAATATCATTTTGCCTTACTTAATGTGCAAATTCAGAATGTTACGAAGCAATTTTGGAAATTTAATTGAATGAATACATTAATAAGTAAATTATTGTATGTCCTATGCATATGTGTACATAATGTGTATATTATGTGTACATTATGTGTACATAATGTGTACATAATGTGTACATAATGTGTACATAATGTGTACATAATGTGTACATAATGTGTACATAATGTGTACATAATGTGTACATAATGTGTACATTATGTGTATATAATGTGTACATTATGTGTACATTATGTGTACATTATGTGTACATAATGTGTACATAATGTGTATATAATGTGTACATAATGTGTATATTATGTGTACATTATGTGTACATTATGTGTACATAATGTGTACATAATGTGTACATAATGTGTACATAATGTGTACATAATGTGTACATAATGTGTACATTATGTGTATATAATGTGTACATTATGTGTACATTATGTGTACATTATGTGTACATAATGTGTACATTATGTGTACTGTATGTGTACTTAACGTCTTGTGAATCCTTATGCAATTAATACAATCGTGTGTACAAGTATATCGTGTGTATAGTAGTATTCGTGTGTAAATCATTTGTTCGCTAATTTATATTCGATGTTGTGTAAATTGGTTGCAAATTTTTTTTGCAAAAACAATTGGTTTAAAAACGGTTATTTGTGATAATTTTAATTGTATTTTTGCCATAATCTCTAAATATTCACAAAAATTTGAATACAGAAAGGTTTATTCGACATTGAACATATATTTTAGCATTGTTAAAAGATTTTTAAACTTCCCTAGCTTAAGCCTAAGTTTTAAAGCTTTAAACACTAAGTTTACCTCAAGTCTTAACAAGATTTAAGAAATTTATAAAATATTTCACAATTTAAATATTCGCAAACTCAGTAGACAATACTTAGCTTAAGTTTACAGACAATCTTGATTAAGTTCACTAAGTTTAGTTTAAAGCCCTGACACGACTTTGACTAAGTGGACTAAGTTTAACTCAAGTCTTGACTAAGCAGATTAGGTTTAGCTAAAGACTTGGCACAGCTTTGTTTAAAAATAAATTTAGTTTAAGCCGTAATAAAGTCTTGAGTAAGTAGACCAAGTTTAGTTTAACTCTAAACAATGTCTTGGCTAAGGATAAGTTTAATTCAAGTCTTGACGATATTCCTTAATAGACTAAGTTCTGGTTTAAGTTTTGGCACAATAAATTTTAATAAAATTTGCAATAATTTTAATCGTTGTATTTTTTGCAACAAATTTAAAATATTCGCAAATATTTGAATACAGAAATTTGTATTCGACATTAAACATTTTCCGGAATTTTTTAGCATTAATACAAAATTTCTAAGCAAAATAAATCAAGTTTAGCTTAAGTCTTAACACTAAGTTTACCCTTAAGTCTCAATAACATCCTGTCTAATTTCATAAAATATTTCACAATTTAAATATTCGTAAACTAAGTAGACAATAATTAGCTTAAGTCTTCAGACAGTCTTGAATAAGTTCACTAAGCTTAGCTTAAAGACTAAACACAGTTTTGACTAAGTAACAATAAAAGACAATATCTAGTCTAAGTCATCAGACAATCTTGATTAAGTTCACTAAGTTTAAATTAAAGCCCTGACACGATTTTGACTAAGTGGATTAAGTTAGATTCAAGTCTTGCCTAAGCAGATTATGTTTAGCTCAAGACTTGGCACAGCTTTGTCTAAAAATAAATTTAGCTTAAGTCGTAATAAAGTCTTGACTAAGTAGACCAAGTTTAGTTTAACTCTAAAAAATATCCTTTCTAAGGATAAGTTTAATTTAAGTCTTGACCATATTCCTCAAAAGACTAAGTTCTGGTTTAAGTTTTAGTACAACAAATTTTAATAAAATTTGCGATAATTTTAATCGTTGTATTTTTTGCGATAAATTTCAAATATTCGCGAATATTTGAATACAGAAATTTGTATTCGACATTGAACATTTTCCGGAATTTTTTAGCTTTAATACAAAATTTCTAAGCTAAATAAATCAAGTTCAGCTTAAGTCTTAACACTAACTTTACCCTTAAGCCTCAACAACATCCTGTCTAAATTCATAAAATATTTCACAATTTAAATATTCGCAAACTAATTAGACAATACTTAGCTTAACTCTTCAGACAGTTTTGAATAAGTTCACTAAGTTTAGTTTGAAGACTAAACGCAGTTTTGACTAAGTGGCAATAAAAGACAATATCTAGCTTAAGTCATTAGGCAATCTTGATTAAGTTCACTAAGTTTAGATTAAAGACCTGACTCGATTTTGACTACGTGGATTAAGTTAGATTCAAGTCTTGACTAAGCAGATTATGTTTAGCTAAAGACTTGGCACAGCATTGTCTAAAAATAAATTTAGCTTAAGCGGTGATAAAGTCTTGACTAAGTAGAACAGGTTAAGTTTCACTATAAACAATGGCTTGTCTAAGGATAAGTTTAATTCAAGTCTTGACTATATTCCCTAAAAGACTAAGTTCTGGTTTAAGTTTTGGCACCACAAATTTTAGTAAAATTTGCGATAATTTTAATCGTTGTCTTTCTTGCGAAAAATTCCAAATATTCGCAGATATTTGAACACAGAAATTTGTATTCGACATTGACCATTTTCCGGAATTTTTTAGCATTAATACAAAATTTCTAAGCAAAATAAATCAAGTTTAGCTTAAGTCTTAACACTAAGTTTATCCTTAAGCCTCAACAACATCCTGTCTAACTTCATAAAATATTTCACAATTTAAATATTTGCAAACTAAGTAGACACTACTTTCAGACAATCTTGAATAAGTTCAATATGTTTAGTTTGAAGACTAAACACAGTTTTGACTAAGTGGCAATAAAAGACAATCTAGCTTAAGTCATTAGGTAATCTTGATTAAGTTCACTAAGTTCTAGTACTTTACTTACTCTACTCTAGTTCACTAAGTTCAAGTACTAAGTTCACTAATATTCGCAAACTAAGTAGATAATACTTAGCTTAAGTCTTCAGACAATCTTGAATAAGTTTACTAAGTTTAGTTTAAAGCCTAAGCACAGTTTTGACTAAGTGGCAATAAAAGACATTGTCTAGCTTAAGTCATCATACAATCTTGATTTAGTTCACTAAGTTTAGTTTAAAGTTCTGACACGATTTTGGCTAAATGGATTAAGTTTGACTCAAGTCTTGACTAAGCAGATTATGTTTAGCTAAAGATTTGGAACAGATTTGTTTAAAAATAAATTTAGCTTAAGTCGTAATAAAGTCTTGACTAAGTAGACCAAGTTTAGTTTAACTATAAACAATGTCTGGTCTAAGGATAAGTTTAATTCAAGTCTTGACCTTATTCCTTAATAGACTAAGTTCTGGTTTAAGTTTTGGCACAACAATTTTTAGTAAAATTTGTGATAATTTTAATCGTTGTATTTTTTGCCATAATTTTCAAATATTCGCAAATATTTGAATACAGAAATTTTTATTCGACATTGAATATTTTCCGGAATTTTTTAGCATTAATACAAAATTTCTAAGCTAAATAAATCAAGTTTAGCTTAAGTCTTGACGCCAAGTTTACCCTTAGGCCTCAACAACATCCTGTCTAAATTCATAAAATATTTCAGAATTTAAATATTCGCAAACTAAGTAGACAATACTTAACTTAAGTCTTCAGACAGTCTTGAATAAGTTCACTAAGTTTAGTTTGAAGACTAAACGCAGTTTTGACTAAGTGGCAATAAAAGACAATATCTAGCTTAAGTCATTAGGCAATCTTGATTAAGTTCACCAAGTTTAGTTTAAAGCCCTGACACGATTTTGACTAAGTGGATTAAGTTTGATTCAAGTCTTGACTACGCAGATTATGTTTAGCTAAAGATTTGGCACAGCTTTGTTTAAAAATAAATTTAGCTTAAGTCGTAATAACGTCTTGACTAAGTAGACCAAGTTTAGTTTAACTCTAAACAATGTTTTGTCTAAGGATAAGTTTAATTCAAGTCTTGACTATATTCCTTAATAGACTAAGTTCTGGTTTAAGTTTTGGCACAATAAATTTTAATAAAATTTGCGATAATTTTATCGTTGTATTTTTTGCAACAAATTTAAAAAATTCGCAAATATTTGAATACAGAAATTTGTATTCGACTTTGAACATTTTCCGGAATTTTTTAGCATTAATACAAAATTTCTAAGTTAAATAAATCAAGTTTAGCTTAAGTCTTAACACTAAGTTTACCCTTAAGTCTCAATAACATCCTGTCTAATTTCATAAAATATTTCACAATTTAAATATTCGTAAACTACGTAGACAATACTTAGCTTAAGTCTTCAGACATTCTTGAATAAGTTCACTAAGTTTAGTTTGAAGACTAAACGCAGTTTTGACTAAGTGGCAATACAAGACAATATCTAGCTTAAGTCATTAGGCAATCTTGATTAAGTTCACTAAGTTTAGTTTAAAGCCCTGACACGATTTTGACTAAGTGGATTAAGATAGATTCAAGTCTTGACTAAGCAGATTATGTTTAGTTAAAGACTTGGCACAGCATTGTCCAAAAATAAATTTAGCTTAAGTCGTGATAAAGTCTTGACTAAGTAGACCAAGTTTAGTTTAACTCTAAACAATGTCTTGTCTAAGGATAAGTTTAATTCAAGTCTTGACTATATTCCTTAATAGACTAAGTTCTGGTTTAAGTTTTGGCACAATAAATTTTAATAAAATTTGCGATAATTTTAATCGTTGTATTTTTTGCAACAAATTTAACATATTCGCAAATATTTGAATACAGAAATTTGTATTCGACATTGAACATTTTCCGGAATTTTTTAGCATTAATACAAAATTTCTAAGTTAAATAAATCAAGTTTAGCTTAAGTCTTAACACTAAGTTTACCCTTAAGTCTCAATAACATCCTGTCTAATTTCATAAAATATTTCACAATTTAAATATTCGTAAACTAAGTAGACAATACTTAGCTTAAGTCTTCAGACAGTCTTGAATAAGTTCACTAAGCTTAGCTTAAAGACTAAACACAGTTTTGACTAAGTAACAATAAAAGACAATATCTAGTCTAAGTCATCAGACAATCTTGATTAAGTTTACTAAGTTTAGTTTAAAGCCCTGACACGATTTTGACTAAGTGGATTAAGTTAGATTCAAGTCTTGCCTAAGCAGATTATGTTTAGCTAAAGACTTGGCACAGCTTTGTCTAAAAATAAATTTAGCTTAAGTCGTAATAAAGTCTTGACTAAGTAGACCAAGTTTAGTTTAACTCTAAAAAATATCCTGTCTAAGGATAAGTTTAATTTAAGTCTTGACCATATTCCTCAAAAGATTAAGTTCTGGTTTAAGTTTTAGTACAACAAATTTTAATAAAATTTGCGATAATTTTAATCGTTGTATTTTTTGCGATAAATTTCAAATATTCGCGAATATTTGAATACAGAAATTTGTATTCGACATTGAACATTTTCCGGAATTTTTTAGCATTAATACAAAATTTCTAAGCAAAATAAATCAAGTTTAGCTTAAGTCTTAACACTAAGTTTATCCTTAAGCCTCAACAACATCCTGTTTAACTTCATAAAATATTTCACAATTTAAATATTTGCAAACTAAATAGACACAACTTAGCTTAAGTTTTCAGACAATCTTGAATAAGTTCAATAAGTTTAGTTTGAAGACTAAACACAGTTTTGACTAAGTGGCAATAAAAGACAATATCTAGCTTAAGTCATTAGGTAATCTTGATTAAGTTCACTAAGTTCTAGTACTTTACTTACTCTACTCTAGTTCACTAAGTTCAAGTACTAAGTTCACTAATATTCGTAAACTAAGTAGATAATACTTAGCTTGTCTTCAGACAATCTTGAATAAGTTTACTAAGTTTAGTTTAAAGACTAAGCACAGTTTTAACTAAGTGGCAATAAAAGACATTGTCTAGCTTAAGTCATCATACAATCTTGATTTAGTTCACTAAGTTTAGTTTAAAGTTCTGACACGATTTTGACTAAATGGATTAAGTTTGACTCAAGTCTTGACTAAGCAGATTATGTTTAGCTAAAGATTTGGAACAGATTTGTTTAAAAATAAATTTAGCTTAAGTCGTAATAAAGTCTTGAATAAGTAGACCAAGTTTAGTTTAACTATAAACAAAGTCTTGTCTAAAGATAAGTTTAATTCAAGTCTTGACCTTATTCCTTAATAGACTAAGTTCTGGTTTAAGTTTTGGCACAACAATTTTTAGTAAAATTTGTGATAATTTTAATCGTTGTATTTTTTGACATAATTTTCAAATATTCGCAAATATTTGAATACAGAAATTTTTATTCGACATTGAACATTTTCCGGAATTTTTTAGCAATAATACAAAATTTCTTAGCTAAATAAATCAAGTTCAACTTAAGTCTTAACACTAACTTTACCCTTAAACCTCAACAACATCCTGTCTAAATTCATAAAATATTTCAAGATTTAAATATTCGCAAACTAAGTAGACAATACTTAGCTTAAGTCTTCAGACAATCTTGAATAAGTTCACTAAGTTTAGTTTGAAGACTAAACACAGTTTTGACTAAGTGGCAATAAAAGACAATATCTAGTTTAAGTCATCAGGCAATCTTGATTAAGTTCACTAAGTTTAGTTTAAAGCCCTGACACGATTTTGAATAAGTGAATTAAGTTTGACTCAAGTCTTGACTAAGCAGATTATGTTTAGCTAAAGATTTGGCACAGATTTGTTTAAAAATAAATTTAGCTTAAGTCGTAATAAAGTCTTGACTAAGTAGACCAATTTTAGTTTAACTCTAAAAAATATCCTGTCTAAGGATAAGTTTAATTTAAGTCTTGACCATATTCCTCTAAAGACTAAGTTCTGGTTTAAGTTTTGGCATAACAAATTTTAATAAAATTTGCGATAATTTTAATCCTTGTATTTTTTGCGAAAAATTTCAAATATTCGCGAATATTTGAATACAGAAATTTGTATTCGACATTGAACATTTTCCAGAATTTTTTAGCATTAATACAAAATTTCTTAGCTAAATAAATCAAGTTCAGCTTAAGTCTTAACACTAAGTTTACCCTTAAGTTTCAATAACATCCTGTCTAAATTCATAAAATATTTCACAATTTAAATATTCGCAAACTAAGTAGACAATACTTAGCTTAAGTCTTCAGACAGTCTTGAATAAGTTCACTAAGTTTAGTTCGAAGACTAAACGCAGTTTTGACTTAGTGGCAATAAAAGACAATATCTAGCTTAAGTCATTAGGCAATCTTGATTAAGTTCACTAAGTTTAGTTTAAAGCCCTGACAGGATTTTGACTAAGTGGATTAAGTTTGACTCAAGTCTTGACTAAGCAGATTGTGTATAGCTAAAGACTTGGCACAGCATTGTTTAAAAATAAATTTAGTTTAGGTCCTGATAAAGTCTTGACTAAGTAGATAAAGTTTAGTTCAACTCTAAACAAAGTCTTGTCTAAGGATAAGTTAAATTTAAGTCTTGACTATATTCCTTAATTGACCAAATTCAGCTTTAAGTTCTAGCCCAACAAGTTTTAATAAAATTTGCGATAATTTTAATCGTTGTATTTTTTGCGACAAATTTCAAATATTCGCAAATATTTGAATACAGAAATTTTGATTCGACATTGAAAATTTTTCGGAATTTTTTAACATTAATACAAAATTTCTAAGCTAAATAAATCAAGTTCAGCTTAAGTCTTAACACTAACTTTACCCTTAAGCCTCAACAACATCCTGTCTAAATTCATAAAATATTTCAAGATTTAAATATTCGCAAACTAAGTAGACAATACTTAGCTTAAGTATTCAGACAGTCTTGAATAAGTTCACTAAGTTTAGTTTGAAGACTAAACGCAGTTTTGACTAAGTGGCAATAAAAGACAATATCTAGCTTAAGTCATTAGGCAATCTTGATTAAGTTCACTAAGTTTAGTTTAAAGCCCTGACACGATTTTGACTAAGTGAATTAAGTTTGACTCAACTCTTGACTAAGCAGATTATGTTTACCTAAAAATTTGGCACAGCTTTGTTTAAAAATAAATTTAGCTTAAATCGTGATAAAGTCTTGACTAAGTAGAACAAGTTAAGTTTCACTATAAACAATGGCTTGTCTAAGGATAAGTTTAATTCAAGTCTTGACTATATTCCCTAAAAGACTAAGTTCTGGTTTAAGTTTTGGCACAACAAATTTTAGGAAAATTTGCGATAATTTTAATCGTTGTATTTTTTGCGATAAATTCCAAATATTCGCAAATATTTGAATACAGAACTTTTGATTCGACATTGAATATTTTCCGGATTTTTTTGTTGCATTAATACAAAATTTCTAAGCTAAATAAATCAAGTTTAGCTTAAATCTTAACACTAAGTTTACCCTTAAGCCTCAACAACATCCTCTCTAAATTCATTAAATATTTCACAATTTAAATATTCGCAAACTAAGTAGACAATACTTAGCTTAAGTCTTCAGACAGTCTTGAATGAGTTCAATAAGTTTAGTTTGAAGACTAAACACAGTTTTGACTAAGTGGCAATAAAAGACCATGTCTAGCTTAAGGCATCAGACAATCTTGATTAAGCACACTAAGTTTAGTTTAAAGGTCTGACACGATTTTGACTAAGTGGATTAAGTTTGACTCAAGTCTTGACTAAGCAGATTATGTTTAGTTAAAGATTTGGCACAGCTTTGTCTAAAAATAGATTTAGCTTAAGTCGTAATAAAGTTTTGACTAAGTAGACCAAGTTAAGTTTCACAATAATCAATGTCTTGTCTAAGGATAAGTTTAATTCAAGTCTTGACTATATTCCTTAATAGACTCCTAGAAGTTCTGGTTTAAGTTTTGGCACAACAAATTTTTGTAAAACTTGTGATAATTTCAATCGTTGTATTTTTTGCGATAAATTTCAAATATTCGCGAATATTTGAATACAGAAATTTTGATTCGACATTGAACATTTTCCGGAATTTTTTAGCATTAATACAAAATTTCTAAGCTAAATAAATCAAGTTCAGCCTAAGTCTTAACACTAACTTTACCCTTAAGCCTCAACAACATCCTGTCTAAATTCATAAAATATTTTACAATTTAAATATTTGCAAACTAAGTAGACAATACTTAGCTTAAGTCTTCAGACAGTCTTGAATAAGTTCACTAAGTTTAGTTTGAAGAATAAACGCAGTTTTGACTAAGTAGCAATGCAAGACAATATCTAGCTTAAGTCATTAGGCAATCTTGATTAAGTTCACTAAGTTTAGTTTAAAGCCCTGACACGATTTTGAATAAGTGGATTAAGTTAGATTCAAGTGTTGACAAAGCAGATTATGTTTAGCTAAAGACTTGGCACAGCATTGTCTAAAAATAAATTTAGCTTAAGTCGTGATAAAGTCTTGACTAAGTAGACCAAGTTTAGTTTAACTGTAAACAATGTCTTGTCTAAGGATAAGTTTAATTCAAGTCTTGACGATATTCCTTAATAGACTAAGTTCTAGTTTAAGTTTTGGCATAACAAATTTTAATAAAATTTGCGATAATTTTAATCGTTGTATTTTTTGCAACAAATTTGAAATATTCGCAAATATTTGACTACAGAAATTACAGAAAAGACAAAAGGTTGTGCAAAACGGAGCGTCTGGACCGGCCTTAAGAATTGGCCCGCAGAGCGCAGAACTCAATATAACTTTTTATTTTGGTATCGATTCTTGAGACAAATTTGGCAAATTCTTAAAAATATTCAAAAAAGTCGACTTTGTATTCGACTTTGAACATTTTCCGGAATTTTTTTGCATTAATACAAAATTTCTTAGCTAAATAAATCAAGTTCAGCTTAAGTCTTAACACTAAGTTTACCCTTAAGTCTCAATAACATCCTGTCTAATTTCATAAAATATTTCACAATTTAAATATTCGCAAACTAATTAGACAATACTTAGCTTAAGTCTTCAGACAGTTTTGAATAAGTTCACTAAGTTTAGTTTGAAGAATAAACGCGGTTTTGACTAAGTGGCAATAAAAGACAATATCTAGCTTAAGTCATTAGGCAATCTTGATTAAGTTCACTAAGTTTAGATTAAAGACCTGACACGATTTTGACTACGTGGATTAAGTTAGATTCAAGTCTTGACTAAGCAGATTATGTTTAACTAAAGACTTGGTACAGCATTGTCTAAAAATAAATTTAGCTTAAGTCGTGATAAAGTCTTGACTAAGTAGAACAAGTTAAGTTTCACTATAAACAATGGCTTGTCTAAGGATGAGTTTAATTCAAGTCTTGACTATATTCCCTAAAAGACTAAGTTCTGGTTTAAGTTTTGGCACCACAAATTTTAGTAAAATTTGCGATAATTTTAATCGTTGTATTTTTTGCGATAAATTCCAAATATTCGCAAATATTTGAATACAGAAATTTTGATACGACATTGAATAGTTTCCGGATTTTTTTTTGCATTAATACAAAATTTCTAAGCTAAATAAATCAAGTTTAGCTTAAGTCTTAACACTAAGTTTACCCTTAAGCCACAACAACATCCTCTCTAAATTCATTAAATATTTCACAATATAAATATTCGCAAACTAAGTAGACAATACTTAGCTTAAGTCTTCAGACAGTCTTGAATAAGTTCACTAAGTTCAGTTTGAAGACTAAACACAGTTTTGGCTAAGTGGCAATAAAAGACCATGTCTAGCTTAAGTCATCGGACAATCTTGATTAAGTACACTAAGTTTAGTTTAAAGGTCTGACACGATTTTGACTAAGTGGATTAAGTTTGACTCAAGTCTTGACTAAGCAGATTATGTTTAGTTAAAGATTTGGCACAGCATTGTCTTTAGCTTAAGTCTTGACACTAAGTTTATCCTTAAGCCTCAACAACATCCTGTCTAACTTCATAAAATATTTCACAATTTAAATATTCGCAAACTAAGTAGACAATACTTAGCTTAGGTCTTCGGACAATCTTGAATAAGTTTACTAAGTTTAGTTTAAAGCCTAAGCACAGTTTTGACTAAGTGGCAATAAAAGACATTGTCTCATCATACAATTTTGATTTAGTTCACTAAGTTTAGTTTAAAGTTCTGACACGATTTTGACTAAATCGATTAAGTTTGATTCAAGTCTTGACTAAGCAGATTATGTTTAGCTAAAGATTTGGAACAGATTTGTTTAAAAATAAATTTAGCTTAAGTCGTAATAAAGTCTTGACTAAGTAGACCAAGTTTAGTTTAACTATAAACAATGTCTTGTCTAAGGATAAGTTTAATTCAAGTCTTGACCTTATTCCTTAATAGACTAAGTTCTGGTTTAAGTTTTGGCACAACAATTTTTAGTAAAATTTGTGATAATTTTAATCGTTGTATTTTTTGCCATAATTTTCAAATATTCGCAAATATTTGAATACAGAAATTTTTATTCGACATTGAACATTTTCCGGAATTTTTTAGCATTAATACAAAATTTCTAAGCTAAATAAATCAAAATTAGCTTAAGTCTTGACGCCAAGTTTACCCTTAAGCCTCAACAACATCCTGTCTAAATTCATAAAATATTTCAAAATTTAAATATTCGCAAAGTCAGTAGACAATACTTAGCTTTAGTTTTCAGACAATCTTGAATAAGTTCAGTAAGTTTAGTTTGAAGACTAAACACAGTTTTAACTAAGTGGAAATAAAAGACAATATCTACCTTAAGTCATCAGACAATTTTAATTTAGTTCACAAAGTTTAGTTTAAAGCCCTGACAAGATTTTGACTAAGTGGATTTAGTTTGACTCAAGTCTTGACTAAGCAGATTGTGTACAGCTAAAGACTTGGCACAGCATTGTTTAAAAATAAATTTAGTTTAGGTCCTGATAAAGTCTTGACTAAGTAGATAAAGTTTAGTTCAACTCTAAAAGTCTTGTCTAAGGATAAGTTTAATTTAAGTCTTGACTATATTCCTTAATTGACCAAATTCAGCTTTAAGTTCTGGCCCAACAAGTTTTAATAAAATTTGCGATAATTTTAATCGTTGTATTTTTTGCGACAAATTTCAAATATTCGGGAATATTTGAATACAGAAATTTGTATTCGACATTGACCATTTTCCGGATTTTTTTAGCAATAATACAAAATTTCTAAGCTAAATAAATTCGCAAACTAAGTAGACAATACTTAGCTTAAGTCTTCAGACAGTCTTGAATAAGTTCACTAAGCTTAGCTTAAAGACTAAACACAGTTTTGACTAAGTAACAATAAAAGACAATATCTAGTCTAAGTCATCAGACAATCTTGATTAAGTTCACTAAGTTTAGTTTAAAGCCCTGACACGATTTTGACTAAGTGGATTAAGTTTGATTCAAGTCTTGACTAAGCAGATTATGTTTAGCTAAAGACTTGGCACAGTTTCGTTTAAAAACAAAATTACCTTAAATCGCGATAAAATCTTGACTAAGTAGACCAAGTTAAGTTTCACTATAAACAATGTCTTGTCTAACGATAAGTTTAATTCAAGTCTTGACTATATTCCTTAATAAACCAAATTCAGCTTTAAGTTTTTGCACAACAAATTTTAGTAAAATTTGCGATAATTTTAATCGTTGTATTTTTTGCGATAAATTTCAAATATTCTCAGATATTTGAATACAGAAATTTGTATTCGACTTTGAACATTTTCCGGAATTTTTTTGCATTAACACAAAAATATTCTAAGTCTGTCTATTTCTGTCTAGTCTATTTCTAAGCTAAATAAATCAAGTTTAGCTTAAGTCTTAACACTAAGTTTACCCTTAAGTCGCAATAACATCCTGTCTAATTTCATAAAATATTTCACAATTTAAATATTCGCAAACTAAGTAGACAATACTTAGCTTAAGTTTTCAGACAATCTTGAATAAGTTCACTAAGTTTAGTTTGAAGACTAAACACAGTTTTGACTAAGTGGCAATAAAATACAATATCTAGCTTAAGTAATCAGACAGTCTGGATTAAGTTCAATAAGTTTGGTTTAAAGTCCTGACACAGTTTTAACTAAGTGGATTAAGTTTCTCAAGATTAGGTAACTCATATCTACCTTAAGTCAACAGAAAATCTTGGTTGTTCATTACGTTTAGTATAAAGTCTTGACACGGCTTTGACTAAGTGGATTAAGTTTAACTCAAGTCTTGATTAAGTAGACTATGTTTCGCTAGACTTTGCAAAGTGGCAATAATAGACAATATCTAGTTTAAATAATCAGGCAATGTTGAGTTTAGTTTAAAGCCCTGACATGATTTTGACTAAGTGGATTAAGTTTAACTCAAGTCTTGACTAAGCAGATTATGTTTAGCTAAAGATTTGGCACAGCTTTGTTTAAAATTAAATTTAGCTTAAGTCGAGGTAAAGTCTTGACTAAGTAGACCAAGTTTAGTTTAACTCTAAACAATGTTTAAAATGAGATGTCATGGTTTGAACCAAATTGAACAGACAAGACTGTCTTGTCTGTCTTGTCTGCTACTGACAGATTTGAAGATATCGTAGTGGTAATCTCCTACTTTCAATTTTAAACAATGTCTCATCTTAGGATAAGTTTGATTTAAGTCTTGACTATATTACTTAATAAATTGGTTTAAGTCTTGCCACAACTTCGCCTAAGTTGAAGGAAATTATTTATAGAAAAACAAAGTTTACAGTTAGTCTACAAAGTAACAACACCTTATGTATACTACAAACTGAACTAGTGGGTTGGTTATAGACTTGGAATGAATGTAAACTACATCCAATTTAGACGAAATTCGTGTCAATTAAGACTTAACACAAATTAAGTCAGACACGAATTATCAACAAGAAGTTTAATAAAAATCTTATTTGATTAGACTCACGATAAATTTAGTTTCGCTTAATATAGATAATAGATAAATTTAGATTTTAACCACTCGAATATTTTCGAGTGGCTAATTAAATCGCAAAAAGTGTAAATCTATTGCAAAATCATCGCAAAAAATCTACAAGCATTGTTGATTTATTTTCAAATTAGTTAATTATTTAAATTATTGATTTATTAATTTTTATAAATTTATTAATTTATTTATTTAATATTAGTTAATTAATGCTAATTATTAATTAATTAATATAAACTAAAATTAATTTAAAATATAAACATTAAGTTTATTACATTACACTAAATAAACGTTATTAGTTACATTATAATAAATAAAACAACTTACATAGCACATGTCTCCGCGAATGGAGTAAATTCCCTGATGGTTGTTGTACATTTTGCCAAATTATTCGCACTAAATTCGCACAATTAACTCCCGGTTTGACACTTAAGTCGGCGGTTAAGTAAACAGCGCAGTTCGAATATCAACAAAGGACTAAAACACTTCGACTCGATCGTGCAGTGGTCGGCGAGTAAGTCAGGTAAAGCAAGGTATGCGGCGTTCGACCTCGAACTCCGCCTGACTCATTCGCTGCGGGAGATTTTCGAAAGGAAAGTTGGAAATCCAACAGGGAAATTGAGATTACGTCTGTCTGGCGTTGCAGCTAGTCGAGAACTAAATCTTGTGGTGGGGTGATTTCTGGTACTTCGCCCACTTGACTTTAATTAGTGCGGACGAACGCCTGTGCCGGAGAACCCTCCGAACGTGTGTTCCTCTGCTTCAATTTCGTTTTCGTAAAGTTCCATGTTTTATCAAAAAACTGTTCTCTTTTCCTCTTTTCGTTCGTTATCAATGTGTAAACACGCTTTAATCTACCTTGTTTATAACTCGGTTTTAATTAAATTTCAAACTTGTTTGCTTTATACGCAAGTCAATATTGATTGCCAATGCGGTTTTTCAAACTAACTAGTTATTGCAAATATTGCAAATCTTAATTGATCGAAAATAAATAGGACACACCGTTTTCTCTTAAGAGACTAAGACACAGACTAGACACATACTAGATTAGATAGACAAGACTAGACAGATAAGACTAGATAGACAGGACTATATAGACAAGACTAGAAAGACAAGACTAGACGGACAAGACTAGACAGACAAAACTAGACGGACAAGACTAGACAGACAAGACTAGACAGACAATTTAGTAATATTCTAAATTGGGTAATTTTTAATCCTCTAGCGATAGATAGTCCACAAATCATAATAAAACTTCATCACTTTGCTAAGAGGATTAGTGTGTGAGGTAACATTGCAGCCTTAATCCTCTTACTGAACTTTCTGTGAATTTATTGAGAATAGTTTACCAGGTTTTAAGTGTCCATTTAATGTTTTGATTTCATAGTCTTGTCTATCTAGTCTTGTCACATTAGTCTTGTCTGTCTAGTCGTGTTTGTCTAGTTTCATATGTCTAGTTATGTCTATCTAGTCTTGTCTGTCTTGTCTTGTCTGTCTAGTCGTATCTGTCTAGTCTTATCTGTCTAGTCTTGTCTGTCTAGTCTTGTCTGTCTAGTCTTGTCTGTCTAGTCTTGTCTGTCTAGTCTTGTCTGTCTAGTCTTGTCTGTCTAGTCTTGTCTGTCTAGTCTTGTCTGTCTAGTCTTGTCTGTCTAGTCTTGTCTGTCTAGTCTTGTCTGTCTAGTCTTGTCTGTCTAGTCTTGTCTGTCTAGTCTTGTCTGTCTAGTCTTGTCTGTCTAGTCTTGTCTGTCTAGTCTTGTCTGTCTAGTCTTGTCTGTCTAGTCTTGTCTGTCTAGTCTTGTCTGTCTAGTCTTGTCTGTCTAGTCTTGTCTGTCTAGTCTTGTCTGTCTAGTCTTGTCTGTCTAGTCTTGTCTGTCTAGTCTTGTCTGTCTAGTCTTGTCTGTCTAGTCTTGTCTGTCTAGTCTTGTCTGTCTAGTCTTGTCTGTCTAGTCTTGTCCTGTCTAGTCTTGTCTGTCTAGTCTTGTCTGTCTAGTCTTGTCTGTCTAGTCTTGTCTGTCTAGTCTTGTCTGTCTAGTCTTGTCTGTCTAGTCTTGTCTGTCTAGTCTTGTCTGTCTAGTCTTGTCTGTCTAGTCTTGTCTGTCTAGTCTTGTCTGTCTAGTCTTGTCTGTCTAGTCTTGTCTCTCTAGTCTTGTCTGTCTAGTCTTGTCTGTCTAGTCTTGTCTGTCTAGTCTTGTCTGTCTAGTCTTGTCTGTCTAGTCTTGTCTGTCTAGTCTTGTCTGTCTAGTCTTGTCTGTCTAGTCTTGTCTGTCTAGTCTTGTCTGTCTAGTCTTGTCTGTCTAGTCTTGTCTGTCTAGTCTTGTCTGTCTAGTCTTGTCTGTCTAGTCTTGTCTGTCTAGTCTTGTCTGTCTAGTCTTGTCTGTCTAGTCTTGTCTGTCTAGTCTTGTCTGTCTAGTCTTGTCTGTCTAGTCTTGTCTGTCTAGTCTTGTCTGTCTAGTCTTGTCTGTCTAGTCTTGTCTGTCTAGTCTTGTCTGTCTAGTCTTGTCTGTCTAGTCTTGTCTGTCTAGTCTTGTCTGTCTAGTCTTGTCTGTCTAGTCTTGTCTGTCTAGTCTTGTCTGTCTAGTCTTGTCTGTCTAGTCTTGTCTGTCTAGTCTTGTCTGTCTAGTCTTGTCTGTCTAGTCTTGTCTGTCTAGTCTTGTCTGTCTAGTCTTGTCTGTCTAGTCTTGTCTGTCTAGTCTTGTCTGTCTAGTCTTGTCTGTCTAGTCTTGTCTGTCTAGTCTTGTCTGTCTAGTCTTGTCTGTCTAGTCTTGTCTGTCTAGTCTTGTCTGTCTAGTCTTGTCTGTCTAGTCTTGTCTGTCTAGTCTTGTCTGTCTAGTCTTGTCTGTCTAGTCTTGTCTGTCTAGTCTTGTCTGTCTAGTCTTGTCTGTCTAGTCTTGTCTGTCTAGTCTTGTCTGTCTAGTCTTGTCTGTCTAGTCTTGTCTGTCTAGTCTTGTCTGTCTAGTCTTGTCTGTCTAGTCTTGTCTGTCTAGTCTTGTCTGTCTAGTCTTGTCTGTCTAGTCTTGTCTGTCTAGTCTTGTCTGTCTAGTCTTGTCTGTCTAGTCTTGTCTGTCTAGTCTTGTCTGTCTAGTCTTGTCTGTCTAGTCTTGTCTGTCTAGTCTTGTCTGTCTAGTCTTGTCTGTCTAGTCTTGTCTGTCTAGTCTTGTCTGTCTAGTCTTGTCTGTCTAGTCTTGTCTGTCTAGTCTTGTCTGTCTAGTCTTGTCTGTCTAGTCTTGTCTGTCTAGTCTTGTCTGTCTAGTCTTGTCTGTCTAGTCTTGTCTGTCTAGTCTTGTTTGTCTAGTCTTGTCTGTCTAGTCTTGTCTGTCTAGTCTTGTCTGTCTAGTCTTGTCTGTCTAGTCTTGTCTGTCTAGTCTTGTCTGTCTAGTCTTGTCTGTCTAGTCTTGTCTGTCTAGTCTTGTCTGTCTAGTCTTGTCTGTCTAGTCTTGTCTGTCTAGTCTTGTCTGTCTAGTCTTGTTTGTCTAGTCTTGTCTGTCTAGTCTTGTCTGTCTAGTCTTGTCTGTCTAGTCTTGTCTGTCTAGTCTTGTCTGTCTAGTCTTGTTTGTCCAGTCTTGTCTGTCCAGTCTTGTCTGTCTAGTCTTGTCTGTCTAGTCTTGTCTGTCTAGTCTTGTCTGTCCAGTCTTGTCTGTCCAGTCTTGTCTGTCTAGTCTTGTCTGTCTAGTCTTGTCTGTCTAGTCTTGTCTGTCCAGTCTTGTCTGTCTAGTCTTGTCTGTCTAGTCTTGTCTGTCTAGTCTTGTCTGTCTAGTCTTGTCTGTCCAGTCTTGTCTGTCTAGTCTTGTCTGTCTAGTCTTGTCTGTCTAGTCTTGTCTGTCTAGTCTTGTCTGTCCAGTCTTGTCTGTCTAGTCTTGTCTGTCTAGTCTTGTCTGTCTAGTCTTGTCTGTCTAGTCTTGTCTGTCCAGTCTTGTCTATCTAGTCTTGTCTGTCTAGTCTTGTCTGTCTAGTCTTGTCTGTCTAGTCTTGTCTGTCCAGTCTTGTCTGTCTAGTCTTGTCTGTCTAGTCTTGTCTGTCTAGTCTTGTCTGTCTAGTTTTGTCTGTCTAGTCTTGTCTGTCTAGTCTTGTCTGTCTAGTCTTGTCTGTCTAGTCTTGTCTGTCTAGTCTTGTCTGTCCAGTCTTGTCTGTCTAGTCTTGTCTGTCTAGTCTTGTCTGTCTAGTCTTGTCTGTCTAGTCTTGTCTGTCTAGTCTTGTCTGTCTAGTCTTGTCTGTCTAGTCTTGTCTGTCTAGTCTTGTCTGTCTAGTCTTGTCTGTCTAGTCTTGTCTGTCTAGTCTTGTCTGTCTAGTCTTGTCTGTATAGTCTTGTCTGTAAAGTCTTGTCTGTCTGTTTTGTGTCTCATTGTTTCTTTGTGTGGATTAGATGAGTTAGTGATAGGTAGCAGAGGAGGGAGAGAATGCACGGAACAGCTGTTGATGGTGCAAGGTGGTAATAGTGTGGAAGGCAGGTAGAAAGAGAATTTCTAGTGTTTAAGGATAACGCCACCGGTTTTGGAAAAGAATGTCTGATCGAAAGTCGTCGGAATGCTGGAATATCCCATTGAATGTGCACGGCGCGTTTAGCGAGGCATTTTTGCCATTTTTTTGCTCGCGTTCGTTTTTTGTTTATTTGTTTGTTTGTGTTAGAGTTCTTTGTTGTTCGAGAACAGTCAAGGACGAAATTTGGTTGAATGGTATACCGGGTGAGATCTTAACTGATTTAAGGTTCAAAGGGGAAAGCATTGAGTTGGTAATACAAATAGTGTTGGTGTTATAAATATAGTTGGAGAGAATGAAACTAACTATACTTGTACCGGCGAGAGAATGCATCTCGTCTCGACGAGTTTATCGTTGTTCTGCGCATACACCTGCATTATTTCGAGTGCGCGGTGTTTATTTGTCCGTATTTGAAAAACTGACGCATCTTTCTTAACTCAAACTAATCTGCGCGTACCTCACCGCATCCCTTGCCCCTCATACAGCGGCGCAGTACAGCTGCATTCTCTCGCCGGTTCGAGTATAGGTGTTACAATTTTATAGGAAAAAATCAATCAACATTGTCTTCGTGATAATCAACTAATAATTATCACGAACAGAATTTTTGATTGGTTTTAGAAAAGCATCTTGCAATATATTTTAATGCAATTTACGCATTGCAGTCCGTTAACGTATTAATACGTTTTTTTTTAATTTAAAATTTTGAAGACGACGACGTAGTGATACGTCAATTTATAATCAAAGTATAGGAGCCGTTGACGTACTAGTAAGTTTTTTTTTATTTAAAACCTTTCCTGGAAGAAAACTGAAATAAAGTGCCAAACCGTTTTCAGCACTTCGATTTTCTTTGGGTAAGCAAAAAAAAATAACAAAAAAAAATTTAAACAAAAATTTTCGATCATTTCGCTCGAAAAATATGTGTTTTTTCGGTTTTTTTCGATTTTCTCGAGAACGGTAAAAAGCAGCGATATCATTTTCGGCACACAGAAATTACACGACAAGACCAACAAATCGATGTGTAAATTGTCCGCAAAGATTCAACAATTCGTCGAGATATTTCAAACTGAAATTTACTAGATTCTCGATTTGCTAAGTAGATATCGCGGAAACGGTTGCAGATCAGATAAATCAAGATTACAAACTACGCGCGGCAGCGCCGCGCGTATGTGATCTTGTTCAGATAAATCAAGGCTACATTCTACGCGTATGTACTACATACTACGCGTATGTGATCTTACATGTGATCATACTACGCGTATGTACTACATACTACATACTACGCGTATGTGATATTGTTCAGATAAATCAAGACTACATACTAGGCGTATGTACTACATACTACGCGTATATACTACATACTACGCGTGTGTGATATTGTTCAGATAAATTAAGACTACATACTAGGCGTATGTACTACATACTACGCGAATGGGATATTGTTCAGATAAATCAAGACTACATACGAGGCGTATGTACTACATACTACGCGTATGTGGTCTAGATCAGATAAATCAAGATTACATACTACGCGCGCAGCGCCGCGCGTATGTGATCTTGTTCAGATAAATCAAGACAACATACTACGCGTATATTCTACATCAAAAACATCTTACGTTTTGTCAACTACCTGGGGTTCGAGATATCGGCTTCTGCGGATATAGAAGCAGGCTAAAATAGCGATAATTCGCCAAGAGGGAAAAGAAGCCCAGGGAGACCCAGAAAGCGGTGGAGGGACAATAGGCCCCACCTTTTCATCCCCCGACAAAATATCCTCCGACAAAATATCCCCCGCCAAAATATCTTCAAGACAAAATATCCCCCGATAAAATATCCTCAAGACAAAATATCCCCAGACAAAATATCCTATGGATATAATAATTCTTGACTAAATAACTTCCACTATCAAAATAAACAATTATATGTCATCATCATAAGTCAACTTAGACTTATCAGGTGCTAACATATACACTAATGGCACAGATTTACCATCTTTGAATCCATGAATTGTATACAATTGGGAAAATATGCCAGGCACTGATTTAAAAGTTCCATCACTCAGCCACTGATCACATCGTCTCAAAAAACTTTTGAATAAAAAATAACGCGTATGTTGTCTTGATTTACCTTCCCGCTTCGCGGTGGACAACCTAATCTAACCAAGGTAAAACCAACGGTCCTTGCCCTTTTGTCCTATATTGGACCGAGAGTTCGCGCTACTGCGCGTATGTTGTCTTGATTTATCTTCTCACTTCGCGGCGGACAACCTAATCTAACCAAGGTAAAACCAACGGTCCTTGCCACTTTGTCCTACATTGGACCGAGAGTTCGCGCTGCGGCGCGTATGTTGTCTTGATTTACCTTCCCGCTTCGCGGCGGACAACCTAATCTAACCAAGGTAAAACCAACGGTCCTTGCCACTTTGTCCTATATTGGACCGAGAGTTCGCGCTACTGCGCGTATGTTGTCTTGATTTATCTTCTCGCTTCGCGGCGGACAACCTAATCTAACCAAGGTAAAACCAACGGCAAGGACCGTTTTTAAGGACAAGGACGGCAAGGACACTTTGTCTTATATTGGATCGAAATTGAAAAAGTAAGGGGAAGGTGGACATAACACAAATGTACCTACACATGTACAAATACACAATTTATCAATAATCGATAAATCCTAACTAACAGTTCAAAATGTTAAATTAAAAAATTAAATCATTTGAACAGTTTTCGAAGAATTGTCAAGACTGAATTAGTCTAAGGATTTTTCATCACAGGGATAATTTGTCTTGGGGATATTTTGTCTTGGAGATATTTTGTCTGGGGATATTTTGTCGGAGGATGTTTTGTCGGAGATATTTTGTCGGGGATATTTTGTCGGGGATATTTTGTCGGGGGATGAAAAGTCGTATTACCTGTGATGGATGAAGAACAAGAATGTTTTGTCTAAACTTTTCCTCTATTTTCGGGAAAACTGTTATTAGGGCTATGATTCAGACCGTGAAGAACTGAAGTCGCTTAGAGATTTTGGCTGCAAGCCATGAAAGCATCAAGAATTGTTGGGTCAATTTTAAAAACAAATACCTAAACACTCACACGAAATCACGCATCTACAAAACTGCAATCAGACCAATAGCCACATACACAGCAGAAACTCGCCCTGTGACAATAACAACACGTGGAAAGGTTGTGGAATTGTCGGTGTGGAAAAACCGAAATACGAAAGATCAACAATAAAACCTTAATGGAGAGTATGAGGAGCACGGAGCTGAGGCAAATGTCCGACGTACAACCCATAAACGTCTGGGTAGAAGAACGAAAAGAGATGTGGCGCAGCCACGTGGACTGGTTGGACAACACCAGGCTGGTCCGAATAATCCGAAAAAGAAGCCCAGGGAGACCCAGAAAGCAACATTAGGCCCCACCTTGACCGACTATAGTGATGGATGAACAGGCAAGCCTGTTTATAATAAGAGAAAGAAGAAGAAGAAAGTTTTGTCGAAACTTTTGAGCTGTGCTGGAAAACTGTTATTAGGGCTTTGATCCAGACCATGAAGAACTGAAGACGTTTGGAGATTTTAGGAAAAATATACAGTTTGGATCAGACTTTGAGGAACATTTGAACAGGTTATTGTAAAATTTGAAGCCTTGATTTTAGACAAAAATAAGGAAAGTTAAGTTTTTACTAGATTTTCAGAAATATCGTTATATAGATTATGGACCACGCCTTGGGAAAATGAAAAAGTCGTTGGAACAGTTTCCCCTCGATTTTCGGACAAATTGATGGATTGGACGATGAGAAACGGAAGAAATTGTCGGAAAAATCTCAATTCCTTTTTAAAAAAACTACAGCTAGGATCTTGCGAAACGAGTCTTGCGGAACTGAAGAATTTTCCGAAAAAATTATATTCATAAGGCCTTATATAAGTTTATTTAATGAACATTAATAAGCGAAAATAAAATTTAAAGGTATGCGTTCTTCACTAGCTATTGCTGATTCGACTTTATACACAGAGCATTATGGTGGTTACAGGGTCGACTTGTTTGTTTTAGATTAATTGTCATTCTCAGGGCAGATGCTTATGGGCGTGTTGCTTATGGTTCTAAGTGCTAAAGATGGTGCAAAAGCTGTTGCTGTTGTGGCAGATGGAAGACGCCAGCATTATGTGTTTAGATCCTTCTTGTCAGTCTTCTTAGCATCCAAAAAGCACTTGTGCGGTACAAATACGCTCAGGCTGGGATCTGACAGGAAACGAAAAACAACTGCTATTGACCGATTTATCGTTCGTTCAACTATACGAAATTGTCATGTGATTTCAGTGGAGACCAGATACCAACTCTGTGAGGTTCGTGGTACAGCTATGAGTGTGTGGACAGTTTGTCGAAGGTTGCAAGAAGCTTGCTTAAAATCATATAGAGCTGGATCCAGCAGCTGGACCAAAATTACTCCCACGTCACCGAGAAACCAGATTCCAATTTTCTCGCGAATATTTAAATTGTACATTGCCACAATGCAGGAATCTACTGTTTACTGACGAATCTAGATTATGTCTACATTCCCCAAGTGGATTGCTCTATAATAGTAATAATAATAAGCTCTATAATACTAATGAGTCTTTTTAGGACTAACAAAAACAAATCTCATTTAAAATTTGTCAGTTATTTTATAGCTTTCAGTCCACCTTCGTGGCACACAACAAAAACCAGAAAATAACATCGTTCTTTAAGATCATGTCCCTCCGATACCTTAAGTGGACAGCCATCTGTAGACTCGTTTTGAGATTTATCTCTCATCAGTACAGCTTTGCTTTTATGAACAACAATTTGTAAATCACTTACTTGAAACCGATATAGATGATTAGGGTTCGATATTTTTAATTTGACATTTCGTGAGAAAGACATGAACTTAGCTTAACTTAGCTTATTTAAATAATTTAAACCACGAAACCACGAAAAAATGCATTTCTGCAAAATAAACCTAACAGAGATTAATTTTAGTTGAATAAGAATTTAATTCTTCGAATTGCCTCCTCGAGACCTGTTGCCTACGTATACCATAGCGGCCCATACCATAATGAGCTCAAGAATCAATTCATTCCTTTGAATATTCTTCCATTTTTCCAGGAATGCCGGACAAAGCTATTATTTATAATCCTCCTAAAGCTATAAATTATTATCCTCCAACACGCCTGCCCAGTATGTCCCAAACGTATTCTATAGGATTTCCATCTGGGCTACATGCAGGTCAGTTGAATTTTCGTATTCAAACTGCATCACAGTATTTTGTGACGCACCTCGCAGAATGCGGTCGTCCGTTACCCTGCATCAATATGATCGCCGATAAATGGAGCAAATGGAACTACGTACTTTTCCAAAACCTCTTCAATATACCGCTGTGCACTCAGCGATCCTTCATCTATGATAACCAATTCGCTGCAGCGAACCATTGATATTTCTGCCCTTACCATCAGGGAACCTCCGCCATATCTAAGCCGGGGCTAGGGCTTCACACGAGAGTCTCATTTCTGTTCTCGTCTTCAATATTTGACTCTGACACGGGCAGCCGTAACATTTTCTTTATAAATTTGAACTGCTCGTTCGGGGCTCAGGCACGTCCGGATTGCTCGGGTTCAAATTTTTGAAGAAAGTGTTACGGCTGCCCGGAACGAGATCAGAAACGAGACTCTCGTGTGAAGCCCTAGCCCCGGCTTAGATATGGCGGAGGTTCCCTGATGGTAACGCCAGAAATATCAATGGTTCCCTGCAGCGAATTGGTTATCATAGATGAAGGATCGCTGACTGCACAGCGGTATATTGAAGAGGTTTTGGAAAATTACGTAGTCCCATTTGCTCCATTTATCGGCGATGGCCTCATTCTGATGCAGGGTAACGCGAGACCGCATTATACGAGGTGCGTCACAGAATGCTCCAGATCAGACCCAACTCCAGATGCAGTTAGAATAAGAAAATTCAACTGACCTGCATGTAGCCCAGATGGAAATCCTTTAGAACATGTTTGGGACATACTGGCCAGACGTGTTAGAGAACAATAAACGAGCTTGGTCCGGCATTCCAGGAAAAATGGCAGAATATTCAAAGAAATGAATTGATTCATGAGCTCATTATGGTATGGGCCGCTATGGTATACGCAGGCAATAGTTCTCGAGGAGACAATTCGAAGTATTGAATTCTTATTCAACTAAAATTAATCTCAGGTTTATTTTGCAGAAATGCATTTTCTTTCGTGGTTTCGTGGTTTAAATTATCATTTAAATCAATAACCTGCTAAGTTCATGTCTTTCTCATGAAACGTCAAATTAAAATTATCTAACCCTAATGATCTACATGGGTTTCAAGTAAGTGTACAAATTCTTGTCCATAAAAGCAAAGCTGTACTGATGAGAGATAAATCTCAAAACGCGTCTACAGATGGCTGTCCACTTAAGGTATCGGAGGGACATGATCTTAAAGAACGATGTTATTTTCTGGTTTTTGTTGTGTGCCACGAAGGTGGACTGAAAGCTATAAAATAACTGACAAATTTTAAATGAGATTTGTTTTTGGTAGTCCTAAAAAGACTCATTAGTATTATAGAGCTCCGGACAGGTTGAATATATTTTTATATTCAGGCTGTGTTCCGACTTTATTAAGTTCAATGCCCTGTTTTTTGCATCTGAGTGTACGTGGTCTGTTAGAAAAGTATCCGACCTTATTTTTTATTTAGAAAACCGCATGAGCCGACCTTGAACATTCGTGCGCATGCGTGAATTTTTTCCCGCCTCTAGATAGCGTCAGTTGCTGTTGAGCAGTGTACGTAGTGTGTAGTGCTCTCGTCGGTTTTTCAATGCAAGTAAAAATAACCAAAGAGTACTATAGGGATGTCCTACATCGCCTACTTGATGCTGTGCGGCGTAAGCGACTGGAGTTGTGGTCATCAGGAAATTGGCGACTCCATCACGACAATGCAGATTCTTCGCACTTGGTTCACAATTTTATGGCGAAAAACCAGACTCCTCTGGTTCGAAAGGCTCCTTACTCTCCTGATATGGCCCCCTGCGACTTCTGGCTATTTCCCAAAGTCATGAGGCCAATGAAAGGAACGCGATTTCAGACAAGAGAGGATATTATGGCTGCAACGACAGCCGAGCTAAAGTCGATTCCGAAAGAGGCTTCTTCGGAATGCTTCCAACAATGGCGGCACCGCTGAAAGAAATGTGTGGAGTCCCAAGGAGACTACTTTGAGGGCGATTAGGTTTCCAATGCTCCAGGTAGGCCAGTTTTTTTTTACCGGCTAAAGGTCGGATACTTTCCTAACGGACCACGTATTTATCCTTCTTCAGAAATATCCAACTATATTTATCCATTATCACATATATTCAACTACACTTATCGAACTTTAGAAAATTTAAAGTTATTTTCAAAATGTGCTTATCATTATATTTATCTATATTTAAATTTCTATTTATTTATATTTATTTATATTATATTTATATTTCACATGGCATTTGTGGATAATTTGTGGATAACAGATATAAACTCCAGGAAATAATGCAAGAAAGAGGATTCCCTAACCATCTAATAGAAACTATCAGATCGTTATATAGAAACACAAATATAATAGGAGTCATAAACAATGGCGGCAGTAGAACTAACAAAATCCAAACCAACGAAGGTCTTTGACAAGTGTGTGGACTATCACCTACCCTATTTAATATCTATATTGACGACGTAGTTAAACTCTGGAAACCGCAAGTAAATCCGTGGATAAAACTACGAAAAGGAAATTATCTGAACTTACTGCTTATGCCGATAATTTAACATTAATACAAAACAGCGAAGATAATCTGCAAAGATCTATATACCGTCTCAAAATACTCTGTGAAGAATACAACCCGAAAATATCAAAAGACAAAACAAAAATAATGGCTTTCGAAGGAAAACAAAGAGTGCGTTCCAAAATAATAATAGACAATATGACATTAGAACAGGTCAATATTTCAATTATTTAGGCTGAGATACCACATATAAGAACGACAAAGATGTAAAGAATAAAGTTCACAAATTCAGGCAATTTGCTGAACAATCGACAGAAGTTAACATAAAGACATTAAACATAGAACATAAAACATAAAACGAGACAGGAGACAAGACTAAAATTTTACAAGACCATGGCTGTCACTATACTTACTTACGGAAGTGAATCGTGGATAATGAATCCAAAGGACAGATCCAAAATACAGGCAGCCGAAATGAGATGTCTTAGAAGCGTTAAGGGATGCACTAGAACCGACAGAATAAAAAACGAGGAAATAAGAGAGGAATTAGAAATTGTCAGCGTAAACGATAAGATAGAAGAACATACAGATAAATGAAGACAACATATTAATCGGAAGAAGAGCAAATACCGAAGCGAATCCTAAAATACCATCCAAGCGAACGCAGAGACGTAGGTCGACCGAAGAAAAGGTCATAATCAAGATAACGTGAAGTTCGGAACAGGCAGTAATGCCTAACCCTTGAAGGCAGAAGAAGAATATCTTCCTTAATAATTGCCGCAGCGGGTTCAACTACTCATAACCGTTTTTCTTGAGGAGGAGATAACCCTTAAAGGCAGATGATGATTATATTTGTTCATCCTCAAATATAATCAACTATATTCATCCATCCTGAAATATATTGAACAATATTTATCCATCCCCAAATATATCTAACGATATTCATCCTTCTTCACATATATTTAACTATATTTAATCATCCTCAAACATCTTTGACTATATTCCAATAAATCGAATCATCATATTTAACAATATATAACTATAATTAACCAAATTAGAGTAGATTCAACTCTATCTACACATCATAAAGCCTTCAAACAATTCTCGAGAATATTGCAATTAAAATTGTTTCAACAATCATAATTAGATTATTCCGGTTTTTTTTTCAAAACTTTTATCTAAACAGGAAGCGCATATTTTCACAATTAGAAATCAATTTTACAATGTGATAATTTTAAATTAAAAAAAACCAACGATTTTTCATAAAAGTTACATATGATTCATTATTATTGATAAAACCAGACAGATAGATAATACTGTACACATAATTTTGCACACTAAGAAGACTAAACCGGCTAGACTGGACAAGATTTGACAAGAGTAGACAGACTAGACTAGATTAGACAGACAAGACTAGACAGACAAGACTAATCAGTCAAGACTAGACAGAAAAGACTAGACAGACAAGACTAATAAACAGAAAAGATTAGGCAAACAAGGCTAGACAGACAATTAAATTTGACAAAATAGACAACGTTCGGTCTATCGGTAATAAATTTATATTATCCAGTAATAAATATTCGAAACTGGTCAAACTTGTCCGGTCAGATAAGATCAGAATAGACCACAGGGTCAAAAACCAACCAATTTGAAATGTAATAAATCGTTTTAAACTAATTATTTACACTAAGTAGATGTTATTGTTGATGTCTACATACAGCTAATAAATCTCACTCTTGAAAACATTTTAACACGAAAGATTGATTGAATTATCTGTTTAGTTTTGTCTAGTCGGTTTAGTCCGTCTAGTCCAGCGTTTCTCAACCTTTTTTGGCCCGCGGACCAGTAAAATTTGTAAAAAAAATTCGCGGACCAGTGATATTTTTTTAACAACAAAATTTTACTAGGTATTCAAGAACTACTACATAAGTTAATTGTAGAGTCAGCCGGCCGGTGTCTGCGCGCCGCTCTCGCGCGCACTTGTAAGCATTTCGGGAATTTTTCTTCAGTGCCGTACTAATCAAAAATTACGAAATTCAATTACAGAATCAAAATTAGTTTAAGATATTTGTATTTCGTAATTTTATAAATTAAAATTTAGTTATTATTATTTTTTTTGATAAGTAAATTTTTTTCGCGGATAGAAAAAATTGTCCGCGGACTAGTAAAATTTCTCCGCGGACCACTGGTGGTCCGCCGGACCAGCGGTTGAGAATAGCTGGTCTAGTCCGTCTAATCCGTCTGGTCCGTCTCGTCCGTCTGGTCCGTCTGGTCCGTCTGGTCCGTTTGGTCCGTCTGGTCCGTCTGGTCAGTCTGGTTCGTCTGGTCCGTCTGGTCCGTCTAGTCTCTCTAGTCCCTCTAGTCCCTCTAGTCCGTCTAATCTGTCTAGTCTAGTCTAAATACATACTTATTTTCTAGATCTAAAAGCATTTAGTTTGCTGAGGATTAGGACTTACCCCGAAAAATTTGCCATAAGAAAATTTGAAGTAATTCATCCCAGCCTGCTTATTGTTTTTCTACGAGAATGGTGCTCGTGCACACTTATCCCATCCAGTGCGTGCTAACGGTTGTGATGATCTACGTACTCGATACAGTGTGCGTGCGTAGTCGCGTTAGATAAGCATCTCGATGCGTTGTCTTGTCGGGTAATTAGGGTTTACAGACGAGTGAAACTAGATTTCGTCGATCGAGTGCACTACAACACTTGAAACCATATTCAACAGGATATTCACCAACTCCTTTCCTAATTCCGCTATCGACACCAATATTTGGTGTTTGTTCTAGTCGATGACTAAATTGATAACGCTATTGAGAATCTTCTGATAAGAGACGGTGATTATAGGATAGGTATTTCACAAAATTTGATTACTAACGGTTTATAAACTATAATTTGGGGCTTGGCTATTTATTCTTGTCTAGTCTTGCCCTTTTTTTATGGGGACGTAGCTAGCACTAGCGTTAACTTGTCAAGTGGCCCCCTTGGAATTCACGAACATCGCGGTACCGCTTTTCGCATGTCGTCAGTATGCCGTTGTCTTTGTTTTGTCACACATTTGTTGCCTTACATCCCTTATTTCACATCATGTGTTTAGGGGTTCAGGCATTTTCTTAGTTAGGTTAGTTCCTGTCTTTCCGTCCGGCACGTTCGTCTGTCTCTTTCATGCTCATAATGCTTCTTATCAAATCATATATCTTATCATGTCTAGTCTTGTCTCTCTAGTCTTGTTTGTCTAGTCTTGTCTGTCTAGACTTGTCTCTCTAGTCTTGTCTATCTAGCCTTGTATGTTTAGTATTGTGTGTCTAGTCTTGTGTGACTAGTCTTGTCTATCTAGTCTTGTCTCTCTAGTCTTGTCTGCCTAGTCTTGTCTGTCTAGTCTTGTCTGTCAAGTCTTGTCTGCCTAGTCTTGTCTGTCTAGTCTTGTCTGTCTAGTCTTGTCTGTCTAGTCTTGTCTATATAGCCTTGTATGTTTAGTATTGTGTGTCTAGTCTTGTGTGACTAGTCTTGTCTATCTAGTCTTGCCTCTCTAGTCTTGTCTGCCTAGTCTTGTCTGTCTAGTCTTGTCTGTCTAGTCTTGTCTGCCTAGTCTTGTCTGTCTAGTCTTGTCTGTCTAGTCTTGTCTGTCTAGTCTTGTCTGTCTAGTCTTGTCCGTCTAGTCTTGTCTGTCTAGTCTTCTCTGTCTAGTCTTGTCTGTCTAGTATTGTCTGTCTAGTCTTGTCTGTCTAGTCTTGTCTGTCTAGTCTTGTCTGTCTAGTCTTGTCTGTCTAGTCTTGTCTGTCTAGTCTTGTCTGTCTAGTCTTGTCTGTCTAGTCTTGTCTGTCTAGTTTGTCTGTCTAGTCTTGTCTGTCTAGTCTTGTCTGTCTTCACCTTCGTCCGTGTGGTATATCAACCGTCGGTCACTCCAGTAGCTGCTTATCATCTTTCTCAAGTATTCTGGTGTCTGTCTTGATGCTAATGCCTTCATGATTACATCCCACCTTGCTGAATTAAAAGCGTTTTTAACGTCAAGGGTCACTAATGCACAATAACCTTTCGATTGCCGTGTTCCATTTTTGACCCTTTCTGCTGCTCTAATTACTTCAGCAATAGCGTCCACGGTTGATCGACCTTTTCGAAAACCATACTGCCATTGGGACAGTCCTCCGTTGTTTTCGATATATGTCTCAAGTCTCCTAAGTATTAGTCTTTCAAAAAGTTTCCCTATGTTGTCCAGGAGGCATATCGGTCGGTATGACGATGGTTCTTCTAATGGTTTGTCCCCTTTTCTCAGTAGGACGAGTTTTTGTCTTTTCCATTGCGTAGCGAAAATTCCCTTTCGAAGACACGCATTGTAAGTTTCCAGCAACAACTCTGGTAACATTCCCACCACTTCTGTGATGATCTCATTTGGAATATTGTCTGGACCAGGTGCTTTCCCTGACAGTAATCGTTTCCTGGCCTCAAAGATCTCCTCTACGCTGAAAGGTATTACGAGATTTTCAATGGTTTGCCATTTTTCTGCCGGTCTTCGTTCGTGAACTGGAAGTAGTGTGGTAACTATTTCTCTCATCCGTTGTGGGCACGATATCCCAGGTATCAGTTGTCTACCCATTAGTTTTTTCGTAGCAATTCGATATGGGAGGCCCCATGGGTCTTCATTTATGGATTGGCAAAGTTCGAGCCAGCATTTCTGTTTGCTATTTTTGATGGCCATGCGCAATTCCTTTCTCGCTTTTCTCGAATTTTTTTGAAATTCGCGTCTAGGTCCACTTCTTGTCCAGCCATCGTCTGTTGTGCTTTGCCGCCGTCTTCTGTGGCGTTGGGCGGACCTGCGTGCCGTAACGTACATCTTCCTTAGATTATTGATTTCAGCGTTCCACCAGCAAACTGACTTTTTTCCATTTAAGGCAAATTTGCGCTTTGGCATCGAAGCATCACACGCTGTTGTAATGGTTTCGATCGCATATTATACAAGTCCATCTACGTCACCTATCTCTGAGAGTCTTTGCAACTCTCCATGCGTCTTGGCTACTTCCAGTTTCGCTCTTAGCTGAGTGCTATCGAGTTTCTTCACCAGCCATCCGTTTCTGTTTCCATGTTCGATGGTAGTGTTTCTCTGTTGACTCTTTGGTTTCGTTTTCAGGCTAAATTCCAGATACTGGTGGTCGCTAAGGGTGGCGTCCTCTAGTACTCTCCACCTCTCCACCCTAGGCGCGATGCCTTCCGATGTTAATGTAACGTCAATAACCGATCCGGTATTTCCTCTTCGGAATGTAAAAGAGTTTCCCTCGTTAAGGATCACTAGGTCCAGCCTCGCTATCATTTCAGACAGAACTTCGCCTCTTCTATCCATAATTCTTGAGCCCCATTCTGGTGATTTGCAATTAAAATCACCTGCCAAAAGAACTTCACTGTTCGCCGATCTCAGATTCTCTTCCAGCTCATCTATCTGCCTTAGGAAATCTTCGTGGTCAATATTTGGGGAGATATAGCAGCTATATACTCTTAAACCTTCGATATCGATCCATACAAAGTTGGATATCTGCTTACTAACTTCCCTGATTCGTAGGTTCTGATTTAGCACGGCGATTGCTGCTCTACCTGTCTCATCCTGGAACCATGAGCCTGTATCCAGACATCTATATTGCTCGCTGATTATTAGCACATCCGTACATTTTTCCGCAGCAGTCTGTAGCATGAGATCCTGTGCTTCGCGGCCTCTTCCTAAGTTTATCTGAAGAAACTTCGTCATTACTTCGTTTTCTTTAATGCCTCCTGGAATGACTGACATCTTATACCACCAAGGGTGTGTTTCGCGTCTCTTTTTTTTTCATTACAGACTGCGCAGAAGGCTTCCTCTTTGCAATCTTTCGCAAAGTGGTCTTGCTTTCCACAAAGACGGCACGATTTGGATCTGTCTGTCCCTTTGCAGTGTAGTGCTACGTGACCAAATCCTTGGCAGCGGAAGCATCGAATAACGTCTGGCTTCTGTCTAACTCTGCATAAAATCCATCCTACTTTGATTTTGCCAGTTTTCAGCAGTCTTTCGGCAATTTCCTTCGATGTTGTCACTACTGCTGTTTGAGTGCCACTGAAACCTTTTCTAAGTGATCGCACTTTCACTGAATCTGGGGAGGTTTCTTCTACTACCGCTAATATGGCGGCAGTCACATCCGCTTCCTCCGTAATCTCATCTAGATCCCGGATCTCGATTATGCAGTTCCGTGTCATGGTCCGCACAGTTGCCTGCTTTCCCAAGAGTTTGGCTACCTGAGTTCTCAAGGTTCCAACATTCCCTTTTTTAATTTTTAACAATAGTTCGTTCTTTTGTGTCCGCCTTATCCCTAAAATTTCAACTCCGCATTTTTCTGGATCTATGTTTTTTTTAATTCTTCGTGTTGTGTCTTCGTATGAGACACCTTCCGCTGGTTTAATTGTTAATGCCTCCAGCTGTGTAGTGCGGATTTGGTTTTCATGTGGTATTTTCGTGTTCGTCTTGTCACGATTTTCTCTTTTTTTTCTCTCCACTATTTGCCAGTTTTGATCTTCCGCTAATGTCTCAGTTTGGTTGTCCAAAACGTTTTGTATCGGTACGACTTCTTTCCTTTTTGGGGGTGTTTTTACTTGCGCTGGGTGTACTTGTGCTGGGTCTATGTACTTACGTAGCATGTCTGCGTATGACACCCCTTTCTTTGGTTTAAAGGTCAATGTTTCTGACCGTTTAGCGCGTGTTTGATTTTCATGCGACTTTTTTGTGTTAGTCTTTTCACATGTAACGTTTTGTACCGCTATGACTTCTATCCTCTTTAAAGGTGTTGGTACTTGCGGTAATGTGTCTCTCTGTTTTGGGGGGAGTTCCCGCTCGGCATTCTTAACGGAATTATTTCCCAGAGATCGAGTTTCTCGTCTACTTTCCTGGTATGTTTGCTCCAGTTTCTCCCTTTCCTCCCGATGATCCTTCATTCTTGTCCATAAGATTCCCGCTTCGTTGTTAGCGGTTCTAATGGATTTGTGGACATTCCTGTACGTCTTTAATACATCATCGATTTTATCGATGCGTACACCTAATTCTGAAAATACCTCTTCTTCCTCCTTTTTCAACTGTATCAGCCGTTTTTCTATTTCCGTCATAACGAAAGATTAAAAATGCTACAAGGGAAAAAAGGACCTAAAAATTAGTGAAAAAAAAAAATTAAAACTTAAATCTACACTGCTTTGAAAAAAAATTTAAATGACAAGTGTCAAAAGGTCTGGTATAAAAGATTTGTCTTTGCTGGGGTTCCTACTATGCAATTTATGTGTTTTCTAATAAACCAAGGTAAGCTCTTGTATTTTGCGCTGTCCTTCCTAGTATCTCGCTTCTAATAAACCAAGGTAAGCTCTTGTATTTTGCGCTGTCCTTCCTAGTATCTCGCTGTTTTGCTGCCCGTAGATTTATCTATTTATTCGAGCGAATTTTCTTACGTCTGTAGCTTGTTTGCCCGTTGCCAGGCCCCTCTGTCTAGTCTTGTCTGTCTAGTCTTGTCTGTCTAGTCTTGTCTGTCTAGTCTTGTCTGTCTAGTCTTGTCTGTCTAGTCTTGTCTGTCTAGTCTTGTCTGTCTAGTCTTGTCTGTCTAGTCTTGTCTGTCTAGTCTTGTCTGTCTAGTCTTGTCTGTCTAGTCTTGTCTGTCTAGTCTTGTCTGTCTAGTCTTGTCTGTCTAGTCTTGTCTGTCTAGTCTTGTCTGTCTAGTCTTGTCTGTCTAGTCTTGTCTGTCTAGTCTTGTCTGTCTAGTCTTGTCTGTCTAGTCTTGTCTGTCTAGTCTTGTCTGTCTAGTCTTGTCTGTCTAGTCTTGTCTGTCTAGTCTTGTCTGTCTAGTCTTGTCTGTCTAGTCTTGTCTGTCTAGTCTTGTCTGTCTAGTCTTGTCTGTCTAGTCTTGTCTGTCTAGTCTTGTCTGTCTAGTCTTGTCTGTCTAGTCTTGTCTGTCTAGTCTTGTCTGTCTAGTCTTGTCTGTCTAGTCTTGTCTGTCTAGTCTTGTCTGTCTAGTCTTGTCTGTCTAGTCTTGTCTGTCTAGTCTTGTCTGTCTAGTCTTGTCTGTCTAGTCTTGTCTGTCTAGTCTTGTCTGTCTAGTCTTGTCTGTCTAGTCTTGTCTGTCTAGTCTTGTCTGTCTAGTCTTGTCTGTCTAGTCTTGTCTGTCTAGTCTTGTCTGTCTAGTCTTGTCTGTCTAGTCTTGTCTGTCTAGTCTTGTCTGTCTAGTCTTGTCTGTCTAGTCTTGTCTGTCTAGTCTTGTCTGTCTAGTCTTGTCTGTCTAGTCTTGTCTGTCTAGTCTTGTCTGTCTAGTCTTGTCTGTCTAGTCTTGTCTGTCTAGTCTTGTCTGTCTAGTCTTGTCTGTCTAGTCTTGTCTGTCTAGTCTTGTCTGTCTAGTCTTGTCTGTCTAGTCTTGTCTGTCTAGTCTTGTCTGTCTAGTCTTGTCTGTCTAGTCTTGTCTGTCTAGTCTTGTCTGTCTAGTCTTGTCTGTCTAGTCTTGTCTGTCTAGTCTTGTCTGTCTAGTCTTGTCTGTCTAGTCTTGTCTGTCTAGTCTTGTCTGTCTAGTCTTGTCTGTCTAGTCTTGTCTGTCTAGTCTTGTCTGTCTAGTCTTGTCTGTCTAGTCTTGTCTGTCTAGTCTTGTCTGTCTAGTCTTGTCTGTCTAGTCTTGTCTGTCTAGTCTTGTCTGTCTAGTCTTGTCTGTCTAGTCTTGTCTGTCTAGTCTTGTCTGTCTAGTCTTGTCTGTCTAGTCTTGTCTGTCTAGTCTTGTCTGTCTAGTCTTGTCTGTCTAGTCTTGTCTGTCTAGTCTTGTCTGTCTAGTCTTGTCTGTCTAGTCTTGTCTGTCTAGTCTTGTCTGTCTAGTCTTGTCTGTCTAGTCTTGTCTGTCTAGTCTTGTCTGTCTAGTCTTGTCTGTCTAGTCTTGTCTGTCTAGTCTTGTCTGTCTAGTCTTGTCTGTCTAGTCTTGTCTGTCTAGTCTTGTCTGTCTAGCCTTGTCTGTCTAGTCTTGTCTGTCTAGTCTTGTCCGTCTAGTCTTGTCTGTCTAGTCTTGTCTGTCTATTCTTGTCTGTCTAGTCTTCTCTGTCTAGTCTTGTCCGTCTAGTCTTGTCTGTCTAGTCTTGTCTGTCTAGTCTTGTCTGTCTAGTCTGGTCTGTCTAGTCTGGTCTGTCTAGTCTTTTCTATCTATTCTTGTCTGTCTAGTCTTGTTTGTCTAGGCATCTCTATTTTTTCCTGTCAGTCTAATTGTAAGTATATTTATGTGAGTAGATGAATGTGTAAATAACATTGTTTTTTGAATTTGCATGTAAACATGTTTTCGAAGTATCGAAGGGAAAGGATTTTGTTAAAAAATATTTGTGCCAGAAAATGGAGAAATAACAGAGGAAATAAACTGAGAAACAGGGAAAATAACAAAAATTATGAGCAAAAGGGTTTTTTTTTTTGAAGGATTTTCTTCCATTTTGTCTAAAATTTGGGTTTAGTTTAAGTTTCGTGCATAAGAAATTAATTTTCGTGCAAATTTTCGGTTCCTGAAGACATGTTGAACCTAAAACTTGAAACCAGAACTAAAACCAGAATTAGATTCTTTTTGAACAACTTTAGTTCAAAATTTCTGCAACAAAACAGACTTAAATTACGTTCTGTTGCTTATTTTACAAATGCCAACCGTCTTAAATATTAGTGCACAAAAATGTGTCTTCCTTATTTACTAAAACCAAACAACTTAACAGCTTCCAGTTCAAGTTCAAATCGATAAATCTTTCCAAACTTAATTAATCACTTCTCCCACCAAATTCAATTAAAACTGTTTTCGTGTTAATTAGTTAAAACCTAGTAAATACGTGATAACAGCGCGATTTTTGCGTCAAGTACATGGACGATAAGTTAGTGTTTACATTAGATTACATTTATAAGATCATAAAGGAATTCATGTAGATTTTGTCAATTTTATAGACACTCTGCTTCCTGTTTAGACTGGATTAATAACAAAATGTACTTTATTATTAATACAGGATATTCTAGTTTCGACATCTTATCTTCGACATCTCACCAGGAAATTAATTAATCTGTTTTTTTGTTTGTTAGTTACGATTAATAAGATTTTTAGAATGAGAGGAAAAACGTTTCCTTGTAAAAGTTGAAATGAAAGTTGGCAATTACTAGTTGTAAAGTTGAATTGGTTTGTGAGATTTGTAAAAAAAATCAGAATGATTTAATACAGTCGGCACACAGGCTGCATATATCAAAACCCTTTCTGGAGCTCTATAACAATTACTGAGTCTTTTTATGACAACCAAAACAAATCCCATGTGAAATTTGTCAGTGTTTTACAAATTGTTATTTATAGAAGCAAAGCTGCACACATTTCACATGAGATTTGTTTTCGCAGTCCTGAAAAGACTCAGTAATTCTGATAGAGCTCCGGAAAGATGGAATATATTTATATATTCAGGCTGTGTTCCATTTGTTTCAAGTTTGTATGATTATCATAACCTAGTATGGTTTTATCAATTCTAAAAGTTAGAATGTTATACTTTGTGTGGTGTTGTAATAGAAAATTATTGAGTTTTTTTTATTACCATAACATTACCGCATACGAATCTTAAAACTAAATGTAGTAACAAAAAAATCTTTAATTTGATGATTTTTGTTGACTCCCAAGAGATTTAGTTACGAAATGTTGATTTAGTTACATTCCCGAAATTCTTGTGAAGAGAAAAAAACTTTTGAAATCCGTAATAAATATCAAGATCAGACACATTTATGGACATAAATTCTCACAAATTCTTAATTATTCCAACATTTACCAAATATTTCTTAACACTTGATTATGATACATCGGCGACCCAACACAAAAAATCCGAAACCAGCAACACAGTTTACAGACGACGCAAACGGCAGAACTCACACTAAAATTAATTAGATCATAAATTACTAGATAAATGCATTAATAATATTTGTTATATATGTGGGTAGCGGGTTGTTTATAAACGACGTGTAAATTAGTGTACGCGCGAGCGAGCCAGGAGACTGTAATTTACACGTCGTACTACCCGCTACCAATTACCCCGTGACAATTTGAGAATTTATTTTATCATTAATTCAATCACGCCGAATATCTCTGAAACCGAATATGCCGCAATAGTAAAAAATGGCAGTTCTTAGATTAGATTCCTTTTATTGGCATAAACAACTACAGTTTTACATATAACTGTGCTACCATCTATGTTAACCAAATAATTACACACACGCTCCAACCTAAGACAGAACAAAAAATAATAAATAACTAGAAGAAAACAAACAAAAAGAAAAAAAATAATCCTCTCAAAAACAACATTTCCTCTCAAATAATAATAATAATAAAATCACGCGTCACCAGATGGTAAAAGAACTAAAGTTTTATTCTTTTTTAACTCCACCACTCTTTTCATCAAGGGCCATCCCGCTCCGTCCTCCCTCATACACGAGCCCCAGTCTTCTACTACCACACTCTCCTCTCTGCTCCACTGACATCCTGCACAGCTTCGAGCCCAATGCGCCCACACGTCACTAGCTTCCCCACATATCTCACATCGTTTAAAACGGGAGCCCATCCAGTATCTCCTGCCCTTTTCCTTTGACTCGCATCTGTGCCGTGCTATCAATGCTTGCGGAAGTCTATCTCCTGTAAGGTACAACGGGAGCCTTTGGAACACTTGCACGCTCCCATATTCCGGTAGAAAATTACTCCCCTCGATCATCCTCTGACGACTCTGCAGCTCCACCTCGGTTAACCTTTCATATACCAGTTCTTCCACCTTCCTTCCACTCACAAAAATTCTCGCAATTTCCCCGTATGCCCACCCGCAGCTTTCATACAACTTCTTCCTTTCACTCCCCCATTTAGTCACCTTATGAATACCCAAACCTTCCATTCTTACAACTCTCAGTACTTCTTTTACAATTCGTTCATTGCCCATTCCATACACTTTCCCTTCAAACTTGACGACCCTCCTAGCTGCTTGCGAAAACACTTTCACCATATTTGTTTCTTGCAGCACAATGTATGTCGGCGTGGACCTGTCTAGTTTGCGGGCCATTTTTAGAAACTGCAGCTGCACTCTCTCAATTCTCTCCTCCTCTCTCACTCCCCACACTTCCGCTCCATACAAAAGAGTACTTCTCACACATGCATTACACACTACAAACCACACTACCATTTTCGCTGCAAAGTTATTGATCAAGCTCTCCTTCCATACATTCCATAGCCGGTTTGCAGCCACCCACGCCTTTTTACAAATATATTTCACATGGTCTTTAGCGGACCCATCCTGCCCAAACATAAACCCAAGGTATTTGAAGCTGCTAACTTGCTCAATTATGCTGCTTCCCCACTTAATCGATTCACTCCTATTACCCGCTCTCTTTCGAAACACCATCCATTTAGTCTTTTTCACATTCACTACCAGTTTCCTCTTTTCAAAAAATCTTTTCACCCGATCGATCATCTCTAACATTTCTCCTTTCGTACTAGCTAAGATCACAACGTCGTCCGCGTAAGCCAAACTCCAAACTTTCCTATTACCAATTACTACCCCACCAGCTTGTCATTTACTCAGTACACTCTCTAAATCAGCCGTGTACAGGTTAAATAATATTGGACTCAACGGACAACCCTGCCTTAGCCCCATTCTAACCTCAAAACTTTCTGAAACTTCCGCTCCTACTTTCACTCTGCAACAGGTATGCTGATATAAATCCCTGATTCTCTCGATTAACTGCCGCGCTATTCCTTTTATTCTCAGACATTCCCACATTCTCTCTCTCCCCACAGTGTCGTAAGCTGCCTTCAAATCTATAAACAGAGCGTAAAGCTTCCCTTGTTTCTTAACCAATTCCTTCTCCACAATATATTCAACGTCACCAAGTACTCCACCGTACTATAATGTTTTCTAAATCCAGCTTGCACATCTGGGATTAGGCCTTTATCTTCCTCCTCACATAAAAGCTTTTGCTCCAACAGCTTTGCATAGATTTTATAAGACGAGTCCATAACCGTTATTCCTCGCTAGTTAGCTAAGTCTTCCCTATCTCCACTTTTATATATTGGTACAATTAAGCCTTCCTTCCAGCTCTCCGGCACCCTTTTACAACCTCTGTACATCTTGTTTAGCTCTTTGAAAAGCTCTTGCTGGATGGGTATCGGCGCATGCCTCCACGCTTCATTCGGGATACAGTCCAAGCCCACTGCTTTTTTTTTCGGAAGCCTATCCACAACACTTGTAAATTCTTCCCACGTAAATTCATCACTGCCAATTACTGCCCCATCAACCCCTCCTGTATCGTCGTCGAACTGTTCGGGCACACCACTGGTTAGCAGCTCTTTAAAGTAGGTTCTCCACTGGTCCAGCGGCTTGTCACAACACCCTTGTTTTCGTCTATAAGCTGACACCATTTTCCAAATATCCGCTTCATTGTGGATCTCCTTTAACTTCTCGAACTGCGCGGCTTCCATGTCCTTCTTCTTTTGGAGTTCCAGCTCCTTCAGCTGCTTACGGCACCTATTGTATTCCTCCATCGAGTCCTGACCCTCCTTCTACCTTTTGAACTTCTTCCTCACAGACCTCTTAAGTTCCTTGACTTCATCGTCAACCTTATTTGTTTCTTTAGCCCCTCCACATTTGATCTTGACCCGAACCATGGCCTCTCGAACCACTTCCATTAAATGCTGCAAACTACCGACTCTCGGGGTTATTCTTTCCAGATTGCTTTGGAACTTAACAATGGCTTTATCGTTCCAAACCGAGACTACTTTAGCATAACTATTCTCTCTTGGCATTGTCCTGATTTTACCTTCCCACGTTATTTCCAATGGAAAATGATCAGACTCATCTCTCTCGCCTATTTGCATGTTCATTATGCGCATTCTTGCTACCTCATTGACTACTACATAATCAATTACCGATGCCCCTCTTCCACCAGCATAAGTGAATTCCCCGCTCCAGTCTCTTTCAACACACCCGTTAATTACATTCCATTCCTTATCTTCCACCCATTCCAACCATTTTCTGCCTTCTTTGGTAACTAACTTATCCCTCGATCTTCTCGTTATCTTCGAACCCTCCGCATTTATATTTCCTGTTTGGAGTTCACCTATCCTTACGTTCCAATCTCCTGCCAAGACAATTCTTTCTCCTGACACGTCGCTAGCTCTTCTGTTAATTTCTTTCATAAACAGCACCAAATTTTGGTTGTTATAGATTATGAACAATCTTAACACCTCTCCATTGATTTCCACGACCCACTCTTGAATACCTTCAAATTCCTTCTGATAGTTCTCTCTTGACTCGACAATATTTACTTGCACCCCTGTTATTATTCCTCCCCTCGCTCTACCTTTGACCTGTTCCTTCAGGGCACCTTGACACTCCCATTTAAATCCCCTAGGTAACTTAGATTTAACATCCGGCCAGTCTTTCTCTTCCACCCACGTTTCCACCAAACCTATTATGTGAAAACTTTTCAAATAGTCACTTAAGTCAGACATCCTCGCCCCTCCGACTTTTTTTTTAAGACCAGCTATATTCCATACCAATATTTTAATTTGTTCAAGAATTTATTTTGTTTTTGTTTCCATGTGTATCAGGCAAGAGATCTTTTGAAAATATAGGATTAGCCGCCAGCTATCGCTCCAGCTCATTTAGCATTACCTGGGGTGCACGTGTAGATTTCTTCTACGGACGCGAGCTAGGCTAAAAAACCACAAACAAAAACAAGACAAGAAAGATTTAAGACCTTAATTTAAGACCTAACAGCTGCTTACGAAGCAATATGGAAAGAATGGCTCATATACAAGCTGACTGAACAAGTCCCTTGTCATACAACGCTGCGACTGATAAACAACATGCTTTCTGACAGATACTTCCAAGTATATTACCACCACGGTAATAACTTAAGCAAAACTTAACAATGGGTTGCCTCAAGGTTCAGTTTCGGCGCCGATGTTTTTCAATCTCTATATTTCAGATTTTCCTAAAACCGACGCGATAAAGTTTGGGTATGCTGATGATCTAGCCTTAGCTGTACAATACAAACAATTTGACCTCAACAAACTGTACAAATATTTTACCAAGTGGCGGTTAATACCAAACCTAAATAAAACTGAAGTCAGCTGCTTCCACCTGAATAACAATAAGTCAAATTATGAATTAGAAGTCAAAATGAATCATACAGTGCTACCCTATCAACGGTATCCAAAGTATTTCGGGATATATAACTCTATCATTCAAAAAACATCTTGAAAAAACAGCGCAAAAAATAAGCACTCGAAATAACATTATCCAAAGACTATTTTGCACTAGCTGGGGAGCATCGGCAAATACATTACGAACATCTGCACTTAGTTTGGTTTTTACTATTTACTGGTTACTTGGTTTTTACTATTATGCGGCCGAGTAATGTGTCCCGGTACTGACACCCGGTATGGACGAACAGCGCACATACCAAGAAAGTGGATACTCAGCTTAATATAGCAATGAGAACGATTAGTGGCTGCATCAGAACTACTCCATCCTATTGGCTCCCAATACTCAGCCACATACCTCAACCTGCCCTAAGAAGACAAGACGCCCTAATAAAAGAATATAAGAAAATAATTAATAACACATAACTCCCTATCCATGAGGATATCCCGGATCTGACAAGGAACCTGCTTCGATCTAGGAAACCGCCAATGTTATCAGCACAACAACTGGCAGCCAATAACTTCAACATCAACTCCGAGTGGCAGACCATCTGGACTGAAAATGCTCCCGATGTACGAAATCTCATTGACCCAGTCGTAAAACCCGATGGCTTCGACCAACCACGACATATATGGAAGACCTTAAACCGTGTCAGAACAGGACGTGGTGTGTGTGCCCATAAACTCCATAAATGGGGAAAACGACCCAACCCAGGCTGCGACTGCGGCAAACAAATGGCCACATAATGACAGAGTGTGAACTGAGGGCATATCAAGGGGATTTGAGGGACTTCTTCCACACCACACAATCAAGTCTTGAATGGATAGCTGAACTAGATCTTATTTTATATCTACTTATATGTCTGTTTGTAACTCGTACATTGTAATGTCTTATTCAATCGTTATTTTTTACATGTTTTATAAATTTACCATGTGTTGTGTCATACGCTAAATAAATAAATCTATGACCATTAGGATAGTCGCACACTAGCCTTTCAGCCCAGAAAAATATAAAATCCGTGTATTTAAATAGAAACGCACATACCGCGTCCGCTCAACTCAGCTAGGCTCCGTTCCGCTCCTCTCCGCTCCTTATCCTCTGTTTGTGAAGTATACTAGGCCGGTCGGATGCTGGCGGATGGTTCACGCAGGCGCAACACTAACGTTTTCATGTATGCCCTAAGGCATTTATGCAACCAGGATAGCATCACATATTTAACTCTTCCGTAGGAGAGGTTGGAGGGGATTGAGTGTGTGGAAAAGTGACGTAGCTAAGCGGATGCAATATGTGGAAAAATGACGGAGCTGAGAGGAGCGGACCTGATCGGATTTGATGTAAGCTGAGCGGAGCGGATACAGTGTGCGACAAGCCTTATTGTACAGTTCGTGGACAATGTAAATACATCATACCACACACATATCTAACAATCGGCGTTTAATGTTATGTAATAATTCAAAATCACCCATGAACGTTTGGTTTACGATTCGTTGATTGGTTGAGAGCTGCGCGTTGATACTATTTTTTAATATAGTAAGGTAAATACCCCAGTAGTTGGCCATGCACCAGACATTTAGAAATGAAGATAAAAAAGTAAGAATTCAGCGGGATATTGTGGAATGATTTCATGTACATAAGCTGGTTCTGTCTTTTGCGCATCTATTTCGAGCACCAACGCATGCGCTGTATTGATGCATCCACCAAAACAATTTTTTCATCTCAGTGTTCTCGTCCATTGTTTTTTCTTGGTAATTTCTAAAGAAAACTTATAAGAAACTCGGCACAAAAAAGTATAAATATATAGTATTTGAATACTCTTTTTAAGGTAAGTGCATTTATTAACTATATTGCTAAGAACTTGCTGATATAATTTAGAATTTAAAAGTATTGAATTTTGCTTTGATGTGAAAGTGTGGGAGTGGCCAACTACTAGCTCATATTTAAAGAAAAAAATTAGTAAATGGCCGGTGTGCCATGTGGGCCGAGTGGCATAAAGACTACTAGTCTTTAGGTTGGCTAACTACTAAAATTATTATTAATATTAATTATAATTATTTTTATTAAATATATGCCTTTCCTCTTTAGATGCCTGGGAAAATGGGTTCTTTTCTTAACTATACAGAGACAGCCATGTCACTAGCAGTGGAAGAGGTCCGCATGCATCACATCTCCATCCATAAAGCCTCTATAAAATTTGTGTTCCTAGGCAAACTCTAAAAAAAAATTGGACAGAAAATCCCCTATGGAACGAAAAAATGGGACCTGCTACAGTCCTCACTCCCGAAGAGGAAACACGATTCTGCAATTGGAATCTTCATTAGAGCGCACGGGCTGGTTTTCCAGTGGCAACTGAACAATTACTTGTCAGCGTGGAAAAATACCTCAAGGAAATTAAACGTCCATGTCCAATATTTAAATTGGTGGAAACCCGGTAAGACGTTTCTAAAATTATTCATGCGGAGGAACCCTTCTATTTCTAGTCGAATTTCTCAAAATTTGACATCATCCAGAGCCTCTGTAACAGAAGCCGGTCTTCTTGAGTGGTCCAATCGCTTAATGAAAGAACTGAAGGATAAGGGACATGCTGGCATTCTAAAGGAACCTTCTCGTATTTTTAACTCTGACGAAACCGCATTTTTGTTGGCTCCTAAAGCACCTAAAGTTCTTGCCAAGAAAGGAGAAAAAAACTAGTCGAAACAAGTCAATCCAGATGACAAGGAATGCCTTACAGTACTAATAACAGGGAGCGCCAGTGGCTCATTATCTCCTACAACGCTGCTTTTTAGTTATAAACGGATCGCTATAGATATCGCAGAGAACTTTCCTTTAGACTGGGCCTTCTGGAAGACCGATTCGGGTTGGATGAACTGCGAAGCTTTCTTTGAATTCATAGCTGATGTGTTTTATCCGTGGCTAGTTACACGGACATTCATTGACGGACATTCATCCCACTTATCATTTAAAACAAGTGAATTTTGCCATCGAAAGGGGATAATCTTAGTGGCTCTGCATCCAAATGCTACACACTTAATCCAGCCCTTGGATGTGGCAGTTTTCAAGCCCTTAAAAAAAGCCTGGAGGAAGAGAGTGCATAGTTGGCGGTTGGAGAAAATTGGAAATGGCGAAGGCCACGTGCTTAAAAAAAGGACTTCGTCAAACTTTTACACGAGGTTATCAATACTACTGTAACAAATTCTAGATTGATAAATGGGTTCCGAAAATGCGGTTTGGTTTCATGGAATCCTCAGGAAAAAGGACAACTCTAAACGGATGCGAAATTTGGAGACAGTATTGCAATATCTAAATGACAACATAAATACTGAAACGTTAGAGGCTTTTCTGTCTTCAAGTGACGCATGGTTGGGAGATTTGAAAGATTCTTCACTTTTCTATTTATGGAGGAGAACATAAAGTGAACTAGGAAGCCTTCAAAGTATGAATGAGAGACAGGAGGAAGACGCTTTCCTGCCATCTTTAAATGATAGCCTGCCGTCTGGTTCTTCATTTCACCAGTGTCTGATAGATAATGATACCTCTTACCCTGAAAGTGGCACCAGTTAAGCGTCACCACTTCCTTCCGTTGATCTCATTGGTATATGCGAACTAGTAGCAGCCATTATTGCCAAGTCTTCAGCAGCTTTCAGAACCATCATTCCCGGCTGCTGCCGACAGTTTGGCTAAGCTGCCAACTGAACCAGACGCTGTCGAAAATACTGCCTCGTCTACAACAAATGATAAGCCTTCGATTAATGTTTCAAGTCCATTCAAAAAGCATTTTTTTTTCAAGAACACAGTTAATGATAAACCAAAAACTTGCCAAAAGGAAAAATTGCCCGCCGTTGTTTCGGGAAAGCAGTACCAAGAATATCTAAAAAAAAAATTGAAAAAAAACAACAAAACGAGCAGATGAGGTTGGAAAAATCCAGAGAAAGGAATTAAAGAAAGTGGAAAGAGAAACAACCAAGCGCCGCAAGGCAGAAGAAAAAAAAACGAAATGAAGAAATTTAAGAAAAGGGTATTTGGTACGCCCATGACATGGTTTTGTTAGTCAGGTGAGTGACTATTGATGAAATGGTACATCGTCTGTAAATTATTCATGGTTCTGCTTACGAAATCATCACAAAAGATTTGGGTTTCATTAAATTATTTTTAAGTTTAAATTTTTGGGGTTTTGCCCTGTACAAGAAGGGTCCGAAAACATCTCACAGTGTTGTATAAACAAACACGCTTAAGTAATCGTCGAGGACTACTGTCGCAACGTATTATGATTTTGAACGAAAACTTCGTTCACACACTGGTGCCCACACTGCTGAAACGCTCCGGAAACTAAAGTTTGAAAGAAAGGTGGTTCATTCTATGTAACGGGTTGACCATATTCGACGAAAAGTTCGGACAACACTGTAACTTTTGACAGAGATGGCAGCTCGACTAATGACATGTAAGCGTAAGCCTAAGGAGATTTGAGTCATGCATTAGGACATTACGTCAAACAAAACAAGTCAATTGTGAAAACGCAACGTGCATGAAGGAAAATTAAAAAAATTAAAAGTCCGCCTTCTGCAACTACATTGTATTGTTTGTATGATAGATTTACAACTGGTGCGGCACTTAATAACTCCAAGCGTCCAAATAAAATGCGACCAAGGCGATCAGATGATAATATCGCACTCGTACAGGCCAGTGTTGGCAGGTCTCCAACAACACCTCAAAAATGTCGTTCTGAACAGTTGGGCTTAAAACGATCCACTTTACGTCGCATTTTACGTGATTTCGTGATCGATTTGCATTTGTTCCCGTGTAAAATTCAATTGACACAAACACTGTTGCCTCTTGATAAGCCACGTCGATTGGAATGGGCTCAAGAAGTCATTGAAATGGCTGGAGATGAAGAGCATTTTTGGCAGAAAATTATCATGAGCGACGAAGCGCATTTCACGAAAACCGTTAACAAACGAAACCGTTTTCGTTAACCGAAACCGTAAACAAACAAAATTGCCATTTCTACACCACCTCTCTACGGAGGAGCTTCTCTACGACCAAAAAGTTACTGTTTGGTGCGGAATTTGTGCTAATATGGTCATCGGGCCGTACTTTTTCGAAGATAATGATGGCCGAACAGAAACCGTCAATCAGGGTCGTTATCTGACAATGATAACCGATTTTGATGCCAAGTGCGTGATTAGATTAGATTGTAGATATGGTGGTGACGACTTGTACTGCGACCTTTATAGATCTATTGTACCCCACCCTCCTCCTCCAAGTGTTGGTGTACTTACCCATTTAGAGCGCCTCCTCTAATCCTGATTCCTTTAGGAATCTCAGGATCTGGGTGGGATTCAAGGCCTGCAGCTCCTCTGTGTTCAAGCAGTGAGCCCCAAGGTACATCTGTCTCTTGCGGAGTAATGCTCCGCAGTCTTTGAACAGATGAAGGGGGTTTCCTCTGCTGAGCCACAGAATCTGCATCCATCATCCTCCTCTAGGCCTAGGGCCTTGAGATGTTTCCTAAGTCTGCAGTGTCCCGTCAGGGCTCCTGTCAGAATTCTGAGTTTGTTCCTGCTTAGTTTCAGGCAAGCTCCCGTTCTCTTCTGGTTAAAAGATCCCAGCATCACTTTGGATTGCCTTAGCCCTGGAAGTTCTTTCCAGGTTTTCATCCATTTTCCTCTTATTTCTTCATCTAAACTTTTGCGGATGGTGTTCACGCTCATACCGCAAAAGGGTTACGGACCTATAAAGGGGCTACTGGATCCCTTGTTTGCTAGGTGGTCGGCTTCTTCGTTTCCGTCTATACCAGTGTGACCTGGTACCCAGTATAGCGTTACTTTGTTATCCCTGCCAAGCTTGTTCAGCTTCCCCACACAGTCCCATACCAGTTTGGATCTGATCGTGTATGAGCTAATGGCCTTGATGGCTGCTTGGCTATCTGACAGGATAGCAATTCGTTTTTTGCGGTAATTCCTGTCGAGGTTAAACTGTGCACATCTTTCGATTGCGTGTACCTCTGCTTGGAAGATACTTGGGGATGTTCCCATGGATTCGAAGTATCTGGTACGAGGTCCAAACATTCCTGCACCAGTGCCTTCCCTGGTCTTCGAACCATCTGTATATCACTTGATGGCATTTTGCTCTATGTGGTATGCTGAGGATTCGTCGCTCCAATCGGCTTTACTACTACACATTGCTGTGTAGTTTTTCTCGAAGTGGTATTTGCATACCATTTCGTCTTTTGGTACTTCCAGCCAGGGGATCTTGGCAGCGAGGCTGTTTCGGTCTCTGCTCCCGATTATTTTACCTCTGCCCATTCCTTCCTTGCTGAATCTTACGATCGCCGATCTGGCGGCGCTCTCCACCACAAGGTGCAGCGGAGTCAGATCCAGCAGCAGCTCCAATGCTGCTGTCGGACACGACCCCATCGCCCCCGTGATGCAGACACACGCCAGTCTTTGAATCAGCTCAAGCTGTTTCCTCATAGAGGCCAGCTTGATTCTACTTCCCCACGCAACCGCCCCATAAGTGATTGCAGGTCTCACTATCATGGTGTACATCCATCGCAGGATAGTGGGGTTACAACCCCACGTTTTTCCTGCCAGATTTCTGCACACCATTAGGGCGCGTTTGGCTTTACCTACCACTGCCTCAGCGTGTCTATTCCATAGGAGTTTGCTATCTAGTGTGATACCCAGATACCTTATCTCCTGTTGGTATTCTACTGCCTTCCCATCTATGAGTATGGGATGTAGGCAGTTTAGTTTTCTCCTTCTAGTAAATGGTATCACCGTGGTTTTGCTCGGGTTGAGTTTCAGTCCCACTGTTTGACACCTTCTACTAGTTACATTGAGGCCTCTCTGAACAATTTCACAGAGCGTTCCCTCAAATTTCCCTCTAGCCATTATGACTATGTCATCGGCGTAACCTTGACATTTGATGTCTAGGTCGTTTAGCCTAACCAGTAGTTCATCAACTACCAGGTTCCACATTAGCGGTGATAGTACACCTCCCTGTGGGCACCCTCGAGTTGTGGAGATTTTAATTGTGTCTTTTCCCACTTGTGTCTCCGCCGTTCTAGTTCTCAGCATTTCTCCCATCCACTTTGAGATAGTGCTGTCGATATTCCTTCTTTCATGGGCCGCCCTGACAGCCTCGTGTGAGGTGTTGTCAAAAGCTCCCTCTATATCCAAGAAGGCACATCTCGCTACTTCCTTTGTCTCTAGTGCTGCTTCTATTTCGTTTGTCAGCTGATACAGGGCGGTTTCTGTGGATTTCCCTGCTCTGTTAGCATGCTGACTCCTGTGAAGTGGTGTACCTACCAGCACTATAGTCCTAAGGTAATTATCAATCACCTTCTCCATTGTCTTTAACATAAAAGATGTTAGACTAATGGGTCTAAATGACTTCGGTTGAGTGGTGTCTTTCTTCCCCACCTTCGGTATAAATACCACCTTAGCCCTTCTCCATAGCTCCGGTATATATCCGAGCGCTAAGCTACTTCTAAAGATATTTAGAAGATACGGCATTAGTTCTCTCTCTCCCTTTTGTAGGAAGGCAGGAACTAGTCCGTCCACACCTGGGGCCTTAAAAGGCTGGAAAGTGCCGATAGCCCATCTGATTCGGTTTTCCGTACAGATGGACGCTGCCCTCTTCCAGTCGGCCCGACTTGGTTTCCGTGGTTGCATCAAGCCCTCGGTCTCTAGTAGGGGTTTCTAGTAGGAGGAGAGCTCTTTGCTCTTCATCCTCCGTGAAGGTCCCATCCGGTTTCTTGAGAGTGGTTGTCATTTCCACTCTATCCTTCGCTAGTGCTTTGTGCAGTCTAGCTGCCACCGGCGTGGATTCTATGTTTTCACAGAAGGTCCTAAAGTTTTCCCTTTTTGCCCTTCTGATCTCTTTGTTGTAGGTGATAAGCACCTCAGAGTATTCTAGCCAATTTCCGTATTGCTTGGCTTTGTTGAAAAGCCTACGTACTTTTGCTCTTAATGTAGACAAATTTTTGTTCCACCATTTTTCGTCCTTATGCTCCTTCACGGTTTTTACCGGGCAGCTGGATTCAAATGCCGTGGTGATTGCTACATTTATTTCTCCTACAGCCTGCTCCAGTACGGCGTAGTGTTTGATACTACCCCGCACTGTCACCTGCTCTAGGTTTTCTTTTAGTTAAGAACTAAACATAGGCCACACAGTTTGTCTGGGGTTTCGAATGGGGGTGTTTTCCTCACTCGCTCCTTCCAGCTCAAACTCTATGATCTTATGATCTGACATTGAGGGCTCACTTGAAACCCTCCACTTTTTAATTAGTTTACTTACGTTAGCGCTACCTACCGTAATATCCAGTACCTCATTTCTGACTTTAGTGACAAATGTTGGTGTGTTCCCAACGTTGTACACAATTAAGTTCTCTTTAATGAGGTATTCTAAAAGGTACTCACCCCTCTTATTAGTGTCCGTGCTGCCCCACATCTCATTGTGTGCGTTCGCGTCACATCCCAGGATGAGTGGCAGCCTTCTCCTAATACAGTGTTCCACCAGCTTTTGTACTTCAAAGGGTGGTATGCTTTTACCATCGCCAGGGAAGTATGCTGATGCGATCACTACTTCGCGGTGGAGACCCTCGATCTTGATGAGGGCCTGAATCGGTACTAAATCCCGCGTTAAAAATTCTGAAAGACATAAGTAATTTATGCCATTTCTTACCATAATGCAAGTTCTAGGGGAGACCTCACGGCTGTCCCATACCAACTTACATTCCCTGTTGCAAAGATCTCCTCTGATCTTGCCTCTGATCTTACCTCCGTATGTCCAGGGTTCTTGAAGCAGCGCTAGCCCTAGGTGCTGCTTGGTGAACATCCTAGCCATCACAGCTGAAGCTGCTTTGGCATGATGGATGTTCACTTGGGCTATTTTGGTGCGCCTGCTGGTCATTCTTGTTTTGTGACAGGAGGCGGCAAGTCCTCTGTCCCTTCAAGAACATCTACCTCTGCCTCTGTAGACATGGATGGACTGCTCATGTCTACGAGTGTGAGGTCAAGGTCGTCTTCCCGGGAATCCGGTCTGACTTCCTTGTTCTCTGTGTCGGTTAGGTCCCGTACACATGGATTATTTTTACTTTTGGAATTCATATAAATCCCACGAGTCGCAAGGGAAATAAAGGTCCACCACATCAGAGCCCCGCTTGATAGTGGTAAGTGCGTGATAATGGTATGGATAATGGTATGGATGACTTCTGGTTTGAACAGGACGGCGCCCCATCGCACACTGTTCGAGCTACGATGGATTTTTTGAAGGCATTGTTCCCAGGCCGTTTGATGTCGAAAAATGCTGATTTTGACTGGCAGAAAGCCCACAGAAAAAAGTCTGCAGGCGTTAAATCTGGTGAACGCGGCGTCACTAGATTTA